>CAWUFW010005838.1:892500-1259155 GCA_963921515.1 Calotriton arnoldi | reverse complement strand
TCGCGGGCGGAGTCCGTTGGTTTGAGTGTTTGTATCGTGTGCGTGTCGGTCGGGCGGCTTGTGCTCCATGCGAGTCGTTCTTGTTTCCCACGTATGGCATCGTACTTTGCAACTCGTGACGCTCACGGGTGCGTGTCGCTCGGTTCCGTTCCGGGAACGTGTCGGACGGTACTGCTCGAGGGCTTTTTCCGGCCGGAGGCTATTTTTCCGTACGGCTCCGCTCGTCCGGTTCATATTCGGGGAGTCGGTTGGAATTACAGGCTTTCCATCGTACTGCGCTGGTCGTACGGCGGCGAGACGTGTCGGTCGGTACTTTATCCCGGGACGTGTCGGTCGGTTCACTTTACAAACGGAATCGGAATCGACCCCATAATAATTACTATTCCCACTCCAGTCAGTATTAAGTCAGGGAAGATGCTGGACACTAAACATATAAAATTACTATTCCCACTCCAGTCAAAATTAAGTCAGGGAAGGTGCTGGACATTAAACATATATAAATTACTATTCCCACTCCAGTCAGTATTAGGTCTGAGAAGGTGCTGGACATTAAACACATAGGGGCCGATTCCGATTCGGGCCGGAAAACTCTCCGACAGAGCCGGACCCGGAGAGATTTCCGACCGAATCGGACTCTGGCAGTCCGACCGAATGAGTACGATGCGCACGCATGCACTCGGACTCGAGTCAGTCGGACTCCCATTGAAGTCAATGGGAGCCGGTCGTACAACACGTACGCGGGCTCCCATTGACTCAATGGGTGCGAGGCGAACAAGGGCGCCCCCTACAGCGGGTACGCGTCGAAGCGGGTCACGCCGTACATGCACAGGTAGGGGTGTTCCATGGGTCCCCCCTGTGTGTGACTCGCGTGGCTAGGCATACAGGGGGGTCCGACACGGACCCCCAAAGTGCGGCTCCGACTGCTCTTTCGAGCCGGACGGCGCGAAGTCGGTCGGACTGGCTCGCGGCGCGCATCGCATACTTACCCGGCCGGAAACATCTCCATTGCGCGGTGCGTAGTCGTGGTCCGAGCGAGTCGGTCGGAGCGTGTTGAACCCGGCGTACGAGTCGGTCCGGCGATTTCGGGCGCCGCATCGTGACTCGCTCGCCCGGACGCGTGTACGACTCGGTCGGAAAACAGGGCTCCGAATCGGATCCGGTTAAGCCGAATCCGATTCGGAGCCCTACCGGCCGAGATCGGAATCGGACCCATAATAATTACTATTCCCACTCCAGTCAGTATTAAGTCAGGGAAGATGCTGGACACTAAACATATAAAATTACTATTCCCACTCCAGTCAAAATTAAGTCAGGGAAGGTGCTGGACATTAAACATATATAAATTACTATTCCCACTCCAGTCAGTATTAGGTCTGAGAAGGTGCTGGACATTAAACACATAATAATTACTATTCCCACTCCAGTCAGTATTAAGTCAGGGAAGGTGCTGGACATAAAACATATATAAATTACTATTTGAACAACCTCACCATTTTCCCCTAATAACCCAACATCCCAGTACTAAGAAAAACCTATAATTTCTATTTTTAATTAAGTTTATTTCTTCAAATTAATTCCAAATTTTTAATTTTTAATTTAATAATTAATTTTAGAATAATATTTAAATAACACTCCCCACCCTTATACCCTAATGACACAACATCACACTTCTAAAAACAAAATATATTTCCTTTTATAATTTCACTTTCTAATTTTTAAAAATTTGCTATTTAAACTGTTTTATTTAAATATATCAATTCATATAACTAATTTTAAAACACTCCCAACCTTCTCCCCTAATAACACAATATCCCACTCTAAAAACAAAAAATTATTTTCGAATTTTAAATTTAAATTTTATATTTTTAATTATTTCCAAAATTCGAAATTTTAATTTCATATATAAATTTTATACTAATATTTTAAAAACACCACCCACCCTTATCCCCTATTAACCCAACATCCCACTCCTAAAAGAAAACATATTTTTTATATTTTTTTCTAAATTTAGTTTTTGTAAATAATTTCTAATTTTAAATAAATGTAATTAATATGTAAATTTTATCCTAGTATTTTTAAAACACTACCCACCCTTATCCCCTAATAACCCAACATCCCGCTCCTAAAACAAAACATATATTTTATATTTTTAATATAAATTTCGTTTTTGAAATTAATTTCTAATTTAAAAAAATTAAATTAATATCTAAATTTAAACTAATATTTTTAAAATACTCCCCACCCTTATCCCCTAATAACCCAACATCCCGCTCCTAAAAAACATATATTTTATATTTTTAATATAAATTTCGTTTTTGAAATTAATTTCTAATTTAAAAAATTAAATTAATATGTAAATTTACACTAATATTTTTAAAATACTCCCCACCCTTATCCCCTAATAACCAAACATCCCGCTCCTAAAACATATGTTACAAAAAAAAATTATACAATTTCAAACAAATATTTAAACAATTTAAATAATACAAAATTAATAACAATACAGAATATTTAAATATTAACAAAAAATGATATTTTACACTTTTTATATATTTTTTCGATATTTTTACAACACTAACTATTCGATATTATCTATTGACGATATTACTTGTTCGATATTTTATACTTCGATATTTTTAAATAAAAAACCGATATTTTGACTACTGATATTCATTAATACGATATTATGAGACATTCGATATTACAACTTCGATATTACTGCAATTCGATATTTAGTATTCGATATTATGTCTATTCACCGTAAAATTAAACACATCAAAAATCTGTTAGATATTTGTTGTAAAGAGATATTAGAAACAGTTCAGTAAAAGTCAGTTAAAAAAAAAGGTTGCAGTAGCTCCGAAGGCATAGAAACATGCAGAAAGATTCTAGCTTTTCTCTATTAGAGTGAAAGCATTAAACATATTCTCTTTGCTTGTCATTGTAAACTATTAAAATAGACCAGAAGAAGAAAGAAATGCAACATTCCCTTTCGTCGGAACTGGACTGTAATAACCTTACAATAGTCGAGTTCTGACGCCTTTACTTTCTAAATGGTGTCTTGGTTGGTGCTCACAAGTCACCGGCTATAAAGAAATTAGGGACTGACGTTTCTACAGGGATTACAGAATCCGGTATATTCCATAATCACAACAATGTATAATACAGACCTTCAGTTGAAGATCAATACCAGTCAAAATAGATAAAACAACTGTTTCTATTTACATTTCCTTGGCACTGAGGCACTGTTTTGAAAAATTGGCTACCTGCAATTATTTTTCGTTAAATATTTAATCTCCATTCTTTATCGAGGATAGGCTGTGGGCACGCAAGAGGCTACATGCCTGACTGAGTGATATTTAAGATTATGACCACAAGGCGATGGTCCAGAATGATTATGTGGCTCCCAGAGCAGAGTTCTAGATTTTGCTGGGCTTATAGCTGTACCCCATTCCATAGTGGAGGATAGCTGCCCCAATGGGCTGGTGAGTGGTCAGTGGTGACTTTCGTTTGACTGCCCTGTGGGGAACTGATTTGAATGCAGCGACACAGGCTGTTTACCAGTGAGAAGTGTCTACTGAACCTATCTATCATGTTGTGTATTTATGTATATGGGTGGTGGGCATGGCAATTGTGTGCAGTATGATTGGTGTCTTATGGAAGAAAGAACACGTTGTATCCAGCACATAAGGGTAATACAGTGCACAGGGTAATGCGATTCTGTGTTTCCTGGTCGCTTCATCTTGTCTGGTTTCTGTATGCATGCTACACCCAGGATGCAGCAATGCATGGAAGCAAAAGATGGGCCTAATATGGGATGATACATAACGAGATCTGCCTGGCGACAGGCAATCCCCACTCAGACTGAATGAGTCAAGAGGGGCCCAGTCTACTTCCTGGTGGTTATCTCTGGCCTACCCCTTTGTAATGTGTTGGGATCTATATGGAAATTGAAGAAACACCACTCTTGCAGTCTTACCTGTCTTGCCTACCCTGAACTTTGCTCAACTAGTTGTTGCCTGCTGGCTTTGCGCCTTTGGAGTAATGGCAGGAAAGGTGTGCAGTACACTGTATTGATAGGAATTGGGAATTTTGAAAGAGGTTCGTATTTTCTTTGGCGCTTGCTTCTCACGACACCCCCAATAACTGGTTAAAAACTGATTTGTACTGGAACGAAGCACTTCAGCTCAGCACAAACGAGTTACTTTATATTTTTCAGACCCTGATAAATCAGGCCAGTCTCTTGACAGCCTTCATCCTTTAGCAGCTTGCCATATTGTGGACACCAATTTAAAATTAACATTTTCATTGCAGCAACTGTATGAGTGTGTTTGGACTTGATGCAGTTTTTTAATGGCACTTAAATGTCTCTTTGGACATTCAAAAGCTTCAAGCATGGTCCTGTTTCTCAGAATAAAATGCCCAATAACCTAGTAAAGAATCCAATGTAATCCCTTGTCTGGTGCCACCATTCTACACGTCTGCATGTACCTATCCAACTAGCTGAAGGTGCTGAAAGGTTTCAAGTCCTTTAACGGTTACTTTACGGTAAGTAATGATTTGGGGTGTTGCTGCTCCCTAGAGCACGATCCTGTGTACAGAGAGACCAAAGATGCTGGGTTTAGCAGCAGTGTTGAGTGTGCCAAAATCATTGGTGCAACACGCCAAATCACCAGCACCCCCGGGTATTCTTTGACTGAGTACACAAACGCAACACAGGCTTGGCTCCTCCTCTGAACCCATCCTTTCTCATGTATCAAATGCTTGTTACAGCCCAAACTTGTGATATATGAGAAAGAGTAAGGGGCGAGAAGATGTGTGAGTCGTGTACATAGGGCGAGACGATCTACGTTTCTTACTGCTCCAGGTAATTGTACACCAGGCAAGAAAGTATTGGCAGTTTTGACAGTAACCCCCACCCTACACTGCTCTGTACCTTTAAAAAGTAGGTCAAGTACAGTGAGCACCCCACCCAAAGCTACTCACTTGTGCTTAGGTGTAATTCTAGTGTAGAACTGTATACTAAAAAGCCTTTCAGTCCCTCACCCTTCATCATGTGGATAAATGACAGCTCTGCCAGTCAGACACACAGAGAAGGGCCTAGGCAACTCCACAGTGAAAACAGCCATGTTAATGGGGTATAAAGCCCAACCCACGGTCCATGTGCATCAGTGGCATGCAGCTCCTCATTAATGGAGTGAGGTTTTAACATTCCAATGCAGGTGCTTGGACTGCTTCATGGACATCATTTCGGGGTCGTAAAGGTAGCAGGTGCTATCCCTGGCTTGCGCCTTACGACCCCTGGCACTCTCTTTGCATTCACTGGTCTCAGAGGTGGCATAAACAGTGCCAAGATGTCAATGTAAACAATGTCTGTAAGAAATTGGGTTACTGGTTGAGGGGGTGAAACCTTACTTAAGCAGGAACCACAATCCTTGTGAGGATGAAGTCACATGCAATCCCTAAATTAACCTGTGCTCAACCCTTGGGTAGCTTTTCACAGAGCAGTCAGGGTTAACTCAGAAGCATGTGTAAAGTATGTGTGCAACATTTCAAACAGTAATTAAGTGAAAACACACTACAAAAATGGATTACAAAAATAGAGTACATTTTAATAAATAAAACAAGACCAAAACGACGAAAATCCAATCAGTAGAACTGGAGATATGCAATCTTAATGATTTTAGATGAAAACAGCACCAAAAAGCACAAAGCACCAACTGTGAATATATGGTCATGCCGGACCGGGACAAAGTCACAGGTTCAGGCTGACTGCGATGGAGTGCAGGCTGGCTACAGGGACCCAGTTAGGCCCATTGAACAAGTGTACCTTAAATCCTGGTTGCAGAGAGATGCGACGTCCTGCATCGAGGATGCATCACAGAGCCGAGGCAAAATGTGCCAGTTCTGGGGAGATGCAAGGTTGTGCGTCATCGTCAAGAAGGTCGTTGACAAGGGAAGCTTGCAAAGTCCTGCGCTGATGATGTATCATGCACCAGTTGGTTCCAAAGAGACTGCAGAGCTTGTGATGCAAAGTCCTGCGTCGTTGTCCAGGCTGCCTTTGATGAGAGGTTTCCGAATCGAGGCTCTGTGTTGGGGATGAGTTGCACAGTAACGGTTCTGATGCAGGCTGCTAGGTTGATGTGGATTCCTTGCACTGGAAGAATCCTTGCAGCAGAGGCAATGGGTCGGTTCTGCTCAGGGTTGCACTGAGCAGCAGAGGTGATGCGTCAGTTGTGGTGGTTCCCCAGATCAGCTGGCATAGCACCTTGACGCCCACTCTCAAGGGTCCAGGACTGGGGTGGCACCACTTGGCAGGGTAGGATTCACAGTTGCAGAGTCCAGGTGCTGGTTACAAGAGACTAGCCCTTGGAGTCACTCTGGTGGTCCTGGGTATAAGTTGTAGTTCCAGTCCTTCTCACCCAGGCAAGAGGGCAGCAGGCCAGCACACCAGGCAGCAGTCCTTCAGTGAAGCAGTCCAGCAGAGTAGCATCCTTTCAGCAGCACAGCAGTCCTTTTTCCTGGCAGTGTTTTTCCTGGAAGAGTTGGTGCCCGAGGTCCAATATTTATACCTGGTACCTCCTTTGTAGTGGAAGAAGCTTCTAGTGGTTTCTCTTTGAAGTGCACAGGTTTGCTGCCTCCCCTGCCCTTGCTCCAGACTAACTACAGAGGGTATGCAATCATTAGTGTGAAGGCAGGACACAGCCTATTCAGGTGTAAGTGGGGCTGTGCCTAATTCCGCCTTTCCATCCTGGCAGTGATGGCCCATCCAGGCACACCTAAACTCCCTATTGTGTGTGGCTCTCTAGGAGGAATAAACAAAGCTCAACTCCCAACTATGCCCAGTGATGTGACCCAGAGACAGGTTTCAGGCACTAAGGACCACATGTACAAAAGGTTTTAGCCATCGAAAACGTAGAATTGGCCATTTGTGACCGCTAAATAGCCTTTAGACATGCTGCGAGTCGGTAACCTATTATCAAATCGCAAAATAGGGTTTGTGAGTTGGTATTAGGAAGGGCCATGTTAAGGGCATCCCTTCCTAATAGCAAGTTGCAGGGGAATGCATGAATGTTTTGCAATCGCAAAAAATTAGCAGTTTACCACCATCTTCAAGTTGGTGGTAATCCATTCACAAATGGGAAGGGGTCCCCAAGGCACCCCTTTGCATTTGCAAATGTGGGCTCAAACAGTTTTTAATACCAGGTAGTGGTCCCACGGACCACTGCCCACTCTCAAAAATGAAAAGAAAACTTTTCATTATTGTTTTTGAAATGCATCCGGTTTTCAGTTAAGGAAAATAGGCTGCATTTCCCCAAAAAAATTGGTTTATTGAAAAGCAATAACAGACATGGTGGTCTGCTGGCCCAAGCAGGCCACCATCCCTGTGATTTTGTCCATTCCCAATGGATCACAAAGTGTGAACTGCCTCATGAATATTGATGAGGCAGGTCTGTTTTCGACCCACTGGGAATCGCAAACAGCGCCCTTTCTTGAATTGCTGGAGTGATGAGGCAGTCCTGAGGTGTAGGGGAAGGTTGTTCCAAGTTGCGGCTGCCAGGTGTGATAAGGAGCGTCCTCCGCTGTTGCTTCAGTGGATCCGGGGTGTCTGCGTAGAAGAGGGAAACAGACCATAGGTGTCCGGTCGGTTGGTGGAAGGTCATGTGCAGGGCTTTGTATGTGTGTGTCAACATCTTGAACTGGCATCGCTTCTGGACCAGAAGCCAGTGTAGCTTCTTAAGGTGGGTTGTGATGTGGGTTCATCTGGGGAGGTCGAGGATGAGTCTAGCTGCTGAGTTCTGTATTGTTTGTAGACTCTTCAGGAGGCGTGCAGTGATTCCTATATAGAGTGTGTTCCAAAGCTAAAGAGCACATGCAATGGAAAATACACAGGGGTCGATTCCGATTCGGGCCGGAAAAAGCACCGACCGACTCGGATCCGGAAAAAATACCGACCGACACGTACCAGTGGCGCCCGACACGCCAAGTACGATGCAAGCCGCGATAAATCCGACCGACACGTCAGGAAACCAAGCCGACCGACCGAGCCGCTCGGAAAATAGCAATCCGGCCGGAAAAACACGCGAATCCAACCGACCGACACGCACCCGGAACAAATCCGACCGAATCGTACCCGCCAACTCCAACCCGCAAAGTACGATGCAAGGCGCGAAAACACGACCGAGTCGGACGGAGGACAAGCCGTACGACCGACACGCATACAAAACCGAGCCGAAGCAATACAATACACCGCGACCGACGCGTACGCAGCATACAAAACTGCACAAACACAGCGTGAACGAAACGGAAAACACCGTACGAGACCAATGCAGGGTCCGACTCGGTCACAAGAACGTTTCCAACATACACAAACAGCACAAAGGAAAAATCAACCAAAAAAAGGCCAAACAAGCAATTACCAAGCCAATAAATACTGGGGGGGTGGGGACAGAGAACAAAGACACACCCACAACTCCACCTATATAAAGGACACAAATCACTACCATGAGCCTTTGCAAATGCCATTTCACTGCCAGCACCCAAGAGAAAGCAACCACACACCCACAGCTCATCCCTCACACAAGCCACACACCATCAGCACACCAACAAATACCTACCTCACATACACCCAGCAAAACACACACTCACACACCCTCACCTGCACACCAACACACACATCACTCACCATCACCACCCATCACCATGCCCCCCAAGAAGAATCCCAAGTTCCTAGATTGTGAATTGGAAGTCCTGGTAGACGAGATCCTCAGGGTGGAGCCACAGCTGTTTGGCACTCTGGTCCAACAGACCCCCATGTCGCAGAAAACCAAGATGTGGGAGAGGATCATCAACAGGGTGAACGCACAATCATCATGTCGGCGCACAAAGACGGACATCCAGAACAGGTGGTATGACGTGCGCAGGAGGGTACGGGACCTGCTGAAGATAGACTACAGCAACAGCCAACAGACCGGCAGTGGCCCTCCTGCCAAGCCAATATACCTCAGGCCCTGGGAGGAGAAGGTGCGGGCCATCCTTCCGCCAGTGAGCGTATATGGACTAGAGAACATCCCAGAGCCTGGTGAGTACACAACAAATGTACACAATAAACTGCCACAAAACACACACATCACTGTCAAGGGGAGAGTCAAACCATGCACACATAGCAATTACACAGCAACTAGAACAGAATCATCCCAAAATGTGTATGTCAGTCAGATAAACACAACACATGCCATCAAAAAAGTCACATCCAACTGTGCCAACACATGTACAAACACAACCACAACTACAGCTAGGCAGTGGCACAAATAGAACTAACAAACACATCCACACATGTAGCCACCACAACAACACCAACACACAGTGAAGACCACTCAAAGGAAGGAATTCTGTGTATGCTGGCCAAGTCAGTGTAGCCAATAGCATCATGGGAGTCGCAGTCACACATATTGCCCGCCCCAAAACTGTCCCATCAACACCACCATGAACCATGCGCACATCACAGGGAGTGGAGAAGGACTCACAAGATGGCTGACACTGGCTACTGCTGTGGGGAGCACAAGGCCCTGCTGCCAACTGTGCACCAACAAACAGCAGGACACCACTGACTGACATCCTGAGAGACAACTTCCACTCCCTGCAATGCAAGCACGTTCCATGGTGGGCTATCTGGCTGGCTGGGTGGGAAGGGGGACTTGCAGCACTGACTATAGTCACCAGCACCTCCCCTCACACCCCCCCAACACAAACTCCACAGTACCCACCTGGTAGAATGCAATGCCCTCCATCCTAACACAAGATCCCACAAAGCACCACCACCCTGGGTTATGTTGTGTGAAGCACAGGGACACTCTTGGGACTCTTAGCCAAACAACTGCCAGGACAACACTCCCAGCCATCCTGTCAGCACAGCCAGCCCACCCCACAGGGAAGCAGAGTCAAAAGGAAGGAAGCATGGGCATGCTGGGAAGGGGGGTGGAGGCAATAGCATGATGGGAGACGTAGTCACAGACATAGCTCACCCCCACAACTGTCCCATCAACACCACCCTGAACCATGCTCACATCACAGGGAGTGGAGAAGGACTCACAAGATGGCTGACACTGGCTACTGCTGTGGGGAGCACAAGGCCCTGCTGCCAACTGTGCACCAACAAACAGCAGGACACCACTGACTGACATCCTGAGAGACAACTTCCACTCCCTGCAATGCAAGCACGTTCCATGGTGGGCTATCTGGCTGGCTGGGTGGGAAGGGGGACTTGCAGCACTGACTATAGTCACCAGCACCTCCCCTCACACCCCCCAACACAAACTCCACAGTACCCACCTGGTAGAATGCAATGCCCTCCATCCTAACACAAGATCCCACAAAGCACCACCACCCTGGGTTATGTTGTGTGAAGCACAGGGACACTCTTGGGACTCTTAGCCAAACAACTGCCAGGACAACACTCCCAGCCATCCTGTCAGCACAGCCAGCCCACCCCACAGGGAAGCAGAGTCAAAAGGAAGGAAGCATGGGCATGCTGGGAAGGGGGTGGAGGCAATAGCATGATGGGAGACGTAGTCACAGACATAGCTCACCCCCACAACTGTCCCATCAACACCACCCTGAACCATGCTCACATCACAGGGAGTGGAGAAGGACTCACAAGATGGCTGACACTGGCTACTGCTGTGGGGAGCACAAGGCCCTGCTGCCAACTGTGCACCAACAAACAGCAGGACACCACTGACTGACATCCTGAGAGACAACTTCCACTCCCTGCAATGCAAGCACGTTCCATGGTGGGCTATCTGGCTGGCTGGGTGGGAAGGGGGACTTGCAGCACTGACTATAGTCACCAGCACCTCCCCTCACACCCCCCCAACACAAACTCCACAGTACCCACCTGGTAGAATGCAATGCCCTCCATCCTAACACAAGATCCCACAAAGCACCACCACCCTGGGTTATGTTGTGTGAAGCACAGGGACACTCTTGGGACTCTTAGCCAAACAACTGCCAGGACAACACTCCCAGCCATCCTGTCAGCACAGCCAGCCCACCCCACAGGGAAGCAGAGTCAAAAGGAAGGAAGCATGGGCATGCTGGGAAGGGGGTGGAGGCAATAGCATGATGGGAGACGTAGTCACAGACATAGCTCACCCCCACAACTGTCCCATCAACACCACCCTGAACCATGCTCACATCACAGGGAGTGGAGAAGGACTCACAAGATGGCTGACACTGGCTACTGCTGTGGGGAGCACAAGGCCCTGCTGCCAACTGTGCACCAACAAACAGCAGGACACCACTGACTGACATCCTGAGAGACAACTTACACTCCCTGCAATGCAAGCACGTTCCATGGTGGGATAACTGACTGGGTGGGTGGGTGGGTGGGAAGGAGGTCTGGCTGTCAACCAAACACAATCAATGCAGACCATGTTCACACCCCAGAGAATACATAGAAATGCCCAAATAATGCAGGACAATGTGCCACACCAATATCAACCCCTGACTGTGACAACTTAGGACAATACAATGTACAGGCCCGCACCCCGAGGCACAGTCACAACTGTCAGGTGTGTCAACCACTGATGCCTGCAGAAACATGACATACATTGTTTGTGTCTCCCAAAAACAGGTGATGATAGGGACACAGCAGCAGACGCTGAGGAGTCCCAGTCCCAGGCTCAAGAGGATGCCGAGCTCACTGGCGTCGTACAGCCTCTGTCCTCCTCGGACGATGAAGAACAACCTGGCACATCCGGTGCAAGTCAACATGCTGCACCAGCAGGACCACCAGCTGCAGCACCAGCAGGTCCACCAGCTGCACCCCTGCACCCACCCCTCCAACGACTGTCACCACGAATACCATCCCTGCCGACATGGACAGAATAAGGAACAACACCAGCGCAGTGACCCTGGACCAACCTGGGGCCATGGACACCACCACCACCACCAACCCCCAAGGTGGACCAGGGTTATCTGTGCGTGCAACTGCACACACTGCACATGTCAGCAGGGGTGGTGGGAGGGGTGGGAGACAGAGGTCGCTGCTTGCAGACGTTGCTGGTGTGCATGAAGACCCACAACTGGTACGCATAGCTGATGCGTACCAGTCCAGCACCGGAGAGCTCAGCCAGGTAGTGGGGCTCCTCAGAGACATTAAACAGCAGCAGGCTGCCCATCATGCCCGCTTGGACTCCCACATGTCCCAAGTGGAGTCACACATGTCACGTGTGGACTCCCACATGTCACGTGTGGACTCCCACATGACCCGCGTGGAGTCCAAGTGGGATGTACTACATGAGATGACGGCGGTGCACAGGGACATTTTACAATGCCTCCGCCAGATGAACAGCAACCAGTCCACACCTCCCTGTGTGCCAACAACATCTGGTACCGAACAAACTGCAACTGCCACAGGGAGGGAGGAGGACTCTGGCGGAGAGTCCCCTGCACCGCAGCAGCCTGCACTTGAGGGCCCCCCCCCAAGAAGAGGGGTCGTCCGAGGAGGGGAAAGTGAGAGGCTGATGGCCAAGCGCAACTCCCAGGAAGCCTGAACCTGTTCTGGATTTTCGCCTTTGTGCACAGACTGTTCACCCTGTTGATGGCAACACTACTCCCACACATTGCATGGGGAGTATAAGTTGGAACAATGTGTCAGACAACAGTGGCCCCGATACTGGGGATCCTGTCTACCTGGACTTTCTATTCATCTAGGAACTTGGGATTGCAAGATTCATGTACAGCACAATCCATCCTATGCACTATTATCACAATAAACACACTAATACACCATACTTGCCTCTGTCGTGATTCCAACGTGGGTGCTGTTATGGGGATGATGAACTGCAAAATTACACAGTGTATGCGAACTGCAACAGCAAGGACAACACAGGCATGTGAGTACAGGCAACGTGACACATATGAGGGAGACACACCACCAGGGCTACACAACACATACACACCTAGGCCATCTGACTCATTGCCTACACTGATGTTGCCAGGGAAGACGGTGCAATGCACAGACACCACACCCATTCCCAGTTGTAGTCAAGTAGCCCACAGGTGCAGTAAGCAAATGGCAGTCAAATGTGTGACCACAGACAACGCACATCACTAAGTGAAGCACAGGTTTATTACACAGTAGCAACATGCCGTAACCACTACAGATGCAAGGTAACCCCACCTGGTAGCGGGCACACAGTCAACAACTGTAGACAGAAGGAAGTCCATGGGTGTGGCGCACATCACCTGTAGGGACACAACAGCTACCAGCCTGGATGTGCAATCACGTCGTCGGTGGACACAGTTCACCAAACGAATCTGAAAGTACCCTGTGAAGGACAGAAATGACACACAGTCAAAAGCAATGCAGTACAGGACAGAACAGCAAAACTCATGCACAATACATGTTACAAGATACCCACCCAGAACCAAGTTAGCATGTCAACACTGTTGGGGAGTACAGCCCACCTGTCACCACACATCGCAACACACATCCTGTCAAGTAGCCCATGGACACACTCCAACAGCACCAGAGCACCACCCACACATCATGCCAACTCACATCATTCACATGACACCTCAGGATACTCACATTCAGCTAAAGAAGTTGGTGATGAGCTGTGTGCGGACATCACCATCACCATCATCATCATCATCGTCACTGGCATCGTGGTCCAGGCCAGGATCCTCCACAGGTGGCGGATGTTGGTCATCGTCATCCTGGATGAGAGGCAACTCCTTCCGCACTGCCAGGTTGTGAAGCATGCAGCAGACGATGATAATCTTGCACACTTTCGCAGGGGCATATGGGAGGGACCCTCCGGTCTTGTCCAGGCAGCGGAAGCGGCTCTTCAGGAGACCAAAGGTCCGCTCAATCACTCTCCTGGTCCGACCATGTGCCTCATTGTAGCGCATCTGGGCAGGTGTCACAGGGTTCCTGAGGGGTGTCAGCAACCACGGCATGTTGGGGTATCCCGAGTCACCTACGGACAGACAAGTGCACATCAGCTGACTTGGAAAAGTGGGCGGAATACTACAGATCAGATCACACACAATGGCACAAAGTCAGTACACACCGACAAGCCAGGCACGCTGGTTCTGCATCTGTGCCATCAACCTGGGGATGCGACTACTCCTCATCACAAAGGCATCGTGTGCTGAACCAGGGAAACGGGCACACACGTGTGTGATGGTCATGTCTGCAAGACACACCACCAGTGCATTGACCGAGTGGTAGTGCTTGCGGTTCCTGTAGGCCTGCTCCTGGGCCTGTGGTGGTACCAAAGCCACATGTGTCCCATCAATGGAGCCAATGACATGCGGCATCCTCCCCAGGGCATAAAAGTCACTCTTCACGTCAGTGAGTCGTCGCAGTCTAGGGAAATAGATGTACCGGTTCAGGAAGAGCAACATTGCCGCCAAAACATCGCGGAGCACACGGCTGAACATGGTCTGTGACATCCCACCAGCAGACGCCACAGTATGTTGGAAGGTACCGGTGGCAAAGAAGTGTAGGGCTGCCATCACCTTCACCTTGGGGGTCAGCGCTGTAGGATACGGCCGGCCAGGCTGCAAATGTGGGGACAACTGCACTGCCAAATCCTCAATCAGCTGCCTGGTGAAGCGGTACCGTCGGATGCTGTCCCGTTCCACCATCGTTGCCAGGTCTGGGAATGGCCGATGGACAGCAGGAGCCCTGCAGTGCAGAGGAGAAGTAAGCAAGATCGTCAGTCACCCCACATATGCGGCATTGAACACACTCAAGATCCCAACATACATCATCATGAGGCACAACTACATGAAGTGTGCAGTACCGGAACGACATTTATGGTACATACATGGCCAACATCTGTCAACACGGTCCTACAGGTGGCATCAATTTGTCCCAGGTTGGCCCATTGGATATCATGATGCTGTGTCACAGTCACCCCCCAGTGACATGTGAGGACAGATGTGCCCCAGGCACCACAGCTCAACGACAGGCACATTCCCAGGGACCCTGTAATGCCACATGGACACTGGCATCACCTGGAGTATCATGTGTACACCACAACAAAACAAACATGACCCCCACAGGTAGTGGCCACACTTGCCATGGCAGGAGAGCCATGGACGTCTGTGACACACACGCACAACATCAGAGTCCATGCACACACAACGTGGATGTGGAGACTGTCTCCCATTGTGCACATGAAATCAGAGACATTGTAAACACTACATGCACAAAGACTGTGGAGGGCCATCACTATTGTGCCACTGGGACACCCTGGCTCAAACATACCGTCCCACATGGGACTCACGGGGTATGTGACATGACATACACAAACACCACTGTGAAATGTGACCATGGCACATGCACAGATATGAACAGTTGCACATCACAGTGGTCACGTACACGTAACACCCAGGATCCTGTCCCCATTAACACGTGCACAGCCTGGGGGTGGCTGCCCACAGGTGACACCCACAGGACAACATGTACACCAACATACACACAATAGGAAATGCAGCCTTACATGCCTTATGATAAGGTTTGGACAGGCTGTCGTGATGTAGGTGTGCCCCTCACTCCCTGGGAGCTATCTGTGGCTGGCATATGTCCATCTGAGACAGGCATGCTGACATATGCCAGTCACATGTACAGTGATGCGTTGTACTGCAATGGACCGATCGGTGCCTCCGGCCGGCCCATTGCATTCAATGTGTGCGGGTACGCGTTGTACCCCTGTGCGCGTTGAACAGCAATGGACCGATCGGTGCCTCCGGCCGGCCCATTGCATTCAATGTGTGCGGGTACGCGTTGTACCCCTGTGCGCGTTGAACAGCAATGGACCGATCGGTGCCTCCGGCCGGCCCATTGCATTCAATGTGTGCGGGTACGCGTTGTACCCCTGTGCGCGTTGAACAGCAATGGACCGATCGGTGCCTCCGGCCGGCCCATTGCATTCAATGTGTGCGGGTACGCGTTGTACCCCTGTGCGCGTTGAACAGCAATGGACCGATCGGTGCCTCCGGCCGGCCCATTGCATTCAATGTGTGCGGGTACGCGTTGTACCCCTGTGCGCGTTGAACAGCAATGGACCGATCGGTGCCTCCGGCCGGCCCATTGCATTCAATGTGTGCGGGTACGCGTTGTACCCCTGTGCGCGTTGAACAGCAATGGACCGATCGGTGCGCACCCATTGACAATGGGCTTGCCTGGCAACGGACGCGTTTTTGAATATTCGAACGAGTCGGTTGCTGGAAATTCAGTTGGTCACCCACAACAATGTTGCAAAATAATGTATGTCATGAAGTTGAAGATTTGAAGGATGCTGTGGGCGTGTTTTGGTGCTGCTATTCCATGGATTGGCCAGATTCAGAAGATGCAAACGACTTGGACCTATCACTTTGGACACAAGGGACAGTATCTGCCTCTCCAGCACATATATATTGCTGCATGTTCCCCTGAGAGCCCACTTGCCTGCACTACATGCTCCAGGACGACATCTGCCACTGCACTGCTGCTGTCTCTGCCCCTCTGGACCCTGCAATGGCACGTACTGTGGAGAGAGCCCCAGCCTTCAGCCTTGAAGAGAACCAGGCCCTGCTGGACAGCCTACTTCCACAGTACAGCAAGCTGTATGGGACACCAGGGGAGCAGGTGAGTGTTCTGTGCACTGCCTTTCTGAATGTGCATTTTGTCTGACTAGCAAGGCTGAGAGTCAGCACACCACTGGCTAGCAGGCTCACTGAGTAGTTGTCACCCCCCATAGTGTGTAGTGACTTGCACTGGACAGGTATGGTGCAGTGACAGTGCTTCTGAACAGGGTTTTACTCCCCATGCTATGATACCATGTAGTGACTTCTGGAAAACTGTCCATGGGCAGCCGTGCACTGCCTGGGTACACCATGTGCCCCTGTGATTGCGACATGTATATGCAACTGTGTCATGCACGGATATGTTGCATGTGTAGTAATGTCCTTATCACTTTGTCATCCTGACAGGCTTCTGCCCATCGGAAGCATGAGATCTGGAAGGACATCGTCCGGGCTGTCCGGTCCGTGGGGGTCTACCAGCGCCGGATCCGCAACTGCCAAAAGAGGTGGCAGGACCTTCGGGGCTGGACCCGGAGGATTGCACGGGTCCAGCTGAAGCTGTCGCCTCCTCGCAGGAGGGGCGGAACACGGACCCTGACCCCCACATGCTCAGGATCCTGGCGGTGGTCTTTCCAGACCTGGATGGGCAGCTGAAGGCCAGAGAGCAGCAAGGAGGGGGTGAGTCAAAGACTGCACTGTGTACTCTGTCTAACATGTTATGTGCCCTCCTCGGGCCAGGTTGAACTGCCACAGTACAGCAGTCATGTTGTCCAGGAGCCATGTCCCTCTATTGTGCACTGCCCACTCCTCATCTGATACCCAGGTGTGGCCCTTACATGCAGGGAATTCTGTCACTTAGGACTGTGTCCTTGCAGTTTGCTTGACTCAAGGTGGGAGACAGCATCTGTTTCCCTGACTCTGTGGTGGGCATCATGGGTGGGTCCATTGCTTACACAATGCCTGTATTCTGACATGTAGGGTAGTGTCACAGGTCTCCCATATGTCCAATAGGTATGACCTGGACAGATGAGGGTTAAGAGGATGTGTTGTGGGGGGATGTACATGTGCACTTGTGCAGCTCCAGGACTTGCATTCCCCATGACCTACTATTGTGACACAGTGCAGAGTGTTGTTGTCTGGCTGCAAAGTCATACATCACTGAGACAGTGATGTATGACTTTGCAGTCATGCCTCCGCCATGGCATGTGTCTACTGATTGGTGATCCTGCAGGGGAGTGACATGTGCTACATGCACACCATAGTGGCGCTGGCTATCAGGACATGGGTGCATCATGGTGTCTGTCGCTGGTATGCATCACATGCATTTCCTATTTGACTCTGGGCATCCCTTACATCCGTAAACCTGTACTGACTCAGTGGCAAGAGCTGTGATGTGTCCACACCGTGTCCTCTGCACTGTCCAACTACTGTGTACTTGGTGCATGTGTCAACACTGGGGTGTTGCAATCCAACAGACACCAGACAGATGGGTGCAAGGCCATGTGGGATGTGAGTGCCATGCTTGGCATCAGACTGACAATTGACTTCTCCTGTTCAATTAGTGCACTTTTAGCAATGTACAACTAATGATGCCAGGGCTTGCTCTGGGATGTGCTGTGCTCACAGTGGTGTGTGCGTTATGTGCAGGTGACTGATGTCTGTCTGTTTCCCCATTGTTTGCAGATACATCCACGGCCACGGAAGGGGACAGCTCCACGGACCAGGAGGAGCCGGAGAGCCAGACTGGGTCAGCAGCCGAGGAGTGGTCGGAGGGACCCAGTGGCACGGAGGGCGAGGGGAGCCACACCGAGGAGTCCTCAGCAGCATCCACCTCAGCTGAGGACCAGAGCAACTCGGAGGATGACTCCCTTGTGGAGGCGGGTGTCAGCAGCCACCACACCCCAGCTAGTGTTGCTGTCCCCGCCACCACCAGCACCACCACCGCCCTCCCATCGGCTCCCATTCCCCAGGTCCGTGGAGGCTCCCATGTCCGGGAGCGTGTCTCCTTTGGGCCAGGCACCGCACCCCCTGCCCCTGTGTCCCCTGCTGCCCTGAGTGAGGAGTCTGTGTACCTCCTTCGCCAGCTCCATGTAGGGCAGACAGCCATGCTGAGTGTCCTCCATGCGCACACCGCGCTGTTGACTCAGCTGGTGTCGTTCATGGAGGGCATCTCATCGGGCATGTCTGACCTACAGAGGGGCAATAGGTCCATGGACTCCTCCCTGACGGCAGCAGTGTCCCTCCTCAAACGGTCCCTCACCCCTCCTGCCTCTGCTCCATCCACACTCCCCAGCACCTTACCCATCCCAGGCACACACACACTGGCACACACCAGCACACACACATCCAGCACACTGACACACACGCCAATGACAAAACGCACACGCAAGCACATTCAGGGGACTGAAGCCAGACTCACAGGGGATGGGGCCCTGGAACACACACACGCATCCACATGCACTGCGCAGTCCTCAGTTCCCTCTCCCTCCAAAGCACCCTCCCTTGCCTCACCTGCAACCCCAAAGTCACAGCAGCTCTTCCTCTGTGACCTCGGCCTCTTCCCCACCGATGAAGCTGCTCCAGCATCCCGGGGGAAGAGGAAGCCCACCCACACGGAGCAGAGTGCCCCTCGCCCCCGGACACCCTCCCCCAGGCGCAGACGGACTGAGGCCCCCACCCGCAAGTCCCCCGGAGTGCTAAGAGCAAGACCCCGCCACCGCCCTGCAGCTCAGGCACAAGGTCTCCGTCCTCCATCCCTCAGGCCCCCACTGCACAGGTGCCCCCACCACACCCTGCCCCAGGTTCCCCCACCCACAGATATACCATCCCCAAGATGCTCCGGCCTTCTCCCCCTGCCACTTGCTCTCCCAGCACCACACCCCCGCTGCGCTTGTCTGTGCCACTGATGTGGTGAGGGTGTCCTCCCCCTCTGTCCAACCCACCTTGCCTGTTCCCCATTCTCCTCCCCTGGAGGTAGGCACTGCAGTGGAGTCCACTACCGCCCTGTCTGACTTGGGCACTGCAGTGGCGGACCTGTCCACCCCATCTGCAGGGTCCACTGCAGTTGTGCCGGCACCCACGACATCTGTGTCATGCCCCCCAGTTGTGCCGGCACACACCATGTCAGACACCTCCACTGCAGTTGTCAGTGGCTCTCCAGCACCCACCACCCCTTCCCTGACTCCCCCTGGTGAGCCCTGATCCTGTCCCTGCGGTGCCTGGCCTGCCCCCGGTTGCCCCTCCTAGTGGATTGTCCCTGGTATTGTGCAGGCATGCGTAGGGTGACATCTGCCAGTGTCACCCTGTTTGAACTTTGACAATGGACTGGCCATTGGCCTTTGCTCTTTTTTCAGGACTTCGTTTGGCCTCAACACATATGCTGAATAAAGCAACTTTCTTTTCTCTAGTGCTCATGCTTCAGATGTACATGTTGTTGGTGCAGCTAACCATGCCCTTGCTGCAGTGATGGTGATATCTGGTCTCATGATTATGAAGTGTTACTGTGCAGGAACCCATGTGGTCCAGGGGGAATGTGTCCTATCATGTGGTGTATCCATGTCATCAATAGCAGCATCTGAGGGTGTCATGTGTTCAGTATTTGGCAATGGGTTTCCTACTTACATTGGCAATTTCACATCTGTGGCTTCCACCCCTGCACATCTGTTGTGCCTGCCATCGTTGCTTTTGTCTACTTCCCTGACCGTGTTGCCATCTCCAGTGGACATGCAGGTTTGGGCATCAATGGGGAGGGACTCATCCGTGTAGTCAGTGCAACATTGCTATACAAGTGTGTTGGATCTGTGCTGATGATTCCGTTGGCACATCCATGACCAGGCTGATGTGATGGGAGCCCTCATTTGGTGCTAATTGTTGATTGTGTGACCAAGTGCTCAGCTGACATGATGGGGCCCTACTGAGGCAACATATGGCACAGCTTTCCTCACACAGGAGTGGAGTCCCCTCATGGCAGTGTGTACACGTGTGACATTGCCTGCGCCCAAGGTGTGTGTTGTATGTGCATGTCTGTGTGTTCACTTCCATTCATCTGCGCATGCTGTGATCCCTAGTGTTGTACCTGTTTGTGATGCTTGCTGACTTGAGCTATGTTCCCCCAAAGTCTTCTCCCTGTGTTCTCTGTGATGTGGGTGCATGGCACATTACTGGTCATCAGGGTGTCACCCATAGGTGTGTTTGCTGTCAGGGCAGAGTTTGTGTGCTGACGCAGATGGGTCACAGTCAGGTTTCCCTTTGGCACTTGTTGTTTGCCCCTGTCATGTGATTTCCAGTTTGTGTTATCTTTCAGTGATTGTGACACGTTGTGTGTGTGACTGCTGGCACTCCTTAGGGTCCGGGCTGCAATGTTGGTTGTTGTCTATGTGTGTTCTTTGTGGGTGACCTTGGCTTCTTCATTGGTGTGTGACTGTGGCTGGGATCCCATTGGTCGGTGTGGTATTGCCGTCATGTCCATGTACAGCGTAGTGTGCAGTGTGTCAGACATTCAGGAGTCTTGTTGAGTGTCCATGTGTGATGTGTTTCTACACCTTGGTTCCCACCCACCACCCTGGAATAGTAATGGGTGCATGTGCAATGTCACCAGTGCATGTGTACTTCACTGCTGCACATTGTTGGAGGTCGAGGGTGTGGTCTTGAGTGTGTGCAGATGAGAGTTGTTGCCCGGCTAGTCCCCTGCCTCCATGTTGGCCTTGGCTTACTGGCCATGCTGATTGATTTGTGCTTGTGTAGGTGTGATGGTAGTTAGTTGCTCAGGACACCTGACTGTGGTTCACAGTGTGAACGACATTTAGCTTTGTCATCACAGTGGTATTTTTCTTCAGCCCAGGGTCACCACATTGTGGGGGCCCTGGGGGTGGTGCTGTGGTGTGTCTGTGACTTGCTGTGTCAGTTGTTGTTCCTACGTGCCTGTGTGACATGTGTGTTTTGTGCTCCCTCTCACCTGTCAATGCCTGCTTGCCCACATAGGGGATTTGGATCCATGAGTTACCTTAGTGTGGCAGTGTATGCACATCTGTATGATTGGTATTCAGCTCTCCTCATGTGTTGTGTTGTTGCCTGGGGACACTGGCACCCCCACCCCTCACCTGCTGTGTATGATGACAGTGTTGGTCTGCCTGTTAGTGTTTGTGCATCTGCACCACTGCATTGGCATATCTTGGGTGTGCCATTGGCTGTATGTTGTTTGGTGTGTTTCCCCTGCTGTCCCTGGGACTCCTAGGTCATCGGTCAGCACAGTGATCATGGTTTGTGTGTCCCATTGCTGCCATGGTATGGTATCTGTTCACCTCACATCTGCTGTCTCCACAGGGTATCTGCATTTGTGTGCCCATTGGTGCAAATATGTGGTTCTGCATTCTGATGGTCACTTCTGTCATTGTGTCATTGATGACTGTTGACGGTCTCAGCCACCATGGGTGTTGTTTGTCTGCACATGGCCAAAGGAATGTTTCATTTGCACTGCAGTATTTGGCTCCCCCAATTTATGTTGCAATGGGACACATACACTACTTTGCCACAGATGAGTTTTTGGTTCTGTGACCAGGAATGATCCATGCAGTTTGGCAGTTGCAGCTCTTTCTTTGTCAACAATTACCTTTTGGTCACTGTGATGATGAGGGTGTAGACCCCATTGCCACAATGGTCAAAATGTGCTTCAGCTATGGACCCCACACTTGCCTTTTGGTCACTGTGATGATGGGGGTTTAGACCCCATTGCCACAATGGTCAAACTGTGCTTCAGCTATGGACCCCACACTTACCTTTTGGTCACTGTGATGATGGGGGTTTAGACCCCATTGCCACAATGGTCAAAATGTGCTTCAGCTATGGACCCCACACTTACCTTTTGGTCACTGTGATGATGGGGGTTTAGGCCCCATTGCCACAATGGTCAAAATGTGCTTCAGCTATGGACCCCACACTTGCCTTTTGGTTACTGTGATGATGGGGGTTTAGACCCCATTGCCACAATGGTCAAAATGTGCTTCAGCTATGGACCCCACACTTACCTTTTGGTCACTGTGATGATGGGGGTTTAGGCCCCATTGCCACAATGGTCAAAATGTGCTTCAGCTATGGACCCCACACTTGCCTTTTGGTTACTGTGATGATGGGGGTTTAGACCCCATTGCCACAATGGTCAAAATGTGCTTCAGCTATGGACCCCACACTTACCTTTTGGTCACTGTGATGATGGGGGTTTAGGCCCCATTGCCACAATGGTCAAAATGTGCTTCAGCTATGGACCCCACACTTGCCTTTTGGTCACTGTGATGATGGGGGTTTAGGCCCCATTGCCACAATGGTCATGGGCTGCTTGCATTGTGGGTGCCACACACATATATGTGTGGCACATGTGCTAGGGGGTCACATTGTATGTTCAATGTCATGTTCGGTGTTGTAGGCATTTGACACAGCCTGCTCACACGCTTGTCATGGTGGTGGGGGGATGTCTTAATCTTGCATTCCCTAGGTTGTGGTGTGCTTGTTGTGTCATGCATTGTCCATCCTATGAGTGGGGGTGGTAGTAGTGGTAGGCATCCAGCCCCCCTGGCTAAGGGTGGTAGTAGTGGTGGGCATCCTGCCCCCTGGCTAAGGGTGGTGGTAGGCATCCAGCCCCCCTGGCTAAGGGTGGTGGTAGGCATCCAGCCCACCCTGGCTAAGGGTGGTAGTAGTGGTGGGCATCCTGCCCCCTGGCTAAGGGTGGTAGTGGTGGGCATCTGGCACCCCCTGGCTAAGGGTGGTAGTAGTGGTGGGCATCCAGCCCCCCTGGCTAAGGGTGGTGGTAGGCATCCAGCCCCCCTGGCTAAGGGTGGTAGTAGTGGTGGGCATCCTGCCCCCTGGGTGAGGGTGGTAGTAGTGGTAGGCATCCTGCCCCCCTGGTTGAGGGTGGTAGTAGTGGTAGGCATCCAGCCCCCCTGGCTAAGGGTGGTGGTAGGCATCCAGCCCCCCTGGCTAAGGGTGGTGGTAGGCATCCAGCCCCCCTGGCTAAGGGTGGTAGTAGTGGTGGGCATCCTGCCCCCTGGCTAAGGGTGGTAGTAGTGGTAGGCATCCTGCCCCCCTGGTTGAGGGTGGTAGTAGTGGTAGGCATCCAGCCCCCTGGCTAAGGGTGGTAGTAGTGGTGGGCATCCTGCCCCCTGGTTGTGGGTGGTAGTAGTGGTAGGCATCCAGCCCCCTGGCTAAGGGTGGTAGTAGTGGTGGGCATCCAGCCCCCCTGGCTAAGGGTGGTGGTAGGCATCCAGCCCCCCTGGCTAAGGGTGGTAGTAGTGGTGGGCATCCTGCCCCCTGGGTGAGGGTGGTAGTAGTGGTAGGCATCCTGCCCCCCTGGTTGAGGGTGGTAGTAGTGGTAGGCATCCTGCCCCCCTGGGTGAGGGTGGTAGTAGTGGTAGGCATCCTGCCCCCTGGGTGGGGGTGGTAGTAGTGGTAGGCATCCAGCCCCCCTGGCTAAGGGTGGTGGTAGGCATCCAGCCCCCCTGGCTAAGGGTGGTAGTAGTGGTGGGCATCCTGCCCCCTGGCTAAGGGTGGTAGTAGTGGTAGGCATCCTGCCCCCCTGGTTGAGGGTGGTAGTAGTGGTAGGCATCCAGCCCCCTGGCTAAGGGTGGTAGTAGTGGTGGGCATCCTGCCCCCCTGGTTGAGGGTGGTAGTAGTGGTAGGCATCCAGCCCCCCTGGCTAAGGGTGGTAGTAGTGGTGGGCATCCAGCCCCCCTGGCTAAGGGTGGTGGTAGGCATCCAGCCCCCCTGGCTAAGGGTGGTAGTAGTGGTGGGCATCCTGCCCCCCTGGGTGAGGGTGGTAGTAGTGGTAGGCATCCTGCCCCCCTGGTTGAGGGTGGTAGTAGTGGTAGGCATCCAGCCCCCCTGGCTAAGGGTGGTGGTAGGCATCCAGCCCCCCTGGCTAAGGGTGGTGGTAGGCATCCAGCCCCCCTGGCTAAGGGTGGTAGTAGTGGTGGGCATCCTGCCCCCTGGCTAAGGGTGGTAGTAGTGGTAGGCATCCTGCCCCCCTGGTTGAGGGTGGTAGTAGTGGTAGGCATCCAGCCCCCGTGGCTAAGGGTGGTAGTAGTGGTGGGCATCCTGCCCCCCTGGTTGAGGGTGGTAGTAGTGGTAGGCATCCAGCCCCCTGGCTAAGGGTGGTAGTAGTGGTGGGCATCCTGCCCCCCTGGGTGAGGGTGGTAGTAGTGGTAGGCATCCTGCCCCCTGGGTGGGGGTGGTAGTAGTGGTAGGCATCCAGCCCCCCTGGCTAAGGGTGGTGGTAGGCATCCAGCCCCCCTGGCTAAGGGTGGTAGTAGTGGTGGGCATCCTGCCCCCCTGGGTGAGGGTGGTAGTAGTGGTAGGCATCCTGCCCCCTGGCTAAGGGTGGTAGTAGTGGTGGGCATCCAGCCCCCCTGGCTAAGGGTGGTGGTAGGCATCCAGCCCCCCTGGCTAAGGGTGGTAGTAGTGGTGGGCATCCTGCCCCCCTGGGTGAGGGTGGTAGTAGTGGTAGGCATCCTGCCCCCTGGCTAAGGGTGGTAGTAGTGGTGGGCATCCAGCCCCCCTGGCTAAGGGTGGTGGTAGGCATCCAGCCCCCTGGCTAAGGGTGGTAGTAGTGGTGGGCATCCTGCCCCCCTGGGTGAGGGTGGTGGTAGGCATCCAGCACCCCTGGCTAAGGGTGGTGGTAGGCATCCAGCCCACCCTGGCTAAGGGTGGTAGTAGTGGTGGGCATCCTGCCCCCCTGGCTAAGGGTGGTAGTGGTGGGCATCTGGCACCCCCTGGCTAAGGGTGGTAGTAGTGGTGGGCATCCAGCCCCCCTGGCTAAGGGTGGTGGTAGGCATCCAGCCCCCCTGGCTAAGGGTGGTAGTAGTGGTGGGCATCCTGCCCCCTGGCTAAGGGTGGTAGTAGTGGTAGGCATCCTGCCCCCCTGGTTGAGGGTGGTAGTAGTGGTAGGCATCCAGCCCCCGTGGCTAAGGGTGGTAGTAGTGGTGGGCATCCTGCCCCCCTGGTTGAGGGTGGTAGTAGTGGTAGGCATCCAGCCCCCTGGCTAAGGGTGGTAGTAGTGGTAGGCATCCTGCCCCCTGGGTGGGGGTGGTAGTAGTGGTAGGCATCCAGCCCCCTGGCTAAGGGTGGTGGTAGGCATCCAGCCCCCTGGCTAAGGGTGGTAGTAGTGGTGGGCATCCTGCCCCCCTGGGTGAGGGTGGTAGTAGTGGTAGGCATCCTGCCCCCTGGCTAAGGGTGGTAGTAGTGGTGGGCATCCAGCCCCCCTGGCTAAGGGTGGTGGTAGGCATCCAGCCCCCTGGCTAAGGGTTGTAGTAGTGGTGGGCATCCTGCCCCCCTGGGTGAGGGTGGTAGTAGTGGTAGGCATCCTGCCCCCTGGCTAAGGGTGGTAGTAGTGGTGGGCATCCAGCCCCCTGGCTAAGGGTGGTGGTAGGCATCCAGCCCCCCTGGCTAAGGGTGGTAGTAGTGGTGGGCATCCTGCCCCCCTGGGTGAGGGTGGTGGTAGGCATCCAGCCCCCCTGGCTAAGGGTGGTGGTAGGCATCCAGCCCACCCTGGCTAAGGGTGGTAGTAGTGGTGGGCATCCTGCCCCCTGGCTAAGGGTGGTAGTGGTGGGCATCTGGCACCCCCTGGCTAAGGGTGGTAGTAGTGGTGGGCATCCAGCCCCCCTGGCTAAGGGTGGTGGTAGGCATCCAGCCCCCCTGGCTAAGGGTGGTAGTAGTGGTGGGCATCCTGCCCCCTGGCTAAGGGTGGTAGTAGTGGTAGGCATCCTGCCCCCTGGTTGAGGGTGGTAGTAGTGGTAGGCATCCAGCCCCCGTGGCTAAGGGTGGTAGTAGTGGTGGGCATCCTGCCCCCCTGGTTGAGGGTGGTAGTAGTGGTAGGCATCCAGCCCCCCTGGCTAAGGGTGGTAGTAGTGGTAGGCATCCAGCCCCCTGGCTAAGGGTGGTAGTAGTGGTGGGCATCCTGCCCCCCTGGTTGAGGGTGGTAGTAGTGGTAGGCATCCTGCCCCCCTGGTTGAGGGTGGTTGTGGTGGTTGGCATCCAGCCCCCTGGGTTGGGGTGGTGGCGCGCATTCAGGCCCCTGTGTGCATATGTGGCATTGGTGATGGGCATCCCGCCCCTATGGTGCTGCTGTTGCTGGTGTAAGTATATTCAGATTCCCAGTGTATGTGTGTGATGTGTCGTGTACGTGTTGTATGTGTTTTGTGGTTGGTGTCTGACTTACCTTCTGCGCCGTACGCGTCCGTGCCTGTTCCGGTAGTAGATGTAGAATATTGGTATGATCGGGACGAAGGGATTCATGGTTGGTTCGTGTCGTTCGTCCTTCTCGTTGCTTCGCGTCGTCCTCGTCGCTTGGCTTCGTCCTCGTCGCCTCGCGTCGTCCTCGTCGGTGCTGTGTTCGTCTCGTAGCCGTGGATCGTGTTGTGGCGCGATTCGGAGCTTATGTGCGCCTCTCCCGGATGCTTTGACGTGCCGTGCGTAGCGACGGGTTCGGCGCGTACGGAAAGCGCATCGTACTTGTTCGGCCGGACGGGGCTGCATTTTCCCTTCCGTGCGACTCGATTCGGCGTTTCCGGATTCGCCTCGGTCGGAGAACAGGACCTGGTTTGGGTGAGTACGGCTCGGCCGGGATTTTTGCTGTTGTGCGCATCGTACTTGCTCGTTCGGTGTACTGTACGGATCGGTCGGGAAACTGGCTTTCGCATGGCTTTTTTCCCGACCGAATAGTATTGGGTGCGCCTCCGACCGAGATCGGAATCGGCCCCACAGAGTCCTAAGGCCAACAAAATGAGATCAGACAAATGTAGAGGAGCAAGGCAAAAAGTTTGGGGGAAGACCACTCTAAGGCTGACATTTCTAACAGGTGTCCCCTCAACTGAAAGTGGGGAGAACTCCCAACTGCTAGGGAGTTCTCTTCACTAAGGCAGAAGAACATGGATAGACCATCAGCAGTGGAGTGGTCTGACCCAGGACATTGTTCCACCGGGAAGTTCATTCCCTGTAGTGAGATGGACCACATCAACAGTTTGGTATTTTTGCCCTCACTTGCATAAGCTATCTGAGGGGCATGTGGTCTGTCTGAACCCGGAAGTGAGCCCCAAACAGGTATGGTCTCAGCTTCTTCAGTGCCCAGACCACAGCAAAGGCCTCCTTTTCAGTCACACACCACCTCTGTTCCAAGGATAGTAACCTACCGCTAATGAAGTCTATTGGTTGGTGTAGTCCCTCCTCATTTAACTGTGCTAAGGCAGCCCCTATGCCATGCTCTGAAGTCTCTGTCTGCACAATAAACTCCTTAGAGAGGTCAGGAGCTGTACACATGGCATCCTTGAGGTTGTCAAAGGCTTTCTGGCAGGCCTCTGTCTTGGAAGTCACCTCTTTTAAGGGGGCAACAATGGTGCGCATAACCCATAACAAACCTCCTATAGTATCCTGTGTGGTCCAGGAAGGCCCTCACATCAGTCTGTGTTGTAGGAGACTGCCAAGCCAAGATAGTCTCATTCTTTGCCTGGAGGGGCTGAACCTTGCCCCGCCCACCATGTGGCCAGATACACCACAGAACCCTGCCCTATTAGGCACTTGACGGTCTTGATAGTCAGGACGGACTGCTGCATGGCATGAAGCCCCTCCTGAAGGTGGTATGGGTGTTCTTCCAAGCTAGAGCTGAAGACAGCTATGTCGTCTAAGTAGGGGGTACAGAAAGCCTCCTTCCCAGCTAGGTCCCTGTTGACCAACCTCTGAAAGGTGGCAGGGGCATTCTTTAAACCAAAGGGCATCACGCTAAACTAGAAGTGGCCCTATGGGGTAGAGAATGCAGACCTCTCTTTTGCCCCTCAGTCAGAGCAATCTTCCAGTACCCTGATGTAAGATCAAAAGTTCTGAGAAACGTGTCAGCTCCCAGCCTGTCTATGAGCTCTTCAGCCAAGAGGGTGGCCATAGAGGAGCTTGAATGGGCTAAACCTAACTCCCAACTGTGGCACCTCCCTGTAGGCAAAAAGAAGGCCCTGCAGGAGGACACATCACTTATGCCTCATGGGCTCAGGTAGGTCCATTATCATGCCTTTAGCAATCTTGTTGAATCTATTCACAATCCCGCTTGTTTGGGTGTGATAGGGTTTAGAGAACTTGTAAGTCCCTCCACACTCATCCCACATGGAATTCATGTACGCTGACATCAAGTTTGTGCCTCTTTTAGACACTACCTCTGTGAGGAACCCCACATGGGTAAAAATCCCATCAGGGCCCTGGCTACCACAGGTGCAGTCACCAACCTCAGAGGGATGGCCTCTGGGTAGCAGATGGTGTGGCCCACCAAGACCAGGATGAACCTTTTGCCTAAAGCTGTCTTGGTGCCCAAGGGACAAATAATACAATGGACACCCTCTCAAAGGGAGTGCAAATGACAGGCAATGGGGTCAGGGGATCCCTGAACGTTTTCCCTGACTTCCAACAGTCTTCATCCGGGGCCAATGGAAGTGGGTGACAACCCTGCTGAAGGTCTTCTTTTGCCCCAGATGTCCTGCCAGGGGGATATCGTGAATTAACCCCAGTAGGAATGCCCTGTAACACTGAGGGACCACCAGCATATAGGCTGCCCGAGGTCAAGGAACCTTACGCTCACTGGAAAGAAGGTCATTTTCTCAATAAATAAGGTGATCTCCAGAGGTATAGCCTGCTGCCTGGGCCTCAGCTTGCCACCCAAGCCCTCTAGAGTGGGACACTCCTTCTGGGCCTTGCAGAATTCCTCCCTGGTAGGCCCACCCTCAACTTACCGTCCAGAAAGCTCAGGCAGGTCATCCAGAGTGGCAATGCCCTTGTCAAGCTAGACCACAGGAACTTCAGTTGCTCGTTTCCTGTGCCTCTCACCCTTACTCTTCTTGGCAGCTACCTGCACCATCTTTCCAGGCTTTAGACTTCCTTGACAACCTTCTTGGGCAGCCATGGACCTTGTGGTCTTACAGTTCCATTCAGGCACTCCCAACATATCCAAGAATGACCTGAGCTCTACTTCTTTCCAGATAGTGTGCTTGAGGTCATTGCCCAACAGACAATCTACAGCCATGGCAAGGCTCACAGCTATTTTTATGGAACCTGAGACCCCCTCCACTCAAAGGGAACCAAAGGCAATGGTAGATGACTTTCACAGTTGTCTGCAACTATGATTTTGTGGAATGTGTTAGGGAGGATCTGCTCTGAGAAGACCATCTGACACCTCAAAGTAGTCATGCTGGCTCCTGTCCCCCCCAGAGCCTTCACCTGTTGCCAATTGATGGTGACCCACTGCCTAAACTTAGAGGTATTTACAGGCATATGGGCTTTTGGCAACATCTCCTAATCCCCCAGGACACCACAGTAATCTCTGTCTGCTCCCCAGCGATAACTGGGACCACATCTTCCAACTGGCCACCCCAGGAGTCTGCCGGGGGGAGGGCATGGCCAAGCAAGATGGCTGAATAGACGTGCCCTAGCATAGCTCCTGAACAAGGAGGTCGTAATCCTGCTTAGCCAGAGCATCATACCCCTGTGGAGGAGGGCTCAGGTATATGGAAGCCCGGGGGCCACTGTAGGGCCCCGGAAAAGGACTCTGTGCCTTAGAGAGAGAGAAGGATAATTAACTCCCACCCGGGCCCTGCTGTGGAGCGGCCTGGCAAGGAGTGACGCCCCGAGAGAGGAGATGTGGAGGCCGGGTGGTCCCTGCCCAGCGATGCAGGGTGGCGACTGGCGTGGTGACAAGTCGGAAGCCGTGCCCCCTCCTGGGGATGAGGGGACCCACTGCTGCAAAATCCTGGAACCGTGAGAAGATGGATGGCTAAAATGGTGGCCCTGAAGGAGGGGAGCCATTAAACAGAACGAAGACTCAAGCGATGAAGAAGTGAGAGCAATGTGCCTGCTCAGGCTCCCCAACCCAGCAGTCAACTCAAAGGTGGCAGAGGGGACCAGAATCCCAGGTTTACTGTGGAGGGTACTGAAGGGCAGACGGTGAATGGAGGAGGGGGTTGCCAGTGACTGATGCCAGTGAGGTGGGGGGCACATCTTCTGTCCTACCGGGCAGCAGGGGGAAAATCAGAAAGTGTCTGATGCCCGGCAGAAGGGATGTAGCTGCGGTGAGTAGTGCCCACCTGGGTTCTGGGGCACAGAGCCTGTTGGCACAGCCTGTCACAGGCCACAAACAAGATGGCAGCCCTGGGTGAGAACCACAACTGAGGACGCTGGTGCACCGATACCGAGTGCAGGAGCCATGAATTCGGAAGACCAGATAGCGGTGCTCCCGGGGTGCTTAGGTGAGACCCCGTGGAGGGGGCAGCGTGAGCGACGCCGGTGAAGAGACCGGTGAAGAGGGTGCACAGGGCTGAAAGTGGACCCGGGGCACAGAGCGAGGGGCAGAGAGCGAGGGCCACTGTGGAGGAGGCGCCCTGCCGGGGTGCGGGACTTGCTGGCCAGAGCACTAGGTCTGCAGAAGCTTGCTCTGAAGCTGAAGGTTGGGATGAGGCGATTGGCACTGCGGCGGTTCCTGAGGCAGCGGTGTGCCACTAACTCAGTGTCGGCTGGGGGGACCTCCCTCTTTGTGATCCATCTGAGAGAGTGAGGTGACCCACTCATAGCTAGAACCCAGTAAGGACCGGGCCGGACTGTTGGTGTTAGAGGAAAGTGGGCCCCTGCCCCCCACAGTGGACTAGTCAAACAATACAATGATGGGGGGCAACCGGCTGATGCAGCGCAGGGGAGCCGTATGCTGGTCTCCAGAGGAGCACTTACCAGCCGGCCAGTTGAACAGCTGCGCCTGGATGGAGGGGGCACAATACATTCAGCTACATGCCTCCTGGGGTGGCCAAAGACCGAAACCCCTGGGGGTGCGAGGGGCCTACCGAACTTGATTGAAATGTGGGAAGGGGCTCGGGGCGCGCCCTGGGCGGGCTGACTCCATGATCTGTGCAGCGTTGCTCAAAGTGGGCCTAGGTGGAACTGAGTCTGCCCGGATCGCAATAACTCACAGGAAAAATATTGAGCAGAATTTCCCCCCCACTGCGCTGCCCCTCTGGCAAAGTCTCATCACGGTGAAAGACAAGACCCAAAAAGGGGCACACTCGAACATAATTGTGCAAAACACTGTACCCGGCTGGGTCCCCTTGGAAATGAGTCGGGGGAGTTGATCCAGCCCGGAGAGGGGGGAGCCAGCGCAGGACACCACTGAAATTCTGGAGGCTACAAGGGGTTCCCCAGTAGTGCTGGAAGCTAGAATTTGACACACACAATGGCGCAGCGACATTAACCATTTGAGATTAGACCTTAGGAAAGTCGCAGAGAGAGGGTCACGAGTACTGAGGAGGAGGTGGACACCCTCCGAAAAAATGTCCAAGAACTGCAGCCAACAATAGCAGGTCTAAAATGCAGCTTAACGCACAGGGTAGATCATCAGGAGGACATCGAGGGGCACTCCAGATGGAACAACTTGGGATTCCTTGAGTTCCCGGAACAAGTGGAGAGCCCCTCAGTGGAACTTTTTCTGGAAGACTAGATCTCAACAGCCCTCAAACCTAAACACCTCTCTAAATTCTTTTTCATAGAACGAGCCCACAGGGCACTGGTTCCCGCACCCCCCGGCACACTGCCTAGGGCGCTGATAGCCCATATATTCAACCATAGGGCTGGGGGACTCCTCCATTATGGTGGAGGAGCGTCCCCCACCCCACTGAAAGCCAGCAGAGGTAAAGGACTAAAATAAAATGATAATAAAACATTTTTATTATCATTTTATGTTTAACCCTGCAGGCTGCGAGCCAAGGGAGGGGCGTGGCCTCCCAGCCTGACGCTGCAGCACCAGGGAGAAGGGGGGAGTGGTTGGCACTGCCAAGTGCTCATGATGGTTTGCGTCATGCTCACTTAGCCTTTCTCCACCTAGCTGCGTTGTACAGCTGGGTGGAGAAACCAACACAAGCTCCCAGTCTATGTCTGAGCACCGAACCGAGGAGCTCAGACCAATCCCAGCGTTGGTCACATGCTGGGAATAGCATTCTCTGGGATTGTGAGCTGGGAGCCTGCGCAGTGTGCAGCAGGCTCCTGACAAGGACGCGAGGATTGGGAGTAAGGCGGCGGTCGTCTGAGCAGGAAAGTTTATTTTTTTTTATTTATTCTTGTTTTGTTTTTTGTGTTCCCCCCTCCCCCCAACCCACCACTTCCTAGTACGAATGGCCATTACTGCATAGGGATGCAATTCTCCAGCATGTTTGCGCCCCCAGCACCCCACTCTATGGGAACAAAACTATACAAATCTTTCCTGATTACACACGGAAAGTCCAGAACCTCCCAAAAAACTTTCTGCAAGACAAAAAACAAATGTATGAGCATAACATCAACTATAGCTCGATGTTCCTAGCCAGGCTTTGGGTCCAACATGAAGGCAAGGTGCATTTCTACAACTTGCCACAGGAAGCAGCTGACAGGGTAGTATCCTTGGGCCTGAGCAGAGGGGATCAGATTCTTGAATGGTGAGAACCGAAGCGTTGGGGACTACGTCGCTCGACTAGAAACCGAGCTGCATCTACCAAACAGTCTGGCACCCCTGCAGAGATGACAGGGGAATGTATCCTGGTCTGCTTGGATGGCAGTCTGCCGGCTGAACCTGAGCTCCTAGAAACACAAAACCCCTGTGCACCATTGTGCCTTGTCCAAGAGACTCAGAGTGACGGAAATGTGACGGGTGAGCAGAAATTTGGAACACAGGGTTTGCGGAGCTTGGTCAGGAGACTCAGGTAATGCCTCCAGATGAGGCAGAGAGCAACTCCTGACAAAGGCGGTTCAGGTGCCCACTTGCTTCTTATGGGGGCACTTAACAAGTTTATCAAAGGGACACAACAATGGCTGTGTATTTGTTACTCCTTGTTAGGGTTAGTTCGGGGCTAGGCCAACAGGATTGCTGAGCTCTCTCGCAAGACTCGCAACTTGTGGGGGTCCTGGTCTTCTAGTCAGAACTGTCATTTAGTGCTTGATTAATACCTTAAGTTACAGTTGGTGGGGAGGGAGGGCGATTGGGGTGGAGCTTACTACCCTTTGGATCACTAGTTGAGTCGGGAGGGATTTGTGTATTCTGCCCGAGGGAGAGTTAAGGGAGGGGAGATTCTTACGTTTTCCTTCTCTATGATTAAAATGTTATGGTTCATATTGTTGGGAAGGGGAGTTTCCATGGAGGATGGAAAATGGGTGTGAAACCTCAGGGCATTTGCCCGATTGATTGAGTGTGGGTCATTATCTACCAAATGGTTATGGAAAGTTTGGGAACTAAATACAAGGTAATCAGATGGAATGTGCTAAATAGTCCTGAGAAATGTAATAGAGTCCATGCATATCTCCAGAGGTATAGAATAGCAATAGCATTTCTTCAGGAGGCTCGCTTGTGTGGAGACTGATGAAATATCTATTAAAGCGATGGAGGGGGCAGCTATACGCCACGTCCTACCCGGGGTATGCCCAAGAAACTTTGATCTGGGTGGCCCCGGGATCCCGATTAAACATACACAAATCAGCATGGATAGCAAGGGGAAGTATGTCATTTTGGAGGGTACTCTTGATGCCCACGAGCTCTGCCTCATTAATGTTTATGCTCCTAGCATGGATGACAGAGGCTTTATTGGTGGGTTTTGACGCCCGCCCAGGCTTCGCTGGCAGCAGGGGTGATCCTGCCTGGTAACTTTAACCTCATCCTGGACAGCCACCTGGACAGATCTCCCCAAAAACTGGACACCAAACCCCGTGCGACCTCTGACCTTCGGCAGGCGCAGGCTAATCTAGACTTGACAGACATTTGGAGCATGCGACACCCGCACACGCTTGCATACTCCTGTTACATTCCAGCGGTTGGCACACACAGCAGCCTTGATTATTTTTTCATACAAATAGTAGCAGCGCACAGGGTTGTAGATGAACAATTTGGTCCAGTATATCTCATATCACTCACTGCTCCTGATCACATACTCATTACAACAACAAGCACCAAGGATACACTTAACACTGACTTGCTGACTGACCTTGCCTTCAGGGGTACATTGTTGGAGGCTCTTTCACAATACTTTTAATCTAACTGGGAGATTGCAGACAGCAGGGCAGTTGAATGGGACGCTATGAAGGTGGTGCTCCGGGGGATGAGCCTGACAACCCCGGTAGGCATACGGCAAATGCCAGAGAGGGACTTAACGTGGCAGGAGGTTGCACCAGAAGAGTTGGAGAGAACTCTCCATGAATACAGTGGTCTTGGAGGACAGGGACAGACAGCGCCACAAGCTTTGCAAACTGTGGGACCAACTGGGAAAATATGTTTGGACTACAGGGCAGAGACGCTGGTATACAGAAGGGGACAAGACAGGGTGACTTTTGGTGCGACTGATCTGATCCAAAACTGTAATACAGCCCATTTTGGCAGTTAGGAACCAGGGGGGTCAAGTGGTGAACACCCAGCAGGCGATTAATGATGTATTTGCAGCACATCTGAATGAAGTGTACATGGCGCCACCACATACTGAAGGGGACCAACAGTTGTCCGCCTACCTTGCAGGTCTGCCACTACAGTGGCTTATCCCAGAGGGTAGAGAATTGCTGTGAGCCGCACTGAATAGGCAGGAATTGCGGTAAGCAGTGTCTGCCTTGAGAACTGCTAAGACCCTGGGGGGCGATGGCCTCCCGCAGAATTCTATAACCATTTTTCAGACACCCTGAAAGACAAGCTGTTGATAGTGTATGCGGAGGCACTGGAAAAAGGGGAACTTCTGGACTCTATGAAAGAGGCCCTCATAGTGGTGATCCTCTGAGAAAGGATCGCCTGGACCCCGGCTCGTATCACCCAATCTCCATGCTAAATGTAGATCAAAAACTTCTTAGTCATGTACTGGTGGTGAGACTGTTGCTTCATCTCATGAGCCTGATTAATGCGGATCAGTTGGGTTGTATCCCACGCAGGAACATGCTGCGCAATCTTCACCGGCTTCCTCATGTTGTTTATGCACTGGAGTTGACCCGTTGGTCAATATGCGCTTGGGTTTTTGGATATTGAGGAAGCATTTGACTCTGTACGGTGGGACTATGTCTGGCAGGTGCTAGAGAGAATGGGACAGGGATGCCACTTTATCGAGTGGGTTAAATTGCTCTATAAGGACCCGTGGTTGCGGGTGCACATGGGACGCTATGTCTTGGCCGAAATTATCATGCAGCAGGGTACCCGACAGGGATGCCTGCTTTTCCCATTGATAATCGCAATCATGATGGAGCCCCTGGCTTGCAGGCTTTGACAGACTCGCAGGGGCTGGGGCATACTGGTTGGTTTCACTATATGTCAATGATACCATGATTTATCTGCGTAGACCCGATGCGTCTGGCCCGATAATGCTTAATGTCAAGAGAGAATTCTGGAAATTCTCGGACACCAGATCAATACACCCAAGTCGGTTCTGTTTCCACCATGAAAGCTGACAGGACAAACAGTAACCAGCTCCCGGACTCCGGCTTGCCCTGGAGGGTGGACTCAGTTAGGTATATGGGCATCCAAATCACGATTGGCAAACAGCAGTTCTATAACCACAATTTAGGGAAAGTGATCAATAATCAACACCCCTCAATCCAATTCTGGAATACGTTAAAGCTATCCCTGACAGAGAAAATAGTACTCATAAAAATTAAAATAGTGGTATTGCTAAGATGTCTGTATGTAATGCAGATAGCCATGTATGAGATATCTTGGGGTTGTTTGGGGAGTTGCAACCGCCTCCAACCAGAGACCTGATCCCACGTATACGGCTGCTACAAATAAGAAACTAAATACAGGGGTAAACTGATGCTGTTTTCATATTGTTGCAGTGAACACTGACGCTAGAGCCAACATTACTAATGGAAGTATTCTCACCATTTGGAAAAAAAACCCAGATGTTATTCCATCTTGTACACATGTCTTCCATCGTGTGTATCAAGTCTGCCTGATTGATCGGTTAGTCAGACAGTTAAGTCATTTGCATGAACTTTGTCAATGAGAAGGAGGGTTATAAGGTATTAACATATTAGTTTGTGTTTTTAGAATCTTGGGCACCATGAGATTGAGAGGTCTCTGATTATTATATGGGTCCAATTCACCTTTGGGAATCTTTTTCTTCTTTCTTTCTACTTAACTTATCTCTGGGAGAACACGGTGTAGTATGTCCACTTTGGTTTTAACTTCACCTAAACTAAAAAGCTTTTTCATGTTCACGGAGCAGTAGTTGCTATTAATGCTACTAAAAGAAATTGTTAGGGGCGCCACAAGTGATTTCGAGCCCTTTTGCTTCTAGATTCCCCACTCAACTTCCGCTGCATAAGTTAAAGAAATTAAGCGGTCCTGAGGAAGGTGGATTCAAGTATCTCTTATCCACTGAAATGTGCGTCGGCCTGTTTGTCTTCCAGCTGGCGGCATAACCATGGACAATATTGAAGGGTTCTCGCCATGAGTTTTTGTTGCAAGCCACTATAAGCTGGAAAAGTAATATATGTGATGTGTGTATGTGTGTACTTGGCATGATAGGATATGACTGTATGTGAGGTTAGGTGAGATGTGATACTGGACAGTATCACAACATGGGGATATGTACAATTATGCCGTTTTGAATGTACAAATTGCACAATTATGCTCTTATTGCACATCCAAGAGAACTGAAAAATTTTGAATTATTTATGAACTGCACTGTACATATGAACACATAAAATCATGTTTTTAATATCAAAAAATGTATATGATTAAAATATGTTCTACTATTTTTGAGATTTATTTATAAGGATGGACAATAAACAAAGATATAAATAAATGCATTTTTGTTGTATCTATTGATATTCACAGCAAAGGGATGGCCTGTTTGAGCTTATTACAGCCATTGTTGAATAGATGTAGGTCGAGTGGGAGGTTGAATATATATGTACAGGTTCAGAGGTGTACCGAAGAGTTGGTGTTGGTCCCTCCTTTGAAGTGGGAGAAGCTTCTAGAGGTTTCCCTTTGAAGTACACAGCTTTCCTGCCTCCAGACTAACTACAGGGAGTATGCAATCATTTATGTGAAGGCATGACACATCCTATTCAGGTGTAAGTGGGGCTGTGCCTAACTTCGCCCTCCCGTCCTGCCAGTGATGGCTCATCCAGGCACATCTAAGTTCCTTATTGTGTGTGGCTGTCTAGGAGGAATACACAAAGCCCAACTGCCAAAGACACCCAGTTATGTGACCCAGAGGCAGGCTGCAGGCACTAAATAACTAAGGCAGGAAAATGGCAACTTTCTAAAAGGGACATTTACAATATTGTAATTTAAAATTCAGCTTCACCATAAAAGAGGATTTTTCATTACAATTCCAAAGACACCAAACATGAACTGTTTACTTGTTCCCATAACAGCTTATTAAATCTAATAAGGTAACTCCAATGTCATCCTATGGGAGAGGGAGGCCTTGCTATAGTGAAAAATGAATTTAAGAATGTTTCACTTAAAACTTAAAAGTACATGCCCTACATTTTAAATACATTGCACCCTGCCATGTGGGCTGTTTAGGGCCTACCCTAGGGGTGATTTACATGTATTAAAAAGGCAGATTTCACCTTAGCAAAAAAAATATTTCGCCAGGCTGAAATTGCAGTTTAAAACTGCACACACAGGCTGCAATGGCAGGCCTGGGACATGGTTAAAGTGATACATAGGTGAGTGGCACAATCAGTGCTGCAGGCCCACTAGTCTCATTTAATATACAGGCACTATGTACATGTAGTAACACTTTATTAGGGACTTATAAGTAAATTAAATATGCCAATTGGGGATAATCCAATGTGGCCATGTTTTAAGGAGTGAGCACATGCACTTTTGCATTGTTTAGCAATGATAGAGTGCACAGAGTCGTAAGGCGAACAAAAACGAGATCAGAAAAATGTGGAATAGTAAGGCAAAACTCTTGGGGAAGACCTCCCTAAGGCTGACACGTCTAACAATGTCCTAATGAACACTATTAACATTCTGAAACTTCTGCTGTACATGGGGTATTACCCTTTCAATTATGTAAATTGCATAAAATCACTTGTGTAATGCACACTCATTAAACTTTTTCATTATTATGTATAGATGAAAAGTTATTTTTTAACAAAACCTTCACCTCTATGCTTCACATGAATGATAGTGCCTCATAAATCAAAATGTATTAACAGTTATAACAAATAATGTAATCCAATAACATAGTTTATATTCAACATGTGGTCCGTATGACTTAATACAGGTGGGCATAACCACTATTTTTTTACATCTCTTTATTGCATCATCCTGTTATTTATCAATACTTATCTCTTTCAGGTATGCACTGGGAAGAAACCAAAATATGAGTCTCTATGGTATAAATAACTTTTGTCCCCAGTGTTGTACTGTGCTTTGTGCATGGTATCCTCCAAATGGAATGAACATATAATTCCATTTAATAAAAAGAGAAATGAGAAATGATGCCTCAATATATAACACTTTGCATGCTAGCTGCACTATAGGTGGTATCTAAAACAGACATTTATCTGTTTTAGTAACTGTTGTCTTGTTATATTAGTTGCACACTTATTATAGAGTTTTTCAGTAATAACAATTATTTTAATGTCATTAGGGTCAGAGCCATGTGACATCACTTCCTGGGAAGGTCCAGGATGAAAAGTAATATGAGCCCTTCCTGTTGAGGTAATCGGGTGTGTAATGTCACTTCCGCTACCCCTGATATTTGTGAATCAACGTCCAAGGGCTGTTTGTGTCTTTTGACATATATTTTTTGTTCACAAAAGACTTGCAAGGGAGCAGGTGCATCGGAATGGTGTGGATTCTGTAAACATTATACCTGCTACACATACAAGTAATAGACATCCATTTCAACTACCGAAGTGCAGTCCAACACCAAAACATTACGAACATGTTATTTTGATCCTGAACTCCAACTATAGTTTAGAGCCAGACTGCCATACAAATATGGTCACCTTCAGCAATCCAGTACTGGAAGTGTGGTCCTTGTAGAAAACCCCCCCACTTATTTAAGCCTCGCCCAACTCTCCTTTTCCCCGAAAGGTTAACCTCACCCTTCCCCTGTAGGTCAGTCCTGCCCATCTATTTGCCTTTCCCCAGATCAACCTTACCAACTATCTCTGAAGGTCGCCATCTCCTTCACCGCTTTGCTCTCAGGTTATTCACTCCCTCGTCGTCCTCTCAAACTGAAGGTCCTCCATTGCAGCTCACCCTTTACAGCTGTCCCGCAGAGATGGCCCTCACTCCCAGCCACCTTCGGAACCTTACAGTGCAGGTCCCTGCTCCCCACTCATCCTTAGACTGCTTCTCTGCAGGTCTCCCTCTCACCTTGGCAAGGCGCTGGGCTGAGCAGGTTCTGGGGCATGAAATGCTGCAATGTTCCCTCACTCCCCATTCTTCCCACGGTGCTGCCCTGCGAGGTCCTTTAAGACTATTGCAGAACGCGTGGTAGAGAAAAGCCTGCTGCGTGCAGCATATTTGTTAAACTCACAGCACAAGGCAGCCTACCATGACTTCTAAAATCAGGGCCTCGTTGTCCAGGTGAAAAAATGTAAGAAAATCAAAAGCGTGCAGGCCTGCACGGGGTTAGGAGACCAGGCATACAAGCCCAACCAGCACCGGAAGGGCACCCTTGCACTTCGAGCATGCCTGCATGCAATCTGTTCTGTACATTGATATTATTCCCAACAGTGTGAAACTGTACTCCATGTACTGTCTCCTACAACTGTGAACATCTTTCTCAGGCTAACTTCACAACGGCCTCCCTCTGCCCCACACCCATTCTTCAAAAGGTTTCTGCTTTTCAGTTGGAGAATTGATCAAACCCTGCCTGCCATCAGAAGATCGTAATCGAGATACCCGCCTAGCACTGCATCAGTGGATACAAGCAAGCCCCGGTGCTGGAGAGTGGAGCAACTAGGCTGCTTATGCCCTATTATTTTGAAACTGAAGCAAACTCTACACCAACAGCAACAGATGGATTTCTGCTAAATAGATGACTTAACAAAAACCGCAAAATGTTCCTGTTCAATTAAAGTCGGCGATTTTTTTAATGGATGCCATTATGAAAGAAAATAAACCTGAAAAATGTTTCATTCGTAGGTACAAAGTAAAATAATTCAGATAAGAAACGCTTTAGCTAATTATATGCCTCCGTGAAATGATCATACATATAAAAAGGCACAGTTTCAAAGATACGGCATAAATCTGAAAGACTACAGAATAACGAAAATTAAACCAGCACCCAAAGTCAAGTGGTGTAACACTGTAATTACCAATCATAAAATGCTTGTCGAGCACATTTTCATCAGAGGAGAATTAGAAATGCTGTGCTAATTTCGCTTGCATTATAATCTCATTTTCATAACTAAGTGTACAAGCTATTAATCAGTTAGAATAGCCAATCTAGTGTAAAGGGTTGCAGATGGGGAAATGTTTTATTTGGCCATTACGAATCACAAGAGCCAGAGGATGTAACAAATGGGGCCGGTGAAATAGCTTTGCAAACTGGGATAATGGGAATTGTCTGTTTCACTCAATTTCTTGACATCATTTTGGATAGTTTATTCGCATTGCTATTGTAAAAGTATGAATTGACAGTGATTCGTTCTTACATATTTATTCGTGCCTCTTCACTGCCTTATTCTACAAACTATTTCTCAGGCTCCCGGACATCGACTGATAAAAGGAAGGAGTCTTTTGTTTACTTCTCCTGACCTGCCTTCACAGCCTCCAACCATTCTGTCACCTTTGTGAGACTAAACTTTGATCATTTGTTGTTCCTATGCTTCTCAGAAGAATTACATTCCAGAAGTTTATTTGGCAAGCAGTTTATTATGGGGTTCCTCCAAAACAGAAACAAAATTAACAAGCATTGGCATAGCCAATAGGTCTCGCCTTTGGGACCTTATAAGTATTTAGTTATGCAGCACAATATCCTTACTGCAACAACATTAACTGTTGGATGGCTAAACACTTATAAAGGTCCCAAAGGCGAGACCTATTGGCTATGCCAATGCTTGTTGACACACCATCCAACACACTGATCCACACGGCACGCACATACAATCACACACGCACATACACACACAGACTCACAGATCCAGACACACACCATCAGACAGACGCACTCACAGATCCAGACACAGGCCATCAGACAAACACACAGAGACCCACACATGCGCGCGCACACACACAAATACAGATCCAGACACAGAATCAGACAGGCCCACGCACGCACACACACGTGCATACACGAACGCGCGCACACATGTAATCACGTACACACTAAGATGCAGAGAAGAGAGCCAGGATGAAGTGTGCAGATCGGAGGGGGATAGGCAGAACCCCTTCCCGCCCTCACCCAGTCCCTATAAATCATTCAAACATGGACCCACTCTCTGGGCTGAGACCCCGGGTGACCCCATAAAATGAGCAGCAGGAGAGAGGGCGCCTGGTGCCTCCAAATACCAACTTGGGCACTCTCTTCTGTGCCACCCCACGCAGACACAGGGGCCGCTGGCACCGCCGAGTTCAGATGAGCCGTGCAGGGGTAATCTGAGGCTGATGCAGTGAATGTATGATGCAGGGGTACTCTGAGGCTGATGCATAGTGAATGTCTGGCTGTGTCAACACTGGGGGCACCACACAGGGGCTGCCGGGGGTGCGCACTCTATGCACGCGGAGGTGGGGTCGGCAGACTGGGGCTGCCGGTGTCCAGCGGAGGTCAGGGTGTCCTGCACTTACCGGTAGCTGTGGACGGTAGCAGCAGCCCAGCTCCTGTCCCTATGTGCCGGGTGCAGAGTAGCAGCAGCAGGCAGAGCCCCGGGTGGCAGCTCGTGGTCCCGGTCACAGCCATGCGCGCAGCCCCCGTGCCCCGGCTCCAGCAAGTCCCCGGCGCCCTCACGCTCCAGCCTCTTGTGCAGCTTGCAGAGCCCGGTGCACACTGCCTTCCCCTCCGCTGCACACACGCATTTTTCACACGCTCCTGTCACCCGCTTTGACGGAGGTTTGTGGAGAGGAGAAAAACAAGACCTCTGCAGCCATAACACACTGGGAGCGCAAGCCCAACTTCCCTGATTGCCTCGTGGCAGCCCACAGCTTTCCTTCGTAAAACACACGCATGAACCAAGTGCGGCCGATAAAGTTCGCGGACCTCGCTCCAGCAAAGTGTGTAATAAAAGCCTAGATGTTGTATTTCCACACATAATTAGGGGCCACTCGTAATAAAGCCCAGCCGCAGCCACTGCATGCTTCTGTAAACCATCATGTATCTTTGCGTCCCTGCTGTTTTAATTCGATCACTACAGATTCCTCAGTAAGAGAACAGCTCCCGGCACTGCTGCTGAGCTGGCATAGATTGAGAACCCTGCGGTGATTTGGCAAAACACATCGGGAATTAAATGTTTAAAGACAACAAGTGTTTCCAAATGATTTCTGAAACCAAAACAAACGTCTTCTATTGTACTGGAAACAAAACAAACAAAACAAGCACAAGCCCGCGCCTCGCGCGTCAGCAGAGGGAGGGGCGAAAGGAGGGGGCCAGCGCGATTCCCTTGCGGGAGCGAGCGGCAAGGCGCGATAATTAACATATGGCGCCAGCTGCTCGCTCCCGCAAGTGAATCGCCAGACGTGCACGCGTTGCCATTGGAAGCAATGCAACGCGTGCACGTTTTTGCAGGGAAAGCTGTGCCGATTTCTAAAGGTCTCTCCTATGCAGTGCATGCGCGCTGCGTAGGCGAGACCTAAAAACAACTAAGTCAAGCACTCCGATCCATTCTCTTTTGTGAAAGCCAGCGTTCTCGAACACTGACTATAACTGCATGTGACAATATAAGCAAAACCTATTCATAACAAGCATTTGCAATGCAATAGGTCTCGCATTTGCGGAGTTTAAGCTATTGGCATTGTAAATGACAATGCCTTTTATTGATCTGTTTTGATAATTAACACATAAATAAAAGGCATTGTCATTTACAATGCCAATAGCTCAAACTCTTGTAAATGCCAGACCTATTTTACTTCCAAGAAGCGGCCGCCATTTTCCCGGGCTGCTTGGAAAGTGAAAGTGCGCATTGCGCGCTGAATGTTGCAGGAAAGCATGTCGTGCTTGCAGTAGGAGAAACTCATTAAAGAAAATAGTGCTTACAGACTAAATAAGACATGCTGTGTAACAACAGAAGTAAAAGAGCCAGTCCTCATGGGAGGTTGCAAATGAAGACAAGGCGGTACCAAGGATAGACTAACAAGCCTATTAACGAATCAGACACCAGCATTTACAAAGGACAATGACACATGCCAATGAAAAATATGGGCGGAGAGTGGGCTGAGCTTCAAGTCCATACTTGAATACAGCATGCCTCGCAGAGCAACGCAAGTACTGCCCAGGCTCGACCTAAAAAGGGACAATGCATCGCCATGCAGGGCCGGACTGGCAATTCCGGGCACCGGGCAATCCCCCGGTAGGCTGGATGGGGTGGGGGCCGGTTTTATGACAGGGGGCCGGTTCTGTTGCTGGGAGCCGATTTGGCCGTGTCGGACCGACCGTGCAAAGTAAAGTCAAACATAACATTGCATTAAGCACAACCCTCCATGACGTGACTTGAGCAGTGACCCGCCGGCTGATTTCAATTTAATTTAGGCAGCAGCAGGCAGCCTACTATACCTGACTCATTATAATTTATTAAAAAAAACACCTGACCATGTGATCATTGATCATGATGAGTGACGTAGACGCGCGCAGCATGCAGATGTCACCGCCTCCGCGTCTGCACTCTGCGCGCCGTGGTTTTAGTTAGTTGTGGGGTCTGCTGCCTGGTGATGCTCATGCGCATTTGGCTCGCGCAATAAAAAGGGCGCGTGACTCTCTGAGGCGAGGCAGGCATCTCAGAGGCCAGGATGGGACTGGGAAAGAGCGAGGCACCCCATAATTGTATTCCCCCTGTCTGGACTGCCGCCCGCAGGTGAGTCTATTTGCGACTGGACCGGACACCATCCAGTCGTTTAAATTGCATGTAATCCTTAAATCCTCTTGCTCCTGGCCTGATCTGATTCATCCGCGGTGGTGGCCGGGCCTAGGCCCTTGCCCCTTAGGCCCCTTTTGTTTTTAATTCTTTCTGGCCCGGTCGCAAGTTCCGTCACTTGGCAGTGTCTGTTTAGAGTAGCATCCAGGCGACAGTGGTTGCCAATGCCACGGTGGCACTGTCTGTCGCGTCTGGGGCGGGCCGGCCAGAAGTTGAATTCTCATGGCTGCGTGCTCATATTATTGAAACACAGCGCTGGCTCTGTCTTCCTGTCGAACTTAAGTAATGGTGCATTGTGCAGGCCCAGGGCATTGTGACGTGAGAGATTGGAGGGTTTAAAGAGAGTGAATTGTGTACCAGTTGTCGAGCTCTATTAACTGATAATTAACTCCTCAGTAGTGAATGCGTACAATAAGCAGGGCTTTACATTTGTGGTCTCCTACGCCCAACAATTTTAACTCCTCCATATTCAACATTTAAAATTTAGTCTAAACATATAAATGATGCGTGGATTAGCAGAAGCCATATCAGGTGATAGCTTCATAACTCGTTTGCTTCTCGTGATAAATGCTCATTCAAATACTAGGCTCCTCCTCGCTAGTAACTCGGTTTCAGAACCTAATGTACCATCAGTAGCATGCTGCAAATACTGAAAACAACTTTTATGGATGCTTCCACCCGACGCGTTGACAACATATACATTAAAGGCGGGCTGGTTTTGTCGTCAAATATTGTTAATGAAAATGTGCTCTTACCTTTCCCATGTTGGCTGCTCTATAGAGACGGATGCCGGTGTGATCTGGGACTACAGTCCTTATATACAGCAGGCTGGTGCTGGAGCTAGTCTGTGACCTCAACAAAAGGAGCGTTTTCTCTATTCTCAGATAAAACTGCATCACACTGCTGATCGTTTATTGTTGAGGGGGAGGTCACCTTTTTGTCCAGCTGGTACTGCCTTTGTTTAGAGGTAAGGATTGGAGCTTCGGCAGAAGGAGCAGGTTATGTTGGCAGGACCGCCTCGCCATTACATAGAATTATCCCCGTCTTCCAGCAGCACTTGCACTTGACATCGACACGCTAACATTGAACATTGCTGTTCCTCTTGACCTTGCTGTAGTGTAATGATGCTCATTTGCACATGATTTACATACTAATCGGCGAACAGGTGATAGGTATTTTAATGTGCGGGGGGGTTTGATGGAGCAAGGAAGCAAAATTGAGACTTGCTCGAATGCAATCACCTCACAGTATTAAATTATTAATTTTGTATTGTTTATACTAAAGTTGCATACACTACACAAATAGCAAGGAAGCTTGCCTATGTGTTCTAACTAACAAGTAACGCTTGTCTTTTCTAAAATGGCCGCTAAAGCGCGGGAACCTCAATGCGCATGTCGCAACTTGATCACATGGTGTGACGTCGTTCTTTGCTTGGTGGGAAACTTCTGCTTCTGCGCAGTGTGCACTAAAATGGCCGCTAAATGTTTTCACATGCTTCAGCTTGCTCTCATGTCATTATTAAATTGTCGTTTTCTTAATGCTACTAATGCAGGATAGTATTATAATTAATTGGGAATAGAGTAGGGAAAGTGGGTATACAGTAACTTTTTATTTGTGATTTTAATATTTTCTTCTTGCACTTTTAGTAATTCGTAAACTTGGGCCTGGGTTGGTGACTTGGAACTCGAGAGACAGATGGTTCTGCGCATGTGTCCTGTGTGCCTGCCAAGTGAAGTCAACTTGGACGTCTCCCAAGGCCATGACCCATTGGCCGAAGATGCTGTACTTTATGTTTCCGGAGGACAAAATGATACTTTTCCCCTGTAAAATGTATAACATTTGTCGTGAGACGGGTGGGAAATAAAGTGAATGTATTTATTTGAAGGGGCGGGAAGCTAAAAACAATAGGCTTCACAATTTAGGCCAAATTTGATATGGTGCGAGAATCCACCCCCTGTCCCTGTCCAATCAGAAGTAGTGGTCCCATATTTTAGCAACATTAAGGGGAGGTACATGTGCGTAGAAGGGTATAATAGAATATAGCATTAGTTAATTAGTCGGAGCATGCTTTCCACGAAGAACAGGCGTCCATGCTGCGAGAGAGCTCTTAGCTCCAGACTGCCATGCTGATCGGTTGCTGACTGAATCCCTGTCCAGAAGAGGTCCTGAGGAGGGGGCGGCGGAGTCCATTAGAACGGGAGAATCGAGGAGAAGTCGAGTATCAGAGAGGGGAACGGCGCAGGCGTCGTTGTAGAGAGGTCACCGGTCCTGTCCTGATCCTGGAAGAAGTCTTTGCTCTTCATCCTTCCTGGGTCCTATCTTTTCCAACTCCTTGGCCAAGGGGCTTGGTTCTCGCATTTAGGTAACTATACTGCAACCTTTAGTTGCACTGCTGTCTCTATTCTCTCCTCTTCCTTAAACACCGTCATTTATTAGCAAAATCATTTCTATGCTTTTTCTTGGGTATTTCAATCAAGTACCGTGTTTTCTGTATTTTACTCTGCTAAAACTTTAGATAAACATTTTAAAACTTCCTGACTCAGTGGTTATTTCAGGATTATGTACTATAATGAATGTCACTCATTTTAAACTTCCCAATTAGCAAAGGATCCATTGGTAAGTTATTACTCTTCAATCAGAAGGTAATTGGTAGCAGGGAATTTGATAAAAGAGTACATCTGACACCCAGCGTAAGTATTAGTGTAGTATGAATGTATGGGCCCAAGTGAGTATATGGTGTATGAATGTTGTTGGCTAATATTGCGCTGGATCAGGGTGTTCCTTCTTGATTCCGCGATTTCCTCCTGCATCAGCAGAAAAATTGCGTTGGGGGAGACGAGCCTCTGAAATACAGTGCACTGTGGTTAAACGTCTGTGGAGTGTGGACTTTGTGTTAGACAGTTCTGGGAATCCAAAATTACTATTTAAAAAAATCTCCAATAGATGAATTAAAGCTGACTGATTAAATGCAAAAACATGATTCGTTTGGTTCAGCATTCTGCCTTCAGTTCTTCCACTGAGCTCTTCCACTGTGAGAGAGTGGACACGTTTGTCAGGCCCAGCCCACAAACTCGATCTAAGCAAAGTTTTTAATCAACGCCTCCATTTTGCCTCCATCTAATTAAACAACACTATTGGAATTAGCATGTAGATATTCCCTTTACTAGAAACAAGCTTCACACAGATGTGGCACTCCTCGTTTTATGACCTGTCCTCCTGAATTACTGAACCTGAGAAAGCAAAAGGGGCCTAAGGGGCAAAGGCCTAGGCCCCGGGCCGGGAGTCGGACGGGACCCGGTCCGGTCCCGGACCTCAGAGGGTGTGATGGCTAAGTTTGCGCTGATGCCCGTGAACATTTGCACGTCCTGTCTGAATTCAGTTGTGCCGCAGTCTACCCTACAACAGTGGGTCATTGAGGATGGGAAAGAGAGTCGAAGGAAGAGGAAACAAGAGGAATAAGTGAGAGAAGGAATGGAATCAAGTATTGGGGTGAAAGGAAGGAGGAACAAGGGTAAGGGAGGGAGGAATGAGAGAGCATTAACCAGGATAGGAATTAAGTAAAGAATCTTAGGTGATCATGGAGAGATGGTAGGGAAGAGTGAAAGGGAAAAGAAAGGAACACAATGGAATGAGAGGGGAGATTATATTTAGAACATGGGTTAGAAAAAGGAGAGACAAGGAGGATAAGAACTGAAAGGATAAGAGCAGAGGAAAAAGGAGAGGAAAATCAAATGGCAAAAAGGTTTAAGAATGGAGAATTTGACATCTGAGTAAAAAGCGTAGAAGGCAGGATTAGGAAAAAGAGTAGCAAGGGAAAGAAAGGTAACTGGGAGAATGCCCTTCTTTCTGGGAAAGAACACGTTTTTACAAAAAGCATGATAAACAGCTAGATGAAGATTATTGAATCTGGCTGAAAGTACTTGAACAGGAGTGAATGTGAAGAAGCCAGGGGCATCTCATAGATAGGAAATGTGTTTAATAGCCAAAGTAGTGGAGTCAGAACATCCTATTATATCTGAGCTAAACTTGCAGTTGCAGTTTAGGGAGATAGTGGTCTTGTTGTAACTGGTGCTCCTCAGTGAGACACTAGATGCCACCCCCAGTGTATTTATTAAAATGCAAACAGAAAATAAGATGTATACTTTCTAACGCATGCAATCAGAATAATGGTAATCAGAATAATGGTAATGAAATTGTTCAAAAAATGTCAAATTCATACTATGAAATTCATTTTTCTTTTTAATTTTAGTTCAGTTCGACAACTGTTTATCCACACTGAAGTTGCGACCATAGTTTTTTTAACATCTCATTGTACAAGTTCATGACATTTAAGACAACAGCCAACACATGTTTCGCAAAAGTGTAAAACCGCTTTCTCAGGGCTCTTTCTCTCAGTTTGGAAAAGTTACTCTTTCCATCTATTTATCACATATTGTGTTCCAAATTAAAAATATCAATGTATCTTGTTAGGACGGTTTATTCTGTTTTATTTATTCGTTAAGTGTTTTTCTTGCCTAGCATTTACTACAATACCTCTTTCTTCCCAATGCACGCACCAGATTTACCTCACTTGGTACTGCCTGTGCATATTCTCTACCAAATGGAAGCAGTCTCTACTGTATCATACCTGTAATATAGCATGAGTTCCTTCCGACCTGCAGCATGCCTGCTGTTTGGTTTACCCCACTACTTACTAGTATGCATCGTAGCTTGCTGACTGTACAGTTGTACATGACCTGTGTGGCTACCCAAGGCCATCTCAGCCTACTGCCCGTGCAAGTGCATTCTTGCCTGTCCTTGATGCGCCTCTTTCCATAGCTTAACACAGTCAATTAAAGCTGTCTCTAGGCCAGACTTAAATAAGAAACACAGATGTGCCTGTGGCGTTGGAAGCCTGTCCACGTTTCTACCGAGCCCATAGCTGTTTCTGATATCCTTGGAAACCAGTCATCATATTCACAAGGAGCACAATGGAGGACATGGTTTTTCCTAGACTGTAAACAAAGCAATCCTCTCTTGCCAACCAGACCTGTTCTACCATTGGTTGGTTTGATGGTCTCTGGTTAGTAGGGGTTTTGCATGGCCCCAGCTCGAAACCCTCACAGTGCGAATTCAATGCGCGCCCTTTCCGCGTCTGATAATGAGCTCACTGATGGTGTGATGAACATGGAGGATTTTCCTTGCTTTGCACAAATGTGTGCATAGGCCGTGCGATTATAATATATGATGGTGCACTGTTTGTATTTTGAACCTGCAAGGGCTTTATCTTGGATATACTGTGATAAAGCTGTTGGGCCAAACTCTTACAATGTCCTTCGCATACATCTTTGTCCTCTCATCAAAGCTCATCCATCTATCCATATACCCATCCATTTAAATGGGATTACTCTCCGTAGTCCCCTCCAGGTTCTTTTGAGATTCAAAAGGCTGCGCACATGCTATGCACATTTAAAGCACATGCCTGTCATAAAGTGTCCTACAAGTTGTCACACAAGTGAATTGTCACATAAGTGGCGTGCCCTTGAGGACAACCTATGCTTCATGTTCACGGTTGGGCTAAATGGTTGGTGGGGTCTGTAACTATTTGCTGCTGATACAATGGCAGTGGGATATGCCAATTATTAACTCCTCAAAGTAAATGGACATACGGATCTGCTAATCTGCTTCATATAACACTCAGAATACTTGAAAAGAACTTTAAAGAATATGCATCCGTAAACTCTCTCCTGTGTTAAACATTCAAAATGATACTGGGACTTCATGGGGAGATGCTCTTCAAGGATGGTGAGCTGTAGCACTAGTCTTCCACAGGCCTCCCCTGTGAAGTGTTTTTAGATACATTATTGTTCATACTGACTGCTGAGACATGGTTAGATAAGTCCTTGTCGGCCTAAGATTTCTCCAAATTAAATGCAGGTTTGATCTGCTTTATTACAGCAAAAGCCATTTTTGTTGGCTCTTAGGGCTCAGTGCACTTTACCACCGCTAACCAGTGCTAAAGTGCTTGCGCTCTTTCCTTTAAACATGGTAAAATTGGCAAATTTAATTTACTTGTAAGTCCCTAAAAATGTGGTTCTACATGTACCCAGGGACTGTAAATTAAATGCTGCTAGTGGGCCTGCAACACTTATTGTGCCACCCACGTAAGTAGCCTATTTAAACATGTGTCAAGGCCAGGGCCTGTCATTGCAGTCTGCCTGTGCAGTTGTAAAAATGCCATTTTGAACTGGCAATTGGAACCTTTTGCTAGGCCTAAAAATATTCCCTTTTACTACATATGTCACCAGGATGTCACCACTAGCGCAAGCCCTAGTAGTGGTTGCTAACTGTTGCGCTTGCTTGCTACACACCATGTGGGGGCTGGTCTCACTTTTACTTTGTTCTCTCTGATTCACTACTTGTGTCTATTTTTGGTGCTCTCTGAAAGAATGTCTATGGGTACACATGACTGGGTGGGTAACCTGGTGCTCTTTAAGGTCATCATCTACTATTTACTGTGCTTTGAAAGTTGATATAATTGAATATGTAATGAAAAATGTGCTGTAAAATTCACCATTTTGGGCTGTCTTTTTCCAAAATTTTCTTGGGGAGAGAACCCCCCCAAACCCTCCTAGTGGCGGTCGGGCTCGCTCGCTGCGCTCGATCGCTACGCACCGGACGGGGGCTGGTCTGGCAAAATTTGCCAGGGCTACTTTCAGTTCCCAGTCCGGCCCTGTCGCCATGTGAGGGGAAATACAAAGTACCAAATGTATCTTGTTCCACTGACATCTTTCAAATATATACTAAATATAAAAAATTACTGGACCCAATAAAACATTTTTGCTGCACCTGAAAGAATCTCCCAAAGAAAGCACAATCCTGCCGCTATTGTACAAAGCTTCCACACGTACGAAATACTTACTATATGAGAAGTTGTGAAAAATTGTAATTGTCGTCTTGATTGCATCAGGTCTTCATATCTGCCATTAGAGACGTGGCATTGCAGAGGCTCTGTACGATGACATCACAGCAGGGTCCAGGAGAGAGCACACCATACCCTGCATTTGACAAAACTGGCACCATTTTGGTGTCATATAAAATGTCAATGTCACCAAGGTGTCATGAGCAGTGGCCCATGACTTTTTGAATTTGCACTACGCAGGTTTGGTTACAGTATTCCCCATGTATGATAGTGTAGATATTTTAAATTATGTTTGATTACACAACAGAGATTCTACTAATTCCAATTTACAGGGAGAAAATATTTGGTGGTACTACTTTGTGTGTTCAAAATGACAAATTATGGAATTCCCTACCTGGAAGGCTTAGAGCCCATGAGAATCACATGGAGTTCTGAAGAATGGTTAAGAATTTTTCTCCCAATCTGATCCATCAGAGAATCTGTATCACCTTGTTCACAAGGACAAGTGTCAATACAAGTAATGGCCTCCCTGTCTACATACAAATGCCTTGCACTACCCACTAATGATCATGCGAGAACCAAATTGACCCAAACCCCTTACCACATCCCCTTTCTAAGATCAAGCAAGAACCAGCTTAGTGGGTGCTTTACAAGTTTCTGTTTATACTTTTGTTGTGGGATAGGCATTTGTCTACACAATTTTACATATATTGATGAAGTGTGCTGTCTGTGTGGATCGGAGGTTGGGCGTCCCACATGGGTATAGTAAGCTCTATGAAAATGCTACAGTGAAATATGCTATCCCACATGCAAACAATGCTCTCTCGAAAGCCTGCTCTATGTTTCTAAAACTATGCTTGAAAAATTTACCTTAACTATAAATTAGTGAATGTTTCTCTCTCCCCCTGTAGTGCTTAATTTGAGCCGGTGGTTTCCAGTGCTCCTCACTGGCAATTAAATGTCAACACTGGCCCTTATGACAGTCTGCCACATGGTGGAGCTGTATATCTAATTTAGAGATGAGCACAACAACAGTTGCTTACTAATTCAGTATAGCCTTAGAGCCCCCCGTAGCGGGCTCTACCGGCCATTAAATGCCCGCTTCGGCTCTGGCCTTTAACAAGGGAGCGGGCCTTAAATGGCTGGTAGATCCAGCTACAGAGGGCTCTAAGGCTATTCAAACATTCTGTTCCTAGAGGGCAGAATGTTCTAATTTGTAAAACAAAGGCCTCACTGAGGGGATTGAAATCCCCTCGGGCTCTGTGAGTCCTTTTGTTCACAGCAGCAGCTGTGAACAAACATTTGAATGTTGGAGCTCCGGGCTTCTACCGGCCATTAGAAGCCCGGAACACTCCATTGTTTTCAATGGAGCTCCCAACATTCCAACGTTCTAATATACACTAAAAATGCCTAATACTTGCCACCAAAGCCATTCTTATAGCTTTGGAGGCCCTAAATATTCTGAATTGTCTCACTTGTGGGAGTGTGATGGTTAATAGTTGTGTTGGTACTGTCATTAGCAGCACTGGAAGGGGCAAGCTACACTTGCCTCTTGACGAGGGCCCTGGTACTTATTTTTTTTTTCAAATTAAGCACTGCTCCCCCTTTCTATTAAATGACTCTCTTCTTTCCCTCCATTCACTGTATGCCTTATTCTCTCTGAGCGTAGCCTACCCTAAGCTGCACGTCTGTCTGCTTATTCTATATAGCTGTGTTTCTGAAAACTACCCACGCCTCACCCTGTAGATCACAATCTGCATATTTGAAACCATAGCCCTGCAGCATAACAGCACCTGATCTCCTCTTGCCTGCCAAGCCATCCCACCAGCCATTGCATGAACTCACATAAACATACATACCCCGACTGATGACCACATCCAAATGACTACCACAACGAGACTGGCGGGAATGCACTGAATGATTTCCATGGTAATCCCAACTACCAATAATAACCATTACATAAAACACCCCACCACGTTGGCAGGTTTACAGAAGTCATGCATTTGTGTCTTTTGGGCATAGTAGGCAAGGGCCAGTGCAGTGCGCTGTTTTCCTGTCACCTTTTAAAGGGAGTCCATCAATTCCTCAGTTTCAGAAACAAACAAGATAGGCTAGAAGTATTGGTTCACTTGCCTTTGCTAAAGGGAACGTTGAAGACATTCGCTAATCACCATAGGGAAGGATAACATGATTCTCAGTCCACAGGCTTCTTCATTGGGCACAGAAGAAAATATGCAATCTACTAGCAAGCACTGTCAAAGCCAATAGGACTTCTGTTGGCTGCCAGCCTTTTGGCTTTGTAAATGCGGTTTTGTTTTGTTATTTTTGTAAAGTTAATTCTTGGCAGAGCAGTCAGGCCCTCCCAAATATAGATAAGCTAAATAAAAGCAAAGCAAAAATATGTTATTGGTGACACTTTGGCTTAGTAGTCCTTGGCACTGAAGGAAAGTACTTATGTGAGAAGGAGAAGAATGTTGTCAATCACAGTGAAGATGGCCAATGGCTGAAGTGGGCGGACTCATTGTCCCAGGCTGTAGCGGATTAAACATAAGTGGTGGAACATAAGTATATTCATAAGTGTGTGTGTAATTTTAGTAAAATCAAAAGTTATAGGCCAATGCCAGACCTAAAACAATAAGTCAAAATCCATACTCAATATCTCGATTAGTAACAGAGTAGAGAAGGGGGGCTGCAGCAGACCCTTCATGCAAAAAAGATTGTCTCCTTTTATAGCAGCTTCAGAAATACATATGCTGAATGGCAGAAAAGGTAGTAGTTGGCCGTAAGCAGAATCAAGTGGTCTATAAGAATGTAATGAAACGTGTGTCTGGGAAGTTGTTTTGAGGGCCTATTATGCATTGGCACTTATGGAGCACTGGGCAGCGAATATGGAACACATATGGGTCGTACACATAGGAGGAATGAAATAAATTCGGTACAGGGAAGAGGAATGTATCTCCAAGCCCTGAGGAACAAGGGTTTTGTATTATTAGCATATTTGTAAACTGACCGTGTGGCCATGTCCACAGAGGTTCTAGCAGTTTCATAAAGCTTCTGAGACATAGTCATCGCTTCCACAGGGTGAAGTAAGGCAGTAGCCAACAGAGATCAGCTGACATCTAAAAACACAAATGGCCCGTTTCTGTACATAGGAGCGCTCCAGAGGCAAAATAGCATTATTCCTGGTGCCCTGAAAATCCTGGCACCATCACAGACCCATGAGTAACATGTGGTGCTGTATTATTCACAACACCATCACGTACACAAACGGAAACAGCACAAGCACAGCACCAGGGGGAGCAGAGATTCTCCGGGCCTCTTCGGGGGCGCTGGGCTCCACCACGGCGGCTCAGCCCACCCTCTCCCCGGACAGAAGGGATGAGTAAAGATCTCCATAAAACATGCATCAACTTTTCAGTGTTAAACCCCGTCCCGCTTTACGACGAAATATTAATCTGCTCTCATTTATTGCTCTGTAAGGCTATTTTGACAAAAGTTCATTATCGGGCCTGCTAAATGCTTTTAAAGAATTGATTGGGGCAGTGATCACATCAGGCTGATAGACACAGTGTGTTAGGAAGGACGGCAGCGAGCAGGGAGTCTGAAATCCTCCCGATTTTAATTGTATCGATCAGCAGAATAAACAAACTTTAATTACATTTTCAGGAAAATTGAGAAGTCGTTTTCGAGTCTCTGTCAATACTTATTATTTCAATAATATGATGATAAGCACAAGCGAGGGACGCCACAGCGCGGAAGGTGGAAATTAGAGACGGTTTCTTGCGTGGGGAAGAAGGAATGAGTGTGTGTGTACAGCGGTGCGGGGGTATTCACAAAGCTGCAGGCCGCAGATGCGGGCAAGTGTATAATAAAGATGTTAATAGGTCTGTTTTCAGGCACGCTTTCTTATACCACTCCACAAAACATATAGGCAGGGCTCAGCACCGGCAGTTCTAACAAGCATTTGCAATGCAATAGGACTCGCATTTACGCAAGACCTATTGCATTGGAAACGGGAGTGCGGGCAGGCACGGGAGTGGGAGGGGAGCGGGGGCGAGAAGTCACGGACTGCGGGAGGGGGTGGGGGGCAGACAGGGAAGAAAATAGTGTTCGGAGTAAAGGGGCCAGTAGCCATGGAAGGATACAAATGAGGACATGGCTGTCATGAGGAGGGACTAACATGCCTAAAACCAATCGGAAGGCAGCATTTAGGACCTAAGCCAATGAAAAAGATGGGCGGAGAGTGGGCGGAGCTTCCATGAAGCTTCCACACTATACTGAATACTGCATGTCTCGCAAAGCGAGCAGCGCATGCGCTGCAACGCTAGGCTCGACCTAAAAGCGGTCTGAAATCAAATTAACACCCGCCGCATGTTTAAACTTTGTTCTGGGTCCAGATAGATTCCATCAATGGAGCCACAAAAGCCATTATTCCCTCGCAGAATGATACACCCTCCCTTCAGCCCTTCAGGAGAACCCCAACCTCAAGTAATCAAGGCATCCTCAGACAACAAACACTCTGAACCAGTTAGAATCAGAGGACATATACCTAATCATGGATAGTCACGTTGCAAAGTATACGTTTTGGGGTTTGATAGCTACGTGACACATTTTTCCATGGCCATCATTTCAAGAGCTTTCCACACCATCCTTGAAGCCTCAAGATAGATGGTATTCCCCACTTGGACAACAAGAACTGTTTGGAGACCGACAATAGATAGCTTGCTGGCTTGCCCATGGGAGTGTACCTATTCACACAGAGGTGACCTAGAAGATTGTACGCTGGTTCTCTCCAGATAGCAGTCCCTAAAATGTAATCCATTCCATCTTGAATCTTAGCTGTGCACTGCAACAATCAGACATTCATTCCCAAAGCATGTGAAGTACGGCAGACATGTGGCCGCAGTCCTCACAACTGGAGTAAGATGATGGGAGAAGTAGCGCAAAAGCAAATTATTCTTAGCACGACACAAAAACTGATAAGCAAAACACTCCTGACAGCGGCTGACCCAAGGTTCAGCACATCAATCCCTATCCACAAGCATTAAGAGTCCTGTGCATTCACTTCCGGAACCTGCCGCCGTTGAGCTCCACTGGAATCCAGAAAAAGCTAATTCTTTGAAGATGGAAGGTGCACCAGGAATGGAGTCAAAGTCGTATATATAAGTCCATTAGTTTTCTTTATTAGTGATAGAAGTAAAAGTGGCCATCAGCCAAAGGGTTTCGTTCCTTTGACCAAAGGAACTTCATCAGGGCTGAAACAATCACACAAGACATAACATAAGTCATAACACACAAGATCTAAAAAAACATAACATAAGTACATGTAAAAATATATAAACCTCTACAATCCAAATACCTTGAAGAATAAGTACAAACATAAAAAATGACGCACATTACCCAATTATAATAACAAACAATGACATCGTAAGACGGCCCACATATAAAATATGCACACAATTATAATACATATATACACATATAAAATTCAAGTAGAAAAACACATATATGTAAACCTAATATATAGACATGAATTCCAAGAATGTAAACATAGTGTGCAATCAGCACATATTGCATAAAACAGTGTTAAATAAATCAGTGAATGGGAAAGCATACGATAATTATTTATATATATACCCAATAATTGTCCATGTGTATGGGATAATTCATCTAATACCCCAAATTCAAGTATGGAGATATAGAATAAGGTCACAGGCCTCAAATATGAGGTCTTCCCCACAGTCAGGTAAAACCGTGTGCTCCTATGTATAGTAAAAATTATTCTTCAAGGTATTTGGATTGTAGAGGTTTATATATTTTTACATGTACTTATGTTATGTTTTTTAGGTCTTGTGTGTTATGACTTATGTTATGTCTTGTGTGATTGTTTCAGCCCTGATGAAGTTCCTTTGGTCAAAGGAATGAAACGCGTTGGCTGATGGCCACTTTTATTCTATCACTAATAAAGAAAATTAATGGACTTAAATATACGACTTTGACTTCATTCCTGGTGCACCTTCCATCTTCAAAGAAACGACACAAAAACTGATTAAGACACAGAAACTGTAACGGACATTTTGCAAGTCTAGAAAAACAACATTGAAACAGAGAAAAGTTGAAGTAACAGCACCATAAAAGCGTCCTTGCATTCGTAGAAACAGAAGAATTTAAATGGGGTAGGTTTAACATGTTTATTGACTAAGTATTATAACAGAATAGTTATGAAAATTGTTGTTGAAACTACTTTTACTTTTACTGACAAAATAGAGCAATTCTTAATGATGAGACTTAGCATCTCTATTGCTTTCATTGTAATGCACCATGAGAGTAGAAGTTGGTGCAAAATGAATATGCAACATGGTACATGGATGATATTTACAGTATTAACACTTGCCACTATTAGAATCATGAATACCTAAAAAGATTTTAGTAAAATTATTTTTCAGAATATTTTTCATGTATTAACTTTGAAAATTGTGGTGGTAGGTCATAATCAAGTTTAGACATTTCCATTTAATAATCACTGACAATGTTATATTTCTCTACATGAGATGCTTGATTTATTCCATTATATTTGAATGTAAATGTGAGTTTATTTACTAAATGAGAAATGCTAACTTTAAATGACTTGAATTGCCTTTTTCCCTTTAGGCTCGATTATTTCATAGCCTGATAATAGACTTTTGCTACGTTTTCTCAAATGTTGCTATATCTTTTTCGTTAATGCCACATTCTTTTATGAATAGGACACTTTTCTAGCCTTTCATTGTGAGTGAATTGGTGAGAACCTGACATTTGGACTGAAAACATGAAGAGAAACAAAATATATAGCTCTTTGTCAACTAACCAGTGAGGACAGAATGGACAGTCGTTTCTCATGAGCTCCATGGGCAATGGTGCTGAATTAACAAATTTGTACTTGAAGAACAGAAGAATGATCACGATGATCAGACCATTGTGGAAAGACAACTGAAGTCACCAAGGAACATTTTGCAAGTATAAATAGTGACTCTCCAAAGAAGGAGAGGATTGGAGGGGTTTCTTCTGGCTTCTTGCGATTTCTACTGATGCTGCTGCTCTTAGAAGATTAACTGCAATCCTTCTTTGCCAACAGCGTATTGATTACCTTCCTATGCCCCATGTCTTATTCCCTTTTCTAATTAACTTGCCTGCTGAACGTTTTGGAGCTGCCTGGTGTTGGACTAGACTTGAACTTTCCTGATTTTTTCTCCATTTCCCCTTGCCCATGGACTCTTCCCTAGTGGACTTTAACTCGATCCCTTTGTCCCTTTTAGAGAACTCTTTTGAATCAGGGAACCATCCTCCTGCCTTTTTTGGCAGTAGGAATCTGTAACCTGTAACCATCCTCTTTCCAAATTCTTTAACTTGAATAAATGTGTGTTTTTATACTACATGTTGTAATATCCATGACAGAACTGATTAAAATGTTCCTTATATGCATTGATTTTAGATATTTAATACAATAACCAAATTATTGCCAATAGCCTGCATCTCCTCATTGGGTCTTATGTTCTTTCCATAGAAACTATGCTTATGAGATATTGATTTCTAAATGCGAAACAGGGAGAGTCATTGATTATTTTCAGAACATCAGGTTCTGCTATTCTTATTTTGTGTAGCAACTGCAGAGCTTTTAGTTTGCGCAATCCTGGTTAGACTAAACTTCTTTAGGAGGTTGGGTCTTCCAATTGCAGGACTACAGCATGGTTCTGAGAGTAATGTATTTGACCGTTATCTCTAATTTGTGAGTTCGCTTCCAATTAATGGTCCTCATTGGGTGTCTAACGAGTTTGGGCATCCTGATTTCTCACCCCTCACTACGACAAAGAAAGATCCATCAGGGGACCATCACCTCTGTGGTAAATTGTAGTGATGGAAAATTGTCCAATCGTTTTAATGGCCCGGAATAGTAGTGAAGTGGAGGAAAATAATGCTTCTGCTGGATTAAAACGTGGTAGCAGATGTATGGTTTTGTCTAGTGATGTGAAGAGCTTAGGATGCCCAAAATAGATTTCCCCTGTTCAAATCAAAAAGGCCAAAATTCCATGGTTCATCAGAGGGATTGATGGAGTACTGATGGAGCGTTGTCTCATTTTCAATGACATGTAGGGATGCGCGTTGTGATTGCTTTGGCTTAGATTGTGGTGTTTTGAAATGACTGTGTGATGAAATGAGAAGTTGAGAAAGTTGTGTGTTATATCTCTTAATGCAAAGAAGTTGAAGTTGCTATTGGGTCCGTCATGGCCTAGGATCTCAAAATATATTTACCTACGTGGTGGTCTCAGTGTAGAAGACACAGAGTAAGTTGTCTGCTGTGTTGAGGTGTTGGTCTTGAGACGTCGTCAATAACATCTTATAGAAAGAGACTTTCTTTTGTGTGTTAGTGGTAAGCGGTTGGTATAGTTAATCTCAGGTGCACAGGGAATAACTGTATAAATTAGGGGGAAATCCCGCTGGTTGACATTTCATTGAAGTAAATGAATAAAGAAAATAATTTCAGCTACCTTGTGAGAGTGAATTTCCTTAAGTGGAGCAGACAGAGTTAATTGTTACTTGCATTGTATTGTGTATTTGCTTAGAAAACGCACTGAAGAAAATTGTAAAGGAGGGTGAGTTGGTGCAACGAGCGAGACTGAAGTCACAGTGTCTCACGCTGTGATTGGTCGGTTGGTGTAAACTTGTGCTGAGATTGGTTGACTAGGTCATAAGAGCCATGTTGTTATTGGTTGTGATTGTTGAACTAGAGAACCGTGGGAGAATTTTGTTTCCTGGATTTTATGAAAAACATTTGTGAAATACAAAATTGAATAAAAATGAAATTTTTCAAAGCTTTACAAAAATTAATACAAGGAGATGTGACCATACCTGTTAGAATAGGAGAAGATGTACAGCCTGAGGGTACACCAGGATACACTATATTGATGGATAAAGGATTACACCAATGTCTATTGCTTGCTTCATGGCATAAGATCTCAGAGCAATATGAAGTTTTATGATTTCCTAGATAGGGGACATTTCATTTGAGAATCACTGAAAACTTGGCAGCAAGCCATTGGAAAAAGGAAGATGGCGGATTGCCTCCTCCGTAGGAGAGCGTATACCTGAGGCTGCTACCGCTCTGACATGCTGCAGTGCCGCTAGAAACGGAGAAACAGATTGCTTACCCTAAAGAGGAGAATAGAGACGCCGAACCTGTCAGCTCGGGCGGAGGCTGGTAAAGGCTACGCGCAACTTCAGCGGCAAAAGGAAACGGCTCCCGACTTGGAAAGCCGATGCTAAAGCTGCTACAGTCCGGGAAAGAGGCTGACATCCTGCAGACTTGCAGCACATTGGATTCAACGCTGGAAGTGGCAATGGCTGATTCGCTGATGAAAGCAGTCCGTCCTGAACATACAGGCACGTCCGCTACTGCCGAGAATAATAGAACTGAAGACTCAGCAGACTTGATCCAACAGGATATGCGGTTAGCGGAGCTTGCACAAGGTAACAAAGTAACCCAGAATAAACGAATTGAAGCGCTGGATAGTACTAATAACAGTGCCAATAACAATGCTGCAAGTCCAGATACGTTTCTTTTACCAACAATGCCTGCATTTCAATTGGTACTGAAAAATGTGAATGTCACGGAGGGGGGCTATCAAAGGATCCCGGAGCCAGAAATTAGCCAAAACTTCTTTGGTCAACCTAAAGATGGGACGGGCTTAGGCACGCATGATCTCTCTAAGCTTTCATCTGATATCCCTAAACTCGGGAGGGGGATGTGTTTCTTGAAAATTGCAGCGATGAACAAGCTAGAAAACTGGCCATTGAACAAGGCAACGATCTAGCTGGCAAAATCTCTTTAGATAACTTTACAAGGCCATCTCTACCTCTTGTCCCTATCAAAACTCTCACAGACGCTTTAAAAAGTTCCCATGACCTACAGGCGGAACCTTTGTCACAGGGAAAGAAGAAATAAAATAAGATCAAAAACTTGAAGAGCACGAAAAAGCCCACTGAGCATTTGGAGGCTCCACGCACTGGCTATGCTTTGCACTCCTGAAATAAAGCTGGGGCCAGTGGTAGCCCCCTCCGCAAATGGGTTACTTCTAAAGGGGAAGTATGGTGCTGATATCTAGATTGTCAGGCTCGCTCACTAATGATGGGGCATCTTTATTACCCTCAACAACAAGGGGTTTTAATAACTTTGAGACACGGGAGCCGCTTGATAACATAAGGGTTAGCCTGGGAGCAGGGGGAAACTCACAGCCCCTCAATTAAACTCTATCTGACTCACCGGCTACCAATACTCTCCTCCCTCCCAAAGCAACCAATCTCTGCTACGTAGCGAACCCTCGCTGTCTACAATCTTCCAGGCACTCCAGGATCAAAGGGTAGAGGCACAAGAACATTTTAGCCAAGCCAGAGCAGACAGTCTTTCAATACAGCAAGCTCTGGTTGAAGTGACTGGCAAGGTGGCTGCATTGGCGAGTGATGTAGCAGAATTACAGCAACGGGTGGCAGAGACAGAAGACTTCACTGCAACAACAGCTAAAACAATTAAGGTGCAGGATGAGCAGATCCTCTTTCTTAAAGAAAAAGTTGAGGACCTAGAAAACCAGCAGCGCAGGAACAATTTGCGACTTTTTGGGATACCTGAAGGAAGAAAGGGGTCTGAGCAGCGAGCATTTATAGTACAGTTTCTCCAGAAGGCATTTTCGGATCTGTCAGACTAGGATTGGGACTCTCAGATTCAGAGAGCCCAAAGACTTCCAATCTCTTTAAGTCAGGAATCTAGAGTTAAGCGACAGCATCCTCGCCCAATACTTATTTTGGCAATTTCTTGCTGCGACAGGCTGTCTTCTATATAGCTCGCCCAGCGGCCCCTATTACGACCGATTACCTGACCTTCTTTGTGAGATCAGATTTTTGTAAGGATACAATGGAAAGACGCTGGAAAATGTGCCAGCTGATCGACCTATTGAAGGCGACCGGGGCACAGGTGTTCCTTCAGGAACTAGCACATCTGAAAGCTATTAGGGAGGGCCGCACGTGGGTTTTTCATACAGCTATTAAAGCTCAGCAAACCTTTAACTCTTGTGAACACCAAGCAAAAAAGGCCTGAGAAAGCGACTATTTAGACTAATTAGTTAATGTTGTCTTCTGCTCTTAATGTCATCCTATTGATAAATTTTCAAATTTTTTCTTGGCTGTCAGGAAAAATCAAGCAAGTCTGACTCTGATCTGAATGAAACAAGACCTGCTTATATATCTCTGGCAGCCTGCTTCTCTTTTTTCTCTTGCTTTATACTATCTTTAATTGGTCTCCTTACATAGGTTTTTTTTTTCCTTTTGGCTAGGGCGGGTGTAGATGTCGCAGCAGGGCAGCCCGGGGTCCACGCACTCTCCGTTTGCTGTCATTTCATCGACAGCTTGGGAGGGTATGATTCCTTTTTCAGGACACGGGGAGGAGGGGTGGGAGGGTGACTTTCGTTGCACAAGAAGACTGTCTTCCGACTTATTTTTGCTTTCACAGGCGTTTTGTTAATGGGGTTGGAAGGTGGGCTAAGGGGGAAAAGGTGGGTGGGGCGGGAATAGAATGTCAAAGGGAATAAACATGGGAGGCGATGGAATGAATTATGGCACTGTAACCCTGACGCTGTACAGATTTGGAAGACTAAATTTACTTGGCCGTTTAGATACGAAATGGGTAAAGGACCTAGACAGACTGTTCATGGAGAAACTTCACTTACTTCATGATGGGGATGATTGCTGGCCTGAATACTGCCAGTAAGAGGCAGTTGGTTCGGGAAGAACTGAGAATTTATAGGCCCCAAATAATTGCTCTAACCGAGACTCATCTGGCACATAAGGATAGACATCTGCTCAAACAGCTAGGTTATAAAGTAATTACTTGTACATCTCAGACCATATCCATCAGAGGGGTTGCTGTTTTGATAGATAAGTAATTCAACTGTACTCTCCTTAAGGCTTCTCATGATCAGCAGGGGAGATGGGCAATCATACAGGTCTTAATTCAGGATATAAAATACGTGCTATGGACTATCTATGGGCCTAATATTGATGATTCTGACATTTTTGATAGTTTAACATTATAGCTATTGGATTGGCAAGGGGAGTTAGTAGTTATGGGTGATTTCAACTGTACTATGGATCCTACCATAGATTCCTGTAATCAGCGTGCTCCAGCTAGGATGGGAAAAGTAAGGGCCTCAATATTAGAGATGGCTCGTTTGCACTGTCTCAAGGATGCATGGCGAACATTATTTCCAACAGTACCTGGGTATGCATATTATAGCGCCCCACATAAGCATTATTCCAGGATCGACATGGTTTTTGTAAATAATAAGATCCTAGATTTAGTAGATATGGAGGTATGTCCTAAGATTACTTCAGATCACAATCCCATTTTATTTTTGTTCCATCTAGGCGTAGCCAATAAGCAAATAGGGCTATTTTCTTTCCCGAGATATTTGCTGACAGATGTGGAATATATCTCACTAATTAAAGGAAACATTAGAGATTTTCTCCAAGAAAACGAAGGCTCTGCTTACCCCTTGTAGTTTGGGATACATTGAATGCTTATATAAGGGGCATTACTCAACAATACATTTTTCGGCAAAAGAAAAGTAAAGACAGCACCCTTAGGGCAGTCTGTCACATGATCTTACAGCTCGCAATTATACATGCTGAAGAGGCTAAGCAGAGGGGCCACATGCAAACGCAGACACAAACACAAACATACCTCTCTTTGATTGAGAAATGCTCCAACTTGGGAAAGGCCCTAAAGTAAAGGAACGCAGCTAGATATAATGAACATCGTTCTTTGCAATATGAATACGGGGAACAGGTCGGGAAAATTTTAGCACATCAACTCACTGATAAAAAATGCAAGAGTCAGATAAAGGCTATTAAAGGGGAAAACAGAGTATTATACACACAACCTCAGCAAATAGTTGAACAGTTTGCCCAGTTCTATCAAAAATTATATAGTCAATCTGATACTTTTGATGCTGAAATATACACAGAGCATATAGAGAGGTGTCAACTTCCAAGGCTTAATGAGGAGCAGGTGAACTCTCTTTATCAAGAGATTACGGACGATGAGATTCAAGAGGCACTGATCGATTTACCTTCTGGCAAAGCGGCAGGGGATGATGCGATACCAGCCAAATTTTATAAAACCTTTAAAGACTGCATTGTTTCTCCAATGAGGAAGCGGGGAGCTGCCTGACTCATGGGATATGATGAACATTGTCTTCTTTCGGAAAAAGAACAAACCGCCAGAAGAGCGCGGATCTCACCGCCCTATATCTCTCATAAACGCAGACACTAAAATCTTCTCTAAAATCTTGGGTACTCGATTAGCACCTCTGATGTCTGAACTTGTGTCAAGTAAGCAGTATGGGTTCATATTAGGCAGGGATACTACAGCTCATGTAAATTCTGCTATAGGGGCCTTTGATGTAGCGCCAAAAAGGCGTTCAACCAAGTTGCCTGGAGATGCTTATGGGCCATACTTGCAGAGTTTAGCTTGCATGGTCACATCTGTAAAGGGGTACAGACCCTATATAATCAACCAAGAGCAAAATTTACTTATTTACAATCGCAGTCTGCTCCTTTTCGGATATATCGGGGCACCCGCCAGGGTTTCCCCCTCTCCCCTCTTCTCTTCGCCTTATATATTGAACCATTCATAAGATCATTACTTTTAAATATACATATACTTCCGGTTCAATCAAGGTTCGGCGAATTAAAAGTAACGGCTTATGCCGACGACATAGCGGCTATCTCCGCGGATCCAGCAACCGCAATAGACATTATTCAAAACGAGGCTAATAAGTTTGGCACTTTTTCCGGTTACAAGCTGAACATAAGTAAGACGCAGGTCATTCTCAATCATCAATCTAATGTGGCAATTTCAGGGACCTGTTCAGTAGCCACTTATTTAGTGGTCCAGATCTCTTCAAAGACGGAACAGGTCGTAAGACTCAACTATGATCCTCTGCTACAAGCAACCATTAAAAACAAGAAGAACTGGCACAAACTGCCTATCAGTATAATAGGGAGATGTAACATTATCAAAATAAATATTCTATCTAAATTTCTTTATCAATTTCGCGCAATACCACTTCGGGTCCCGAATTATTTCTTTAAGAAATTGGAAGGGGCAATCAGTAGTTTTATCTGGGGGTATAGGCAACTGCGCTGGGCAATAAAATACATTAAATTCCCCTATGAACAAGGGGGGCTTCAGCTCCCTGATTTTAAATTATATTATTGGGCCTCCTTTGCGGGACGCTTACGTGGCTTGCTCTCTATGAGCAGTCAAGACTACTGCTACACTTTTGCGCTAGGACCGGATAGCAGATTTTTTCTGAATAGAACAAATTACCCTAATTATTTCAAAAGAGTACGTTATTAGACAGCCCGCAATATTGCCTACATATGGCGGGAAATATCATCTAAATGTTCCCTTCCCCTTATCCATATTAGTTTCCCTTTATGGGGAAACCCTGCACTTCCGGAAATATTTCATGACCGGGCAGGTAGATTATGGGAAGACAATGGGATTAATCAGCAAGGGCACTTATACGACTCTAATGGGTTTCGAGCTTTTAAAGACCTACAGACTTTATTTGGCCTCCCTCAACGGATGTGTTTTAAATATCTACAGATTAGAGATTTTTTGGGGGGGCGGAAGTGTATAAGGGCACTTGAGAATTCTGACTTGATGAAATGCTTACAATCGGTTTCCCTGAAGCCATCAATTAGTAGTGTCTATCATATACTCTGTCAATACAGAATCCACAACATTGCAAATTTAGCATCTAAATGGAGTAAATTGCCATCAAAGGATATTATCACCTCAGATATCATTGATGCACTAGGAACTCTGGATGAGGAAGCACACTCCATTAGTTTAAAATTGCAACAATTCCAAACCATATGTATGCTATACTATACCCTTGACTGAATAATTAACTGGACCTGGAACAAGGGAAAAGATAAAGAAGATAAGGGCATATGCCCTAAATACGGGTCGGCTGCTGTAGATAGCTTACATATTTTTGCCACCTGCCCAGCATTGAATCGGTTCTGGAAAGAGGTGGGTCAGATAGCTGCAAGCCGCTTAGGCTTGGCTCTTCAATTAACAGAAGGGGAAATTATGCGCGGCCATAAGCCAACACCAGATCTAGGTCTAAGATCTCTTTTTTCCATTATCATAGACACTGCCCGGCTCTGCATCCCACAGGTATGGATATCTGCAACACCTCCAAGGGCATCAGAGTGGTGGGTTACTATGAGAGAACTATATGAAAGAGAGCTGGCGGCCTAGCTAAGACCAGAGGAATCCGTTCTATGAAAAAATGTGTACGTATATGGGGGAAAGTAAAAAATAATGGGGTAACCCTATGTCCCTCAGAACCTGGGTATATATATGCAAAACAACAATGGTTCTGTCGGGGATACACTATTCCTTTGTAAACAACTATCAGAAAGAAATTGCTTTATCTACAATAAATGAAATCATACGTTCAATGTAAGTGAAGACGGAGATTTAAAGAAAAACAAGCATAATGGAACACAGGACAAGGACACTGAAATATCAGTATTTGCCAAGGATAATATTTATATAAATTAGGGCATTCATATATATATTCGCAAAAATGTCGAAAAAGCTGTCAGAACAGGGTACAGTATAAAGTGAAGTGTACTGTAGTGACATTTAGTGCTCAGTGACAAGTGCAGTGCATGTCATATATACAAGGTGAATGAATGTACAAATTTACAAGGGGGAAAAGATGAGGATGGTCAGAGTATTAGGAACACAATATCTCTGGCAAATAGAGCAGTTGCTTATTGATTTGGAACCAGAGACTTGATAGGTCTGAACCATGTAGAACCATCGACGTTTCGACCCTGACAAGGCTTTATTAAGATGTCGTGGCAGGTTTTCATCAGTACATGGAGAGGGGAGACAGCCCAGTCGGGGTGGCCTCGGGCGTCCTTCATGAAGTAAGGGCAGCCAGGGGGTCTGTAATGAACAGGAAGACTCTAGCCAGGCCGGTGTCCTGACACTGCGCGGCCGAGATTGCTGCAATATGGTCGCGCAATGTCAGGACACCGGCCTGGCGCCTCGCAAAGGATTTGATTTGTTCATCCCCAATACGGCTGATTTCTTAACAGTCCGTCCCTGTCTCCGAAGATCTTTTAAGACTACCACACTTCGCCCCACACGAGCCTTCCTAACTACTGCAGATCTCCCAAGACGATTACACATCGCCTGTTCATTACAGACCCCCTGGCTGCTTCAGTGTCCTTGTCCTGTGTTCCATTATGCTTGTGTTTCTCTAAATCTCTGTCTTCACTTACATTGAAAGTATGATTTCATTTATTGTAGATAAAGCAATTTCTCTCTGATTGTTGTTTACAAAGGAATAGTGTATCCCTGACAGAATCATTGTTGTTTTGCATACGTATATGGGGGTCATGGAAAAAGGACGTCAATAGGACCTAACGCTGACCTGCTGGTCCTTTGGTCATTCTTACTTCTTTTTTGTCTTTTGCTCTGGCATGTTTCTTTTTCTTTTTTTTCTTGATTTGTTTTGAGAATTTTTGTGTATTGCGGTAGTAATTCTAATAATGTATCTGTCTATAAATTGGTATATATCTTGTTTCGTATAGCTAGGCGGAGTTGGTGATTACACTGCCATATGCTTATATCTGTATTATTTGCATTTGTTGTTTATTCCCTGAGAAATAAATAAAAAAAAGAGAATCACTGAAAACTTAAGGAGGAAATTATATGAAATGAGACCACCTCCTAGACCTGTTCAATTTGAGGCACTATGTACTTGGGAACACATAGCTCATCAGAAAAAGAAATATCAAGGAAGATATAGAAGAAAAATAGATCAGTATGCAGAAGCTAGATGGGATGCACAACATGAAATCTGGAGAGCAGATGTTATTCAGGGAACGAGAATGTATCCTTTGATAACAGACGAAGGAAACATTAAGGGAAAATGAAAAAAGAAATGGAAACATATTTAGACAGAAAAGAGTGATGCTGAAATGGAAGGAGAAAGTAGTGACATAGATGAAGATCTTTTAAATGACTTGTTGATGAATCCACCACCATACAATGAATCTCAGAGTGAGGGTTTGACAAATGGAAATACAGTATAGATTCCAAATGGCCCTGTAATGCCGGAAATACCAAAAGAGACTACATTTGTTTCTCCTGTAAAACGGGAAACAGAAATAACTGCTCCATTAAACACATTTGATTAGAATGTTCCAGATGCTTTAACTGATCCTATTGCTATGTGAGCTGTTTTACCTCTTTATAGATCTGGGTCACAGGTAAATACTGTTCATACGTTGACTGTACCTGCTGGAGTAAATACTGAACATGGTAATCCACTAAATTTTGGCAAAAAGATCTTTGCTTCAGATGCCTATGGTTCCAACTCGAAGCAATACTACAGGTACTAAGAGTACAGGCTTCATTACAATTAATGTAAGGGAGCTTGTGCTACTGTCTTATTATTTCACAATCGGTTTTTATGTGTTTATGTGTTACAGGTGTGAAGAATTCTCCGCTTGTACGGATGAATGACCATGTAGAAGGTCGTATTTTATGACAACTTTATACACATAAATGTTCTATGACCAAATTGGGAATGCAGTAGCGATAATATTTGTTGTTTAGGTCCTGAAGAAAGCCTGGGCAAGTGGCCCATTAGGCTGAAACTTGTTGACCATACTGTAAGCGGCCTATGCGTTCAAAGCTGCTTCTGCACTATTTTTAATGTAGGATCGGTAGAGATATCTGTATTAAAAGGAGGTTTTTCTCTCTTCCAAATCCTTTTTAATTTCACTCACATGCACTGCACTTATAATTCAATCACCCTAAATAAATGAATATTCTTGTTTGAGGCCTGTTACAAGGTGAACATATGGTCTCACTTTTCCTTGCATCTTGTCTTTACTTCCTCCTTTTGTGATTTTCGTGACCTGGTCGAAATCCGATCCACATGATCCTCTTCTGTGATTTAGAAGAGTGGTGGTAGGAAGGAAGGGTATCCAAATGATGACACTGACCTCTCTTGGTAGTTGATGGAAATCCGACAAGTTCGTAAAGGTAATTTATTTGATTTTATGTACTCTGGTATTTTGGGTGTTGGCACTGTTTGTGTTAATTAATAATTCAGTATTGGCTCCTTTTTATAGACCACCAGATTCATTTGTTGTTGCTATTAGTTGTATTGGGGATTAAATCTGTGGTTTGGTCGTTAAACTTTCCCTAGGACCCTTTCTCCTGTGGAGTTGTAGTTGATGTTCTTGTGCAGCTGATGGCTGCGGGTCCGAGATTATAGACACTTTTTTCTATACTAGAAGGATAGATAATTAGTGATTGTGTGCTGCAGCTTAGGTCCTGGACGCCTTTTTATAAGAGTAGATACATACTAATTTTCCCTTGATATGGCAGAGTTCAGTGGTCTAGCATATGATGATGCTACTTATCAAACTATACTGGACAATACACCGAGCATACTAGATAGCATTTCTAGTTCCGGGGGTTCTAATGTTGATGATTGGGGTAAGGTTATGATATTGAAGAAATCCCATTCGCGCACTTTGATACATGGCGCTATAATGGCTGAGTATCTGCGAGGCAATTGTGCGCCCCCAGGCCTGATCGTCACAAATGCCCCCCGCCTTTTTCTTCAGGATAAAGTTTTTTTAAAAGATTGGTCCCTAATAGCCTGGCGCTGTACGCGCGATTGGCTAATCTTGATAATTAGCACTGCAAAACGGATAGCTGATGCCATTCTTATTGAGATACAAGTAATGGAGGCACAAATTAAAACTACTATTACACGTTACCCTCTTTAAAAAGAACCAAGAAGAATCAAATAAGTCAAATAAAGAATTTAAAGATTCAAAACTTGTATCTAAAATAGAGAAATTTAAGAAAGATCTGGCTAAGTTTAAACATGAGGTGGTTTATCCTTATACTAGCGAGAGCTATACCCCCAGAGTTTAACAGGAAAGGTAGGAGATATGGCTCTACATATTCGGGTAGTAGCTCCGAAGACAGTTCAAGTGACTCAGAATTTCCCGAAACTATTAGACAACAGTTCAGAGGTCGAGGGAGAAGAGCCACTTGGAGAGGACAGACAGCACCTCACTTCCAACAATGGTGGCCTCCTACACCATGGGGATTTCAGCCACAACATTTCCAACCACCAGGAGCTCCCTTTCAGATGTACCCACAAGACTTTAATAATCAGTCTTTTTTAGGGTCTGGCCCAGGCAGATACCGAGGCAGAAGAAAGAATCGGCAATTACAAGTTCATTGGAACCAACCAGCAACAGTGCTCCAACAAATGGATACGCGCAGCAAAACCAAGCAGAATCAATCACAACAAGGGAGGAGCGCGGAAGCGACCTAATAGTGAATTTGAGCAAAAAAATCTTGACTCAAGAGGAGGAAGGAGTCCTCAACAAAGGTCTTGGCTTTGTAGTGACGTCAGATGGAGATGATTTTTAGTACAATGTGAACTTGCTAGATTTTTTTCGCAAGATACGACTGTACTATTTTTTCAAAGATAAGGATTTGACACAGCCCTCGACAGAAATGATGAACACTGGGCTGAAGAAGCGGTCTACCTTCAACCCTCCGCTACAAAGCGTACCACCACAAGTACTCACATTTGAGAGAACGGTGCAAGAAGAAATTACTGCCCTATGTACCAACAAAAGAAGGAATTACAGTAACTTACCTAAAAGTGAGCAAGCAGCCCTACGAGCCCTCACAGAAGATCGTGAGATAACAATTAAGCCCGCGGATAAAGGCGGAGCAATTGTGATCCTAGAGACTGAGGCATATCAAGCCGAGTGCTTAAGGCAACTGGGTGATAGGAGATTTTATCGTCCACTCAAAGAAGATCCCACAGAGAGAATCCGGAAAGCCATTACTGAAGTAGTGGAAGAAGCATACAACGAAGTGTGGATTACATCACAGGAAACAGCATTTCTTCAAACTGCTCACCCTGTGATGCCGTACTTTTATACCCTACCAAAAGTACATAAGAGCCAACGACCACCGCCAGGGAGACCCATCATTTCAGGGATAGGTTCAATTCTTGAGCGATCATCTACTTTTGTAGATTTTTTCTTGAGGCCTTTAGTAAAGAAGATGCCGACGTATCTTCAGGATACAAAAGATGTGTTGCGCCTTTTACCTACGGTGGAATTCGACTCAGAGAGAGACTTATTAGTCTCCTTCGATGTCGAATCATTATATACATCTATTCCTCAAGATGAGACGTTGGGCACAATTGCCTCAATCTTGAATAATACTGACCTGGACTCTATTACACCTGTCCATTTCATTATGACCCTGGCCCATTTGGCCATGAAAGATAATTTCTTCAAGTTTGAAGAAACGATTTACCTTCAAATCTCTGGAACGAGCATGGGGAGTGTTTTTGCGCCGAGTTTGGCGAATCTATACGTCCACACTTTTGAACAAGAACATGTACTGAATGACGATAATCCCTTCCATGAGTCGATAAGACTATGGAAGCGTTATATCGATTACATTTTTGTAGTGTGGCGTGGAGACCTTGAATCGGTAGTACAGTTCCAACAATGGCTCAATACACGGAATAATTTTTTGAGATTCACACTAGAGGCTCATAAGACCAGAATAGCTTTTCTCGACTTATCTATTTTTGTCACGCCAACAGGTTTAGAAAGTGAACTCTATCGGAAACCAATGGCTCGGAATTCCCTCCTTAGGTATGACAGCCAACATCCGAAGGCTCTGCGGGATAATTTGCCGTTTGGCCAATTTTTACGAGTGAGAAGGAATTGTTCTACTTCCGAGCAATATAAGCAACATGCCCAGAATTTGTCCCATCAATTGATAGAGAAGAAATACCCTAAAAGACTCATCAAACGGGCATATAAACGCGCTACTAATAATCATAGAGAGGCGCTTTTGGAACCACAGGCCAAGAAACCACCTTTGGGGCGTCTGACTTTTGTAAATACTTTTAGTACACTAACTAATGGTATTCAGAAGAGTATTCGCAAAAATTGGCGACTGCTGAACAGTTGTAAGGATAAAATTCCACTGCCTTTGTTCGCATTCAAAAGAGGGTACAATCTCCGTGACAAATTGGTGCACACACGACCAAAGGAGCATGGATCAAAGAAAGTTGGCACATTCTGGGACTTACCTGCGGTTCAGGGCCATTTCCCTTGCGGAGCCTGTGCGATTTGCCCACAAACAAGACATTCAAAAACAGTTGATATCGGAACTCAGAGACCTTGGGTCCAAAAAACTTTCTCCAATTGTAATAGCGACAATTTGATTTATTTGATACAGTGCCCCTGTAAATATCAATATGTGGGGATGACGACTCGCAAAGTTAAGCTCAGGATGCTAGAACATAAAAGCACATTTAGATGCAGAAAAACCAACACTAAACTAACGAAGCATTTTGCTGAGTTTGACCATAAGGCAGATGAATTCATATGGACAGTCTTAGAAAAACCACATATACCATCTCACGTTGCTGACAAAGCCAGATTTCTTTTCAATAAGGAACAAAAGTGGGTGTTTAAACTGCATAGTGACACCAAAGGCCTGAATGATGGTATACCTTGGACTGCCTTATAACACTCCAGTTTAGACAAGAATGAGGCAGTCGCAACCATCAATCATGTAGATTTCACAATAGCTATGACCATTTGATTCTGTAGCAGTTATGATCGTTTATTGCGATGTATCTACATCATTGAGATTGGCTAGCAGTGTTATGGATATGTAGATGTATCCTCCTGACTAGACCTTTTGTATTTCAGATAATTGAAGAGTACTAGAGTCTCCACCTGTAGTGACACCATGGAGTTAAAAAGTATTGTACCCGTAATTTTTATACACTTTATATACATTTACTAAGTAGTCTTTGTGTGTTTTTGTATACATTTTTTGTATACATTTACAAGTGAAAAATAAATGAATGATTAGGCATAAACATGTGCGTATATGAGAGAATGGGAACGATTTGAATTAATTCCCCCTATTCCCAGTAAAGAACTACAGTTTCCGGGTATTACGACGTCATTCTGTAGTTCAGAATGACGCCATCTTCAATTGCCGGCAGTCCTGCGTAACATACATAGTCAGGATTGATAGGCACCGACGCACCTCCCACAGACTCAGGAGAGCTCGAGACACCGACGGAGAGGTAGGATCTTAAATTCTCCCGCGTCGCTATTGCGTTAATGCACCATATAGCGTTTGCATATATCATTATCATATGCTTGAAAGGAGCGCGAGACTGTTTTTTGTGGTCAGGTTTGCCGTGCCTGCACTGGTAGGACTAAAAGATCGTTAGCCTTACCTGTTTTGTGAATACACATAGTATACCATGCGTCTTTCTCACTGGTTGTAGAGCATATGCGTACGTTGACTGTTCGTGCGTGTAAGATTAGTTTTTGAGCATAGCAGCTTACGAACAGTGATAGCCATTTGGTTTCGGGTGTCACATTCACTCTGGCATGCCCGTTTATTCAGGAACACGAGGGACAATTATTGGTATTTTTGGACAATTTTGGAATCGAGGTACCAATGGGACAGATAATAAGAGCAGAGCGAAGGTTTTCCTGAGCTTTGTTTTGCATTTTTGAAAACTGTGATTTTAGGTGTCCTCTTTTAGAAGAGCTTTCGTTCTTGAGCTGGGAAGTACAAATTGAAGTACACTAAATAAGGGATAGATGAATGAAGTCCCTTAAAAGTGATTTTCCTCTATTTACAGGGTGGGGTCTCCCATACCTGAGATTTTACCGGGTGAGGTGAGGTTTTGACTTCATACAAGACAGGTGAGTGCACCAGCAGAATAAAGGATGTAGCGGTGTAACTTTAATAACTTATTGGTATATGGAGTAACCAATAAGGTCATCCATTTAGATGAATTAATGTAAGGGAGCTTGTGCTACTGTCTTATTATTTCACAATCGGTTTTTATGTGTTTATGTGTTACAGGTGTGAAGAATTCTCCGCTTGTACGGATGAATGACCATGTAGAAGGTCGTATTTTATGACAACTTTATACACATAAATGTTCTATGACCAAATTGGGAATGCAGTAGCGATAATATTTGTTGTTTAGGTCCTGAAGAAAGCCTGGGCAAGTGGCCCATTAGGCTGAAACTTGTTGACCATACTGTAAGCGGCCTATGCGTTCAAAGCTGCTTCTGCACTATTTTTAATGTAGGATCGGTAGAGATATCTGTATTAAAAGGAGGTTTTTCTCTCTTCCAAATCCTTTTTAATTTCACTCACATGCACTGCACTTATAATTCAATCACCCTAAATAAATGAATATTCTTGTTTGAGGCCTGTTACAAGGTGAACATATGGTCTCACTTTTCCTTCCATCTTGTCTTAACTTCCTCCTTTTTTGATTTTCGTGACCTGGTCGAAATCCGATCCACATGATCCTCTTCTGTGATTTAGAAGAGTGGTGGTAGGAAGGAAGGGTATCCAAATGATGACACTGACCTCTCTTGGTAGTTGATGGAAATCCGACAAGTTCGTAAAGGTCATTTATTTGATTTTATGTACTCTGGTATTTTGGGTGTTGGCACTGTTTGTGTTAATTAATAATTCAGTATTGGCTCCTTTTTATAGACCACCAGATTCATTTGTTGTTGCTTTCATTACAAATCAGACACAATTTGACCCTTCAAGTACAATGGTCCGTAGGTTACCACCTTTTTATCTCCACAGAACAAGCGGACCTCCTGAAATGAGTTATAATGCTTCTGAATGACAGTGCCAATGGGAATTCAGTTCCTGATATGGCCGCATTGAATATGCACCCTGGAATGAGTAGAAATTTGACCAAAGAAGATTTGAATTTAGATACTCCAAGAGAACAATCAAGATTCGCGCCTCAAGAATTTGATAAGTGGCTCAAAGGATATAGTACACCGACCAAAAATCAAAGTCCTGAAACTGTTCCAGTCCAGGGAAAGGGAAAAACATTAGATGTGAGCAAGTTAAAAGTAGAGTTAGAAGAAATGATTTTGGAACTCTTACTCCTTCACGATCAGATACCTATCAGGAAGAGGAATTATTGTTTCTCTGTAAAGACATTACCGAACGAGCTAGATTTACACATGAGAAATTGATTAAATTGGCTCCGAAATATGAAATTGATATTCAGAGATCAAAGATTTTGCAAAGGACATACAGATTAGACTTTAATGACAGAGATTTTGCTAACAGGAGGCCATCTGGAATAAAATTGTAGATTAAGAAACTAATGACACTGATCAAGAAATGGAGGGAGAGAGAAATGGGAAGGTAGATTGTCAAAAAAGAAGGAAAAAAGAAAGTTAGAATGCAGACACCTTCAGTTGTGTTAGATGGAGGAGATGGAGAAATACAGATGCTTCTCATGAGAGAAGTGCCTGGTGGAGGCTATGCACATGGACAAGAGCTGATATTTTGTCATTTACAAATGAATTTCTGAAATTGAGAAAAAATCCAGTAGAATGGTATAGACAGATTGAAAGGTTGGTGAAAAAATGTAAAGTTTTATGGATTGATTTGAATATCCTGTTTGACATTGTGGTTCCAGGCGATATATGGACCTAGTGTAAATTTTCTGTAGCTTGCACTGATGCATAACCAGAAAGGGATTGTCATATGACACCTACCTGGATCCCAGATGATTCCAATGGGGCTCCGACGCTAGTTCCCGAATCCTCCCAAGACTTGTACTCGGTTTACAGGAGGAGACACTGCTCCCTTGGTAAATCCGAAGGGGAAGGGTGTTGGGATGGAGGAAGCGTGCAGAGTAAAAGATGCTGTGGCTCATCTACTCAACAGCAACACTGCAGCAGGCATTCACACCAGTCTGATGTATGGTACCGCCAGATATGGTACCTATAAATAGACAAATAATAAGGCTTTACTCTAGTATTAACTCTATCTCTTAAGGTTTCACCTCACAAAAGCTTTTCAAATCTCAAGCAAACCTGTTGTTTTGTTTTCATTTAGATTGTCCATAAAGGCCCCTTTATCTATAATTTTCGAAACTGCAGTGAGTATGATTTCAGCATCAAACCCATAAGCAAATTTGGATGGGGTAAACTTCACCCAAGTTCTCTCTGGCAGAGCCCTGTCAATAGTATGTACAAGTTGAACAAAAACACTGATTACCTTTGTTTGCAGCACGATGTTGCTACTGAACTCAGCGCGTAGTAAAATCAAGTCTGTTAATGAGTCTCTCCTTTTCTTCTTGTTCTTTTTTCTATTCAGGTGTGAGACTAATGCGGGGCATTCTTTGCGGTGAGATCTAAGCGGGAGGATCAAGGGAGCTGGCAAGACAGAGTCCTGGAAGCCGGGAAACAGGTAAGTGGCAGGCAAAGAGGCTAAGCGAAGAGGAGGAATGTGGATGGCCTTTAAATAAAACTGCTTTAGAACATTCATAAAGGTCACATTCTAATTGTTTGTAACAAGGAACAGGTGCAGATAATTAACTTGATGAGGCTGTCTTGTAGAAGGTGCTTTAGAATGTTCATAAAGGTTGCGTTCTAATTGCTTATAGCAAGGAACAGGTGCAGATGATTCATTTGATCAATCAATCAGGGGTTTGTATAGCTCGGCTACTCATCCGTAAGGGTCTCAAGGTGTTGAGGGCGGATTGGGGGGCTGCTGATCCGTCTGGGCACCAGGGTTCAGTCGAAGAGCCAGGTCTTGAGATCCTTCCTGAATTGGATTAGCGACTGGATTGCCTGAGGTGGAGAGTGTAGCGCTATTAAGAATGATATATTCACCATTGACTCCATTTTGCATAACTGACTCCATTTTCTGTGCTGACTCTATTTTGCATAACTGACTCCATTTTCTGTGCTCGCACGCAGCTGCAAAGTGGGCATGGGATGTTTTCGCTCTTCACTTGTTTTCGCTCCTCACTGATCAAAGTGAACTGGAACATGTTGTGTGGGATGCGTGCTTGGTACCTTTCAGTGCAGAGATTGCTGTTGACAGAGAAATGTGTGGAATGTACAGCTCTGTCTCGGAGTCAAAATACAGGGGCCTGGTCAGCTTCTATCTTGACCTTGACACAGACCAGTACGGACAGCTCGGCTTTTCGTAACAGAAGAAAGAGGGCGAGGTTTCTAGAACCTTCGCCTCAGGTTGAGTAAAGGTATTAAAGGTGGGAAACCTTGGCACCCAGACGGGAGCTCGCTTGTGGGTCAGACGTATCGTCACAAGGAAACAGAACTCTTGAGAGTCCCGATCAGAATCCTGCCTGGCTGTCAGAAGGGCTCCTCCAGCTTGAGTTGGCAAGGATGTCGAGTGAAGGATCGGTGAGGTGTTACTTACTTTGTGTATATAATTTCTAGGTTTCTCTACTCCATGTATATATGCTACATGTTATTCTGGTTTTATGTATGCCTAAATTACTTGATGTTTGGGTGTCTGCATTACCCGATATATTTTGCCTTCCTTTTCAAAGTATTGGATTAATAAATATGTGTGTGTCACTTTAAATGCACCTGAATTTGTTTTCTTGCCACGCCTTAAGAGAGTGCTGGGTCTTATTTTGTTGCCTTGTCTTTTGGGAGTGCTGTTTTACATGTGTTATTTAAAAGGGCAGCAGTGCATTTTCCTCCTCTCAGGAGGACTTGGTTTAGGTGGGTCCTTTTGTTTCAAATTAGAAGCACGACATTTTGGCGTCACTTGCAGGATTTGAAAAATTAAAAGGGGGAAGAAAAATGTTTTCTAGGAAAACGAAGGCAGATTCCCAGATACCAATTGAATTACCTGGATGGGAAGTAGCCCCCTATGGTATACTTGCCCACAAGTGGGCTCATTGCGCTGGGCTGAGTGAAAATTGTAATGTGTGTTTAGCTGACGCTGAGCCAGCACAAGTGGTTCCGTGTTTGCAAAAGGTACCTGTTGAGAAAGGGAAAGAGCTTAGCACGTTAGGTCGAAGAGGCTGGATCCTCTTATGTGCTTATTGTAAAATGCATGAGAAATGTGTTCAGCTGCAGCAGGAACATGAAAAATTGGAAAAACGGTTTGTTGAAGCCAAAAATACCTCTACCATGTTAACTTGTCAGAATAAGCTATTACAAGATAAGTTGGAAACTTACCAGACAGTAGCAGAAAAGGCTGCAGTATGTATCGCACAATACAAGTATAAGAAAAGGAGGGGAAGGGTTAGCAAGAGAAAAGTGAATTTAGCTATCGCAAAGGTAGGAATTGACTGGGACCCAGAAATGTGGGATGGAAATCTTTGGGATTCTTCAGAGCTGTCAGACTCTGGGGGAGAGTGTGATCAAGCTAGCAGCCAGGGTGAGTCGGAAGAATGAAAGGTGGTTGAGGCACATCCCATACATTATCGGAACATATAGAGTGGTCCAGATTTTCCACTGGGGGTTGCAATGGATTCTATGGAGGATTTTACTCATCAGGAGATTAATGAAATTTTAGACAGATTCCGACAGAGACCCGGAGAAGCTCTGCTTACATGGATGGTGAGGCTGTTTGATATGGGAGCCTCCGGGGTGATGTTGGATCACGGAGATGCAGTGAAATTTTGCACACTCTGTACTGAGCCTACAGTGCAGGAGCAGTTTAGGAATTACAGGGGCGATTATCAAACTAACCTGTTACAATTGGCAGTGTTTGGATTCAATCATAAATACCCAACAGAGTCAGACTGGCCAGTGAATGATACACCTTGGTATACATTGAGAGATGCTACACAGAGGCTTAAGGAGGAAGTGGTGAAAACTGCTATTTTTCTGGATAATGCACATAAATTGATAGATGGACTGTTGACTGTGTCAGTGTGAAATAAAATAATCCGTTTGGCTCCCTCTGCTTACAAACAGGTGATGATGACTTTGCTAATTAACCAGACTGGTAATAATTTGGCACAGGGGATTGAGGCAGTCCGTGATTTGGGGGAGTTGGGGGACTGGATAAAGACTGAGAGAGCCTCCAGGTCTGAGACTCGTACAGGTAATAACAAGCCGTCTTGGAGAGATATGTTTATGGCTTTGTTGAGGGATGGAGTGGAGAAAGAGCATATAGATGGAATAGAGACTAGAAGTCTGTTAGAGATGTATCTTAAAAGAGGGTTGGACAAAAAAGAAGGAAGCAGGAAAGTGAATAAGCAGAATAAAATGCAAGTGAGTCAAAGAAAGTCAGAGGTGAATGAAGAGGAAAAGGAGGGTGAGAGAGCTGCCCATTTGAAGATGAAGGAAGTGAGAGACTCAGAAAGTGAATGGCTCAGTGAGAACCGAAGGGAGGAGGAGTTCCCTCGAGAGCATGACAGATTGTACCCGGATTTGACTTGGGCAAGGGTTGACAGATTGAAAGCAGATTAGGAAATAGGTCAAGCTCTGGTATAGAGATGGGCTCGCAAAGACAATAGGCCTTATGTTGACATTGAAATTTATTGGAAACATTGTAATGTTCAGAAGGCCCGAGCCCTAGTAGACACCAGAGCGGAGGCCACTTTGATATATGGAAATCCGAAAAAGTTTAAAAGGCAGTATTTCACAATCACAGGTGGAATGTAGCGCTATTAAGAATGACATATTGACCATTGACTCCATTTTGCATAACTGACTCCATTTTCTGTGCTGACTCCATTTTGCATAACTAACTCCATTTTCTGTGCTCACATGCAGCTGCAAGGTGGGGAGGGGATGTCTTCGCTCTTCACTTGTTTTCGCTCTTCACCGATCAGAGTGAACTGGAACATGTTGTGTGGGATGTGTACTTGGTACCTTTCAGGGCAGAGATTGTTGCCAGGGAAATGTGTGGAATGTACAGCTCTGTCTCTGAGTCAAAATACAGGGGCCTGGCCAGCTTCTGTCTTGACCTTGACACAGCCCAGTACGGTCAGCTCGGTTTTTCGTAACAGAAGAAATGGGGCGAGGTTTCTAGAACCTTCGTGTCAGGTTGAGTAAAGGTATTAAAGGCAGGGAACCTTGGCACCCAGACGGGAGCTCGCTTGTGGGGCAGATGTGTCATCACAAGGAAACGGAACTCTTGAGAGTCCGGATCGGAATCCTGCCTGGCTCTCAGAAGGGCTCCTCCAGCTTGAGTTGGCAAGGATGTCGGGTGAACGATCGGTGAGGTGTTACTTACTTTGTGTATATAATTTCTAGGTTTCTCTACTCCATGTATATATGCTACATGTTATTCTGGTTTTGTGCCTAAGTTACTTGATGTTTGGGAGTCTGCATTAACCAATATATGTTGCCTTCCTTTTCAAAGTATTGGATTAATAAATATGTGGGTGTCACTTTAAATGCACCTGAATTTGTTTTCTTGCCTCGCCTTAAGAGAGTGCTGGGTCTTATTTTGTTGCCGAAATCAAGAAGAGAGAGAGAAAGAGTTCAGCGTGGGGGCTAGTTAATTTCCCCTTTTTTTATAATAATATGATCAAGGAGAACTGGTTCACAATGTTGAAGCCTGATGTTCATGTTGTGGGAAACAAATCGGTTTTTTATGAAAACCCTCACCCACCAACCTAGTTGGTGGCATGCTTCATCATTGGGTCCCACCCAAGGTGCCGAGTGCACCTCAGGTGTGCTGCGACGCCTGAATTACAGCGGAGCGGTTTTTTTGTGTGTGTGGGTGCAATATGGTGCAGTGAAAGTGATGTTAAAACTGTCTATAGGGTCCCTTTCAGTATTGTCAGGTAATTTTAATGGTGGGCCCTATGACAGGGTTAGAAATAGAAAAGGGCAGATATGTGTAGAGTTTACTATTATGACTCCAATATCCTGGGAATAGGTCTACATGTTTCAGCCAGTCTCTAGAGTATGCTGGCTTTCTTCAGGACCTGTAGAGTGATGTGTGCAAAAAAACAGTGCGGTTGTCAAGTCAAGTCAAGTCAAGGAAAGCTTTATTCGACTGTTATATAACAATCATAAAAGCACATAAAAATAGACCATTTCTACATTGAATTACATAAGATAAAAACAAAAAGTGTAAACAATGACAAATTTGACATATAAAATACACATACATTTCAGATTTAAAAACCACCTAAAAAGAGAAAGGGGTTTGCATACAGTTAAAGTTCATCAGTAATAAAACTTTTCTTAGATGGAGAACTCGTTTCAGAAATATAGCTAGCCTCCATGCTGTGTGTTCATTCTCCAAAAACTGAAGTTTAATTAATGCGGGTGGCATTGCCTCAACCCCTGTGATTTTAAAAGTGGAATTAACCACACTTTCCTTGGCTCTGAATAAAATTTACAAAAAACAACTAAATGAATAGTGGATTGGGGAGAATGATTGTCACAAGGACATAATTGTAGCGAACGAGACCAATCATTCATTTTAGGAAAGGTCACTAGTCTATGGACGGTATTAAGCCTAAACCTGGTCAATAACATTCTATCAAAAACACCAGGTACAAACTTCAAGTATGGCTCCATTCCTAAAGTTGTTAGTATTAACTGATGTTGGTTAACACTAGGCTTAGAAAGTTCCCCTGTTGTTCTTACTGTGTCCAGTAACCGAAGACCCTCCTTTTTTAGTGCCTTTCTTGAGATTAGCTGCATGGACCTTGGGTCGGTAAAATATTCTAGGTGACCTAGATCTTTCATAAAGTCATGAACAAACCTGACCCAGGGAATTTTTAAAGCCCCATCCAATTTAAGACAGTCCTGTAGAATATCCCTATTTAGCTGGGTCTGCTCCTTTACCCAGATACTATGCCACAATAGTATCGGTTCCATTTTAATAAGGTCAGAAATAAAGGGGAGACCCAGCTCCTCATGACAAACATAGGAAGATGTACTGGGTGAAACGGATAAAATATATCTTAAAAAGGAGTTTTCAACTTGTTGCAACGACAAAGTATTCACAAAACCCCACACCCCGGCCCCATACATCACAGAGGTAATGCATTTGGCTTTATAGAGCTCCCCCGGGGGTTTCTTGCCTAATTTCTTCGAAAAAGATGCAAGGGCAGTAGATGACCGAATGAACGCCAGTTTTTTAGCAGATATTGTTTGGGCCCATGTATTATTGTGGTTGAATAATGTACCAAGATATGAAAAGCTCTTGGTTGAAACTAGCTTCTGGCCATCCACAAATATATCTTTTGATCTCTGGCTCCCTTGGCCGCATCTCATTACAAAGGTTTTTGATATATTAATGCTAAGGCCAAGGTCCTTCATGAAGGCAGAGAAATTATCAAGAACCCTCTGAAGGCCAATTTGCGTTCTTGCCATTAAAACTGCATCATCCGCATAAAGGAGAGCAGGTATGGGTCGACCACCAACTTGTGGGAAATCTTGTCCGCTCCTAAGTAATGCTTCACCCAATCTGTTAATATAAAGGTTAAAAAGAAAGGGGGCCAGTACACAACCTTGCCTGACCCCCCTCCTAACAGGAAATGCAACCGTGCGCTACCCCCATGCCAAAACGCACGCTAGCTGACACGCCACTATAAAGGCGCCTAAGAAAACCTATAATATATGGGTCAACCCTCAAAGCCTCGAGGACCTCCCATAGTCTATCGTGCCTGACTGAATCAAATGCCGCGGTGAGGTCCACGAAAACCAGGAACAGTCTGCCCTTTTTCGCCGTAGTGTATTTCCCAACTAGAATGGCCAGATTTAAACTTTGCTCCATAGTACCCAGCCCCTCGCGGAAACCATACTGCAGGTCTGATAAGATCTGGGTATCTTCTGCCCAATCTTGCAGATGCTCCAAGATCACACGCCCGGCCACTTTTACCATTGAATCGAGTAAAGAAATTGGCCTGTAGCAACCAGGGTTTTGGCGGGCCCCTTTTTTGAAAATAGGAACAATAATTGACTCCACCCAGGTCTTAGGTATTTGAGCTTGGCAACTAGCGTTGATGACCTGGGTGATAATCGGCCCCCAGAGAGTGATGTTAGACTTAAACAGGTCCACTGGGACACCGTCTGGCCCGGGGGCCTTACCAGGGGGCTCAATACAAGAGCTCTATTCACTTCCTCTAAAGTGAATTTCAAGTCTGCGTTTTCATAATTTCTCTTTACACTGTCACTATCTAACAAGTTGGAGTTACCTGGGCCATTATACACCTTTGAAAAATACTTAGTCCAGGCCTCTTCGGAGATAGCAATTTCTATCGAAGGACCATCGCCAGCAGTTAAAAACCGGGCCTTCACTGCTCTCCAGAATGCTGTGCTATCTTTCATTTGTGCTGCTAAGTGAAGGGACTCCCAGGCTTCGTCTCTCAAGGCACCCTTTCTCTCTTTAATAGCCTCCCTGTACTCCAATCTTGCCAACCTGACATTGTTTGGGATTCTGGGTTGCCTGTGTAACTCAAGCTTCAAGTTAGAATACGCACGTGTACACCTTGTATTAAACCAGCCCCGATCTTTAAATTTGTTACGCTGTTGGGCAGTCAATAATTTCCTAACCTCATCAGATATTTCATTAAAAGACACTAAAATACTGTTGGGGGAGGCTGATTCACACAGGCAGGTATCTATGGCAGATTTACAGTTTGTCACTAATCGTTTGGCCACTGCCACAGGATCCAGTTTCGACCATTTTAAGGAATACCCGTTCGTTTTGTTGAGTTTAATTTCACCTATATCCTGTGTAGCATTATTAATCCTTTTCGGTCTATAAAATGGAATGTTAACCGTAAGGCATAGAGGGAAATGATCACTCAGGGAGTTATCTCCAACTTTAAAAGAGAGCAATCTAGAAGCCTTATTACAAGAAACTAAAATGTAATCTATTGTGGAAACTAAACCCCTTCCGTTAAAAGTATGAGGCATCGGAACAGGTGTTAACAATAATTCATTCGCAAAGCCCAATTCAGTGCTGACAAGCATCTCATTAAACAACTCCCCCGCCATTGAATGTCAAAAATGAGTGTTACACAGACCTTCTTTATTCAAAGTGCGGTTGTCAGGTGAAATCTACCTCAAATGAATAAAAAGGTGTCGCACTCGCTAAGGTGCGATTGAGGAGGGAGATTGTATCCTCCTGATTCTGCTGTTAAACTATGGTGAATTCGCCATGTACCGCATGAATCCCGCAAGGGGGCAGGACCTGTAGTCACACGTTCGTCAAGGTTCTCTGCCCTCTGGTACTACCTGTTGCAGCCTCGAGTCGGAATCATGGGACATCCACTGACTGTATTTGTACCTCATTCAGCAGAGACACTGTTAACTGGTACACAGTACTTAACTAACAGTCGTCTCACGAAGTACGAGCACATTCTGCTGGGTGCAGAGAATGTGACTCTTAAAAGGAGCACGATTTTAAACTCATCAACTCTGTTGCCACTGCCTAGAAATAAGAATATGATGATGAAGTGTAACATTATTATTTGGATGTGACTGAATTGTGCACAAAGCCCCAAACTGATATACAGGATGATCCATTGCCTGAATCTGATCATGTGTTGCTTGTTGATGGTTCCTGTTTGCAAGACAGTGAACAAAAATTGAAAGCTGCTTAAGCTGTTTCTACAGTTGCAGGTGTTGTGGAAGCGCCATGGTTGCAAGGAGTGAATTCAGCTCAAGTTGCTGCATTTCAAAACAACTAAGAGTCGCATTCTTTGCTGATAGTTAGTATGGCTTTGGAGTCGTGCATGACTTTGGTCAATTGTGGTCACAGCGTGGGTTCATGACTTCCTTTGGATCACCTATATGAAATGGAGAAAGTGTAGGGAAAATGTTGCAGTCCCGACATATGCCTACCCTAATTGCAGTGGTCAAGTGCATAGCTCACAGGAACAGCCATGGGCTGTCCTTTTGCGCCGGAATTTGCCATTTTGTTTATGGCACAGTTTGAAGAGTCATTCATTTACAACAACAATCCTTTTTGGTTTCAAATATCATCATTTGTTCGATATATTGATGATATATTTTTCATCTGGACAGGTTCCCTGTCAGAATTGACTGCCTTTGGTAAATGGTTGAATCAACGTACACCTGATATTCAATTTAGTTTAAATTCCAGCTCTAGCACGATAACATTCTTAGATGTCCAAGTATATAGCTCTCAGGGTATGTTATTTACATCTTTGCATATCAAACCGACTGACAGAAATAAAGCGCTTCATTATACAAGTCATCATCCACGTTGTTTGCGTGACAACCTCCCTGTAGGTCAATTTCTAAGGATTAAACGTAACTGTTCAACGAAGGAAGAATATATGTTTCATGCTAATAACCTGTTAGACAAATTAAATTCTCGGGGCTACCCCAAAAAACTTTTGAAACAGGCTTTAAAACGTGCATGGTGGACACCTAGAGAAACACTGCTAGAAATGAAGAAAAAAGAGCAAAATGATCGGGTGGTTTGTGTGACGACGTTCTGCTCTCGAACTAATTTCTTAAAAAGGGTGATTAACCAAAATTGGCACCTTGTACAAAAAGTACATACAACATGGAGCAAACCTTTATTTGCCTTAAAAAAGGAAACCAAATTGTACGTGCAGCAGTTCAGCAGCCTATTAATAGGCAAACATTGCGATCACAACTCAATTTACCACCCATCACTGGCCACCACAAATGTGGGACTTGTACCTGCTGCACACAAACTATTGAAGGTTCTCTCTTTGAGTATAATGACATTAGATGGAAGTATACCAGGCCACTGATAGTGAGAAGTATCATTCTTAGCCAACTGGATTATTGCAACGCCCTACTGCTGGAGTCTCCCAAATATTTGATGGAGAAACTCCAGAGAATTCAGTCAATGGCAGCCAAGCTGGCACTTATGAGACCTCGCCAGTCGTCTCTTTCTCAGGCCCTGGCTGAGCTCCACTGGCTCCCAGTTGTACAGAGGGTGCAATTTAAATCCATGTGTATAGTTTTTAAAGCTCTACATGGCATTGGGCCCAAGCCCTTACAAAGTAGATTTGAATGGTATGTTCCTCTACGCAATCTTCGCTCCTCCTCAGCAAAACTGGTGAGAGTGCCTAGGTTCAGAAAAGTCAGATCTGGTGGAAGAGCTTTCTGCGTTGCAGCAGCTTCGGCGTGGAACATATTACCAACCGAACTTAGACAGATAGATGATCTATTGTCTTTTAGAAAGAAATTGAAGACCTGGCTCTTTCCCAGGGTATAATATAGTGTTTTTAACTGTCCCTATATTCTAAGATAACTGACCTTTGTGCTCAAGCGCCAGGATACCCGTGGGGTTGCAGTGCGCTCTATAAATTTTATATACAATACAATACAATGATTCGTTCACCAATTGTAAGAGTAAGAACGTTGTTTATGGAATTCTATGCCCATGTCCTAAACTATATATTGGTAAGACAACACAAGAAGCACGACAACGGATTACGCAACATATGTCTCGAATTCGAAGAACAGTCACTAATGCCCCCTTGGTAAACCATTGGGCTTCAAAAAATCATGTTATTAATGACTTGAAATGGACTATCTTGTCAAAAATTGAAAAAAATTCCCGAGGTTGCGACATTGAAAGACTACTATTGCAACGTGAAGCTATGCTTATTGTGAAGTTTAACACCCCTGTAGATGGTCTTAATGAAATATCTGAAATTTTTAATTTGTAAGGCAATTTTCCATCCTTGCTTTTTCAGTTCAGCCTTTTCTTCAACGTTTCTGACCCTAGTGTATATTGGTTTATATCGGTATATATACCTAACAAATGCAGTGTAATACCGCACCTTTTATCTCAAGCTTCCCTTTTATTTCAAGCCTTTTTCCTTTTTTTAGGATTAGACTCCTTTCATATTGGTACTACCTTTAAATGTATAAAGTGAAGTGTTTTCCCTTTATATGTGGGATTACCAGAGTCACTAACATTGTATGAACATTGTCAGGATCCGTTGGATTTTCAATTAGATCACAAATGGTTTTGTCAATAACATATGTTGACTGCCTTTACAGTCCGTTTGGATTATGTTTGGAGTTATTATTGGATTACGGCTTGCTGCATGTCATTGATGCATTTGCGCGGGGCATAATAAAGTTTTCTTTGAATCCCCGCTGCTGAGTTGGCGATTAATGATGACGTCATACGCTGATTGTCGGGATCACGTCGCGTTTTGCGTTTAAAAGATTGCCCGGGCTCGAGAAAGAACTATCGTCCTCCAGGAGAAGAAGGTGTATTGCGGTGGGATTGCCGAGGAATTAAAGGTAAAAAAATTGCTCTGAGGTGTTTCAGGATGCTGAGCAAGCCATGTGAAACTTAAAACTTAAAACGATAATTTGATTGTGTTTTGTAGACCTCGTGTTGCCGGTCTATTGGTGTCTAAATACTTTAAAGACTAGAGGCTTTGGTTAAAGGTAGGCATTGTTTTGTTTTTTCATCGTACCGTGCCCTAGATTCAGACTTGACTAAGATTTCTGAGTAAATGTGTACTTTTGTATTCTGGTTTCTAGTGAAGTGAAAAAACGACCCTGGTTGTAGGTGCCGTTCGGAGGACTTCACAATGGGGCTGTAAGCCCCCTTTTGATGTAATAAGTCAGTCCCCTTCCTAAATTTTCGTTTGACTTTTTGGAACTTAGCATTTAAAATGATTGATTTATCTCATTTTGCCCCTGGTAGAAAAACGTGGTTTAAATAAGATCGGATGTGCAGCAATTACGGGTGCAGTGCATTACAGGAAGCGTTTAAGGTACTTTTGTTCGGTAGTAGGCAGAGGTGTATGAGTATAATTGAAAAAATACACGTGTGTAACATATGCACTTTTTGTTTTATTTTTTTGCAGCTCATTTCCCAGGTCCTGAGGATAACCCTTTAAAATTCTTGTAGGGTTTGAAACGCGTAGACTTTTCATGTTTGGCATAACTAAGTGCTGTTATCAAAGAAAAGGTGTCAGGTGTACTCATAAATAATATGTGAATTATAAGATTTCATTGTATTACCTGAATACTATACTGTTCTGCCAACTTTCTGCTGGGATTTTACTTGTCCCCTTTTTTTGTTTGATCTTTTTTTATATCTTTCTTTGAATTCCTTTCTTATTGATTCTTATTATTTTTGATTTTTTTGTGGGATGATGAGCTAATGTTGTATTAAGTTTAATTGTTTGGTGTTTATGTATATGTATGCGATCAGTTTCGAATTGTAAATATTATTGTACGGTCCTTCAAAAATTGTTTGCATTGTTCTTTTTAAAAAAATGAAAAAGATTTTCTAAAGTATATTCATAATACTATAAAATAAACATAATTAATTTTCAAAAAAATGTTTTCAATCACTATGAGTGGCACGAGTGATTGGTAGAGTTGAGTGTATAAGTTGTATCAGTATTGGCATTTGTTTGTGTTTTGATTATTTAGTTGGCCAAGCCTTGCTGATTTCAGGCCAGAACCCTTTATTGATTAATATGATTAGCGGGTTGTGACTCGCGAGGTTCTTTTGACTCCACGAGGTTGTAGGAGTTTACATTTGTATGAAAGAATTGGTTTTTGGTATTTAGTGTTTTTTTTGTTTAATTGTTTTGTGTAATATGTCAGATCAGGATACTTTCGCTTACTCAGAGGACCATATTAAAAAACTATTAGATGCTCCACCCCAGTTTGCTTCGGTATCTTTAAGTACCTCAGCAAAACAGCAAAATGAAGCTGAAAAATTGATTAGATTGAAAAAGAAACAAATACATACGGATTTATATGGACATTTTTTGTTTGAACATCTAAAAGGAGGGACTATTCCGGCTGGCCTTCAAATCCGAAATGTACCGGTAATATTCACTGAATATCAGATTTATAAAAAGGTTATAGCTGCATTGAGACTAAATGCAGCAGAGATCTTATGGTCTTAACCATAGAAACTGCACAGAGGTTATCAGCACAACAACTTCAGGAAATCTCAATATTAGAACAAGAAATCAAGGATAACCAATTGATTACGGACTCTAAAACACTATTGGCAAAGGTAGAAAAGGACATAACGGAGTTTAAAGATTTTACTATCAACCAAAAAGCAACTAAATTTGAGAAAGATAGAAAAAGCTTTCCATTAGATACGACGTACCCATATTTGCAACCAGATTTCTACTCACGTCCGGATTCTAGACGTTTTTTGACTGACTTTCAAGGCCGGTCACGAAATAAATTTATTTCATTTTCAGACACATCATCATGCTCTAGTGGTGAGGTTGAAAATTCCAGCGGAAACCAGCAACAAAATCGACGAAAAAACAACCAACAACAGCCTTTTTTAGGACGAGGCCAACAACAACCGCGTGCCAGGAACAGATATCAAAATCAAGGATGGGAAATGAAAACCCGGAACCAATATTACAAAACTTAACATCTTCACCTATTTTTAATCTATCTGATCGGAACCTTTCGGATGCTGAACAATCCATTTTGAAAAAGGGCCTATCATTTGTGCCAGCACGAACCACTGATGTGGTTAAAATGAAAATGGAAACAATCGAGTTCTGTAGGAAGATACGTTTAAAATCCTATTTTTGGGAAAATGACTATCAACCAAGTATAGAGGCAACTTCTTTTCGTGAAAATCATCTTTTTGTCCTCCTGCAAATAAAATACCCAAAGAAATACTTACGTTTGAACGTACGGTACTATCAGCCATTACACACATCGAAAATAAAAAGATTTTGTCAAATATAATATCTCAAAAGCTGAGAAAGAAGCTATCACCACCTTGAAATCTGATCATCAAATAACAATAAAACCTGCGGATAAGGGTGGGTCAATTGTTGTTATGAGCACTAGCAATTACAAAATGGAAGTGCTAAGACAACTTAATGACATACAAAGCTATCGAAGACTTACGATGGACCCCACCTTAGATATAAAAGGTGAATTGTTTAATATCTTACAAAATGCCTTGGAGCTTGGGATTATTGGAAACAAGGAGTTTGGTTTTCTATATAAAAATATCCAAAGACCCCGTTACTATACATTTTACCTAAAATCCATAAAAATGACACACATCCTCCTGGCCGCCCCATTGTGGCTGGCTGTGGGTCTCTACTAGAGCCAATCTCTAAATATGTTGATCATTTTTTAAAACCGTTTCTGGCTGAGGTACCCTCACATTTGAAGGATACCACCGATTTTTTAAATCGGATTGAATCAGTTGAGTTTTCACCCCAAAACCAGCTATTGGTAACATTGGATGTGGTGTCTCTTTACACCCAAATACCACAGGATGATGGTTTAAATGCCATCGAAATTTTCCTTGACAAGCGACCACGACCAGTACAAGTCCCAAGTGAATTTATTTTGGAACTAGCGAAATTCGCTTTGAAAAAGAACTATTTCAAATTTGAAAATGAATATTATCTACAGATCAAAGGGACAGCCATGGGCTGTCCCTTTGCGCCGGAATTTGCCATTTTGTTTATGGCACAGTTTGAAGAGTCATTCATTTACAACAACAATCCTTTTTGGTTTCAAATATCATCATTTGTTCGATATATTGATGATATATTTTTCATCTGGACAGGTTCCCTGTCAGAATTGACTGCCTTTGGTAAATGGTTGAATCAACGTACACCTGATATTCAATTTAGTTTAAATTCCAGCTCTAGCACGATAACATTCTTAGATGTCCAAGTATATAGCTCTCAGGGTATGTTATTTACATCTTTGCATATCAAACCGACTGACAGAAATAAAGCGCTTCATTATACAAGTCATCATCCACGTTGTTTGCGAGACAACCTCCCTGTAGGTCAATTTCTAAGGATTAAACGTAACTGTTCAACGAAGGAAGAATATATGTTTCATGCTAATAACCTGTTAAACAAATTAAATTCTCGGGGCTACCCCAAAAAACTTTTGAAACAGGCTTTAAAACGTGCATGGTGGACACCTAGAGAAACACTGCTAGAAATGAAGAAAAAAGAACCAAATGATCGCGTGGTTTGTGTGACGACGTTCTGCTCTTGAACTAATTTCTTAAAAAGGGTGATTAACCAAAATTGGCACCTTGTACAAAAAGTACATACAACATGGAGCAAACCTTTATTTGCCTTAAAAAAGGATAAAAGTGTGGGAAACCAAATTGTACGTGCAGCAGTTCAGCAGCCTATTAATAGGCAAACATTGAGATCACAACTCAATTTACCACCCATCACTGGCCACCACAAATGTGGGACTTGTACCTGCTGCCCACAAACTATTGAAGGTTCTCTCTTTGAGTATAATGACATTAGATGGAAGCATGATTCGTTCACCAATTGTAAGAGTAAGAACGTTGTTTATGGAATTCTATGCCCATGTCCTAAACTATATATTGGTAAGACAACACAAGAAGCACGACAACGGATCACGCAACATATGTCTCAAATTCGAAGAACAGTCACTAATGCCCCCTTGGTAAACCATTGGGCTTCAAAAATCATGTTATTAATGACTTGAAATGGACTATCTTGTCAAAAATTGAAAAAAATTCCCGAGGTTGCGACATTGAAAGACTACTATTGCAACGTGAAGCTATGCTTATTGTGAAGTTTAACACCCCTGTAGATGGTCTTAATGAAATATCTGAAATTTTTAATTTGTAAGGCAATTTTCCATCCTTGCTTTTTCAGTTCAGCCTTTTCTTCAACGTTTCTGACCCTAGTGTATATTGGTTTATATCGGTATATATACCTAACAAATGCGGTGTAATACCGCACCTTTTATCTCAAACTTCCTTTTATTTCAAGCCTTTTTCCTTTTTTTAGGATTAGACTCCTTTCATATTGGTACTACTTTTAAATGTATAAAGTGAAGTGTTTTCCCTTTATATGTGGGATTACCAGAGTTACTAACATTGTATGAACATTGTCAGGATCCGTTGGATTTTCAATTAGATCGCAAATGGTTTTGTCAATAACATATGTTGACTGCCTTTACAGTCCGTTTGGATTATGTTTGGAGTTATTATCGTATTACGGCTTGCTGCATGTCATTGATGCATTTGCGCGGGGCATAATAAAGTTTTCTTTGAATCCCCGCTGCTGAGTTAGCGATTAATGATGACGTCATACACTGATTGTCGGGATCACGTCGCGTTTTGCGTTTAAAAGATTGCCCGGGCTCGAGAAAGAACTATCGTCCTCCAGGAGAAGAAGGTGTTTTGCGGTGGGATTGCCGAGGAATTAAAGGTAAACAAATTGCTCTGAGGTGTTTCAGGATGCTGAGCAAGCCATGTGAAACTTAAAACTTAAAACGATAATTTGATTGTGTTTTGTAGACCTCGTGTTGCCGGACTATTGGTGTCTAAATACTTTAAAGACTAGAGGCTTTGGTTAAAGGTAGGCATTGTTTTGTTTTTTCATCGTACCGTGCCCTAGATTCGGACTTGACTAAGATTTCTGAGAAAATGTGTACTTTTGTATTCTGGTTTCCAGTGAAGTGAAAAAAACGACACTGGTTGTAGGTGCCGTTCGGAGGACTCACAATGGGGCTGTAAGCCCCCTTTTTGAGGTAATAAGTCAGTCCCCTTCCTAAATTTTCGTTTGACTTTTTGGAACTTAGCATTTAAAATGATTGATTTATCTCATTTTGCCCCTGGTAGAAAAACGTGGTTTAAATAAGATCGGATGTGCAGCAATTACGGGTGCAGTGCATTACAGGAAGCGTTTAAGGTACTTTTGTTCTGTAGTAGGCAGAGGTGTATGAGTATATTTGAAAAATACACGTGTGTAACATATGCACTTTTTGTTTTATTTTTTTGCAGCTCATTTCCCAGGTCCTGAGGATAACCCTTTAAAATTCTTGTAGGGTTTGAAACGCGTAGACTTTTCATGTTTGGCATAACTAAGTGCTGTTATCAAAGAAAAGGTGTCAGGTGTACTCATAAATAATATGTGAATTATAAGATTTCATTGTATTACCTGAATACTATACTGTTCTGCCAACTTTCTGCTGGGATTTTACTTGTCCCCTTTTTTTGTTTGATCATTTTTTATATCTTTCTTTGAATTCCTTTCTTATTGATTCTTGTTATTTTTGATTTTTTGTGGGATAATGAGCTAATGTTGTATTATGTTTAATTGTTTGGTGTTTATGTATATGTATGCGATCAGTTTCGAATTGTAAATATTATTGTACGGTCCTTCAAAAATTGTTTGCATTGTTCTTTTTAAAAAATGAAAAAGATTTTCTAAAGTATATTCATAATACTATAAAATAAACATAATTAATTTTCAAAAAAATGTTTTCAATCACTATGAGTGGCACGAGTGATTGGTAGAGTTGAGTGTATAAGTTGTATCACTATTGGCATTTGTTTGTGTTTTGACCATCCAATTTAAGACAGTCCTGCAGAATATCCCTATTTAGCTGGGTCTGCTCCTTTACCCAGATTCTATGCCACAATAGTATCGGTTCCATTTTAATAAGGTCAGAAATAAAGGGGAGACCCAGCTCCTCATGACAAACATAGGAAGATGTACTGGGTGATACGGATAAAATATATCTTAAAAAGGAGTTTTCAACTTGTTGCAACGACAAAGTATTCACAAAACCCCACACCCCGGCCCCATACATCACAGAGGTAATGCATTTGGCTTTATAGATGTGTAAGAGCTCCCCCGGGGGTTTCTTGCCTAATTTCTTCGAAAAAGATGCAAGGGCAGTAGATGACCGAATGAACGCCAGTTTTTTAACAGATATTGTTTGGGCCCATGTATCATTGTGGTTGAATAATGTACCAAGATATGAAAAGCTCTTGGTAGAAACTAGCTTCTGACCATCCACAAATATACCTTTTGATCTCTGGCTCCCTTGGCCGCATCTCATTACAAAGGTTTTTGATATATTAATGCTAAGGCCAAGGTCCTTCATGAAGGCAGAGAAATTATCAAGAACCCTCTGAAGGCCAATTTGCGTTCTTGCCATTAAAACTGCGTAATCCGCATAAAGGAGAGCAGGTATGGGTCGACCACCAACTTGTGGGAAATCTTGTCCGCTCCTAAGTAATGCTTCACCCAATCCGTTAATATAAAGGTTAAAAAGAAAGGGGGCCAGTACACAACCTTGCCTAACAGGAAATGCAACCGTGCGATCCCCCCCCATGCCAAAACGCACGCTAGCTGACGCGCCACTATAAAGGCGCCTAAGAAAAACTATAATATATGGGTCAACACTCAAAGCCTCGAGGACCTCCCATAGTCTATTGTGCCTGACTGAATCAAATGCCGCGGTGAGGTCCACGAAAACCAGGAACAGTCTGCCCTTTTTCGCCGTAGTGTATTTCCCAACTAGAATGGCCAGATTTAAACTTTGCTCCATAGTACCCAGCCCCTCGCGGAAACCATACTGCAGGTCTGATAAGATCTGGGTATCTTCTGCCCAATCTTGCAGACGCTCCAAGATCACACGCCCGGCCACTTTTACCATTGAATCGAGTAAAGAAATTGGCCTGTAGCAACCAGGGTTTTGGCGGGCCCCTTTTTTGAAAATAGGGACAATAATTGACTCCACCCAGGTCTTAGGTATTTGAGCTTGGTAACTAGCGTTGATGACCTGGGTGATAATCGGCCCCCAGAGAGTGATGTTAGACTTAAACAGGTCCACTGGGACACCGTCTGGCCCGGGGGCCTTACCAGCCTGGCTCAATACAAGAGCTCTATTCACTTCCTCTAAAGTGAATTTCAAGTCTGCGTTTTCATAATTTCTCTTTACACTGTCACTATCTAACAAGTTGGAGTTACCTGGGCCATTATACACCTTTGAAAAATACTTAGTCCAGGCCTCTTCGGAGATAGCACTTTCTATCGAAGGACCATCGCCAGCAGTTAAAAACCGGGCCTTCACTGCTCTCCAGAATGCTGTGCTATCTTTCATTTGTGCTGCTAAGTGAAGGGACTCCCAGGCTTCGTCTCTCAAGGCACCCTTTCTCTCTTTAATAGCCTGCCTGTACTCCAATCTTGCCAACCTGACATTGTTTGGGATTCTGGGTTTCCTGTGTAACTCAAGCTTCAAGTTAGAGTACGCACGTGTACATCTTGTATTAAACCAGCCCCGATCTTTAAATTTGTTACGCTGTTGGGCAGTCAATAATTTCCTAACCTCATCAGATATTTCATTAAAAGACACTAAAATACTGTCGGGGAGGCTGATTCACACAGGTAGGTATCTATGGCAGATTTACAGTTTGTCACTAATCATTTGGCCACTGCCACAGGATCCAGTTTCGACCATTTTAAGGAATACCCGTTCGTTTTGTTGAGTTTAATTTCACCTATATCCTGTGTAGCATTATTAATCCTTTTCGGTCTATAAAATGGAATGTTAACCGTAAGGCATAGAGGGAAATGATCACTCAGGGAGTTATCTCCAACTTTAAAAGAGAGCAATCTAGAAGCCTTATTACAAGAAACTAAAATGTAATCTATTGTGGAAACTAAACCCCTTCCGTTAAAAGTATGAGGCATCGGAACAGGTGTTAACAATAATTCATTCGCAAAGCCCAATTCAGTGCTGACAAGCATCTCATTAAACAACTTCCCCGCCATTGAATGTCAAAAATAAGTGTTACACAGACCTTCTTCATTCAAAGTGCGGTTGTCAGGTGAAATCTACCTCAAATAAATAAAAAGGTGTCGCACTCGCTAAGGTGAGATTGAGGAGGGAGATTGTATCCTCCTGATTCTGCTGTTAAACTATGGTGAATTCGCCATGTACCGCATGAATCCCGCTAGGGGGCAGGACCTGTAGTCACACGTTCGTCAAGGTTCTCTGCCCTCTGGTACTACCTGTTGCAGCCTCGAGTCGGAATCATGGGACATCCACTGACTGTATTTGTACCTCATTCAGCAGAGACACTGTTAACTGGTACACAGTACTTAACTAACAGTCGTCTCACGAAGTACGAGCACATTCTGCTGGGTGCAGAGAATGTGACTCTTAAAAGGAGCACGATTTTAAACTCATCAACTCTGTTGCCACTGCCTAGAAATAAGAATATGATGATGAAGTGTAACATTGTTATTTGGATGTGACTGAATTGTGCACAAAGCCCCAAACTGATATACAGGATGATCCATTGCCTGAATCTGATCATGTGTTGCTTGTTGATGGTTCCTGTTTGCAAGACAGTGAACGAAAATTGAAAGCTGCTTAAGCTGTTTCTACAGTTGCAGGTGTTGTGGAAGCGCCATGGTTGCAAGGAGTGAATTCAGCTCAAGTTGCTGCATTTCAAAACAACTAAGAGTCGCATTCTTTGCTGATAGTTAGTATGGCTTTGGAGTCGTGCATGACTTTGGTCAATTGTGGTCACAGCGTGGGTTCATGACTTCCTTTGGATCACCTATACGAAATGGAGAAAGTGTAGGGAAAATTTTGCAGTCCCGACATATGCCTACCCTAATTGCAGTGGTCAAGTGCTTAGCTCACAGGGACAGCCATGGGCTGTCCTTTTGCGCCGGAATTTGCCATTTTGTTTATGGCACAGTTTGAAGAGTCATTCATTTACAACAACAATCCTTTTTGGTTTCAAATATCATCATTTGTTCGATATATTGATGATATATTTATCATCTGGACAGGTTCCCTGTCAGAATTGACTGCCTTTGGTAAATGGTTGAATCAACGTACACCTGATATTCAATTTAGTTTAAATTCCAGCTCTAGCACGATAACATTCTTAGATGTCCAAGTATATAGCTCTCAGGGTATGTTATTTACATCTTTGCATATCAAACCGACTGACAGAAATAAAGCGCTTCATTATACAAGTCATCATCCACGTTGTTTGCGTGACAACCTCCCTGTAGGTCAATTTCTAAGGATTAAACGTAACTGTTCAACGAAGGAAGAATATATGTTTCATGCTAATAACCTGTTAGACAAATTAAATTCTCGGGGCTACCCCAAAAAACTTTTGAAACAGGCTTTAAAAGTGCATGGTGGACACCTAGAGAAACACTGCTAGAAATGAAGAAAAAAGAGCAAAATGATCGGGTGGTTTGTGTGACGACGTTCTGCTCTCGAACTAATTTCTTAAAAGGGTGATTAACCAAAATTGGCACCTTGTACAAAAAGTACATACAACATGGAGCAAACCTTTATTTGCCTTAAAAAAGGATAAAAGTGTGGGAAACCAAATTGTACGTGCAGCAGTTCAGCAGCCTATTAATAGGCAAACATTGCGATCACAACTCAATTTACCACCCATCACTGGCCACCACAAATGTGGGACTTGTACCTGCTGCACACAAACTATTGAAGGTTCTCTCTTTGAGTATAATGACATTAGATGGAAGCATGATTCGTTCACCAATTGTAAGAGTAAGAACGTTGTTTATGGAATTCTATGCCCATGTCCTAAACTATATATTGGTAAGACAACACAAGAAGCACGACAATGGATCACGCAACATATGTCTCGAATTCGAAGAACAGTCACTAATGCCCCCTTGGTAAACCATTGGGCTTCAAAAAATCATGTTATTAATGACTTGAAATGGACTATCTTGTCAAAAATTGAAAAAAATTCCCGATGTTGCGACATTGAAAGACTACTATTGCAACGTGAAGCTATGCTTATTGTGAAGTTTAACACCCCTGTAGATGGTCTTAATGAAATATCTGAAATTTTTAATTTGTAAGGCAATTTTCCATCCTTGCTTTTTCAGTTCAGCCTTTTCTTCAACGTGTATATTGGTTTATATCGGTATATATACCTAACAAATGCGGTGTAATACCGCACCTTTTATCTCAAGCTTCCCTTTTATTTCAAGCCTTTTTCCTTTTTTTAGGATTAGACTCCTTTCATATTGGTACTACCTTTAAATGTATAAAGTGAAGTGTTTTCCCTTTATATGTGGGATTACCAGAGTCACTAACATTGTATGAACATTGTCAGGATCCGTTGGATTTTCAATTAGATCGCAAATGGTTTTGTCAATAACATATGTTGACTGCCTTTACAGTCCGTTTGGATTATGTTTGGAGTTGATATCGGATTACGGCTTGCTGCATGTCATTGATGCATTTGCGCGGGGCATAATAAAGTTTTCTTTGAATCCCCGCTGCTGAGTTGGCGATTAATGATGACATCATACGCTGATTGTCGGGATCACGTCGCGTTTTGCGTTTAAAAGATTGCCCGGGCTCGAGAAAGAACTATCGTCCTCCAGGAGAAGAAGGTGTATTGCGGTGGGATTGCCGAGGAATTAAAGGTAAAAAAATTGCTCTGAGGTGTTTCAGGATACTGAGCAAGCCATGTGAAACTTAAAACTTAAAACGATAATTTGATTGTGTTTTGTAGACCTCGTGTTGCCGGACTATTGGTGTCTAAATACTTTAAAGACTAGAGGCTTTGGTTAAAGGTAGGCATTGTTTTGTTTTTTCATCGTACCGTGCCCTAGATTCAGACTTGACTAAGATTTCTGAGTAAATGTGTACTTTTGTATTCTGGTTTCTAGTGAAGTGAAAAAAACGACCCTGGTTGTAGGTGCCGTTCGGAGGACTCACAATGGGGCTGTAAGCCCCCTTTTTGAGGTAATAAGTCAGTCCCCTTCCTAAATTTTCGTTTGACTTTTTGGAACTTAGCATTTAAAATGATTGATTTATCTCATTTTGCCCCTGGTAGAAAAACGTGGTTTAAATAAGATCGGATGTGCAGCAATTACGCGTGCAGTGCATTACAGGAAGCGTTTAAGGTACTTTTGTTCGGTAGTAGGCAGAGGTGTATGAGTATAATTGAAAAAATACACGTGTGTAACATATGCACTTTTTGTTTTATTTTTTTGCAGCTCATTTTCCAGGTCCTGAGGATAACCCTTTAAAATTCTTGTAGGGTTTGAAACGCGTAGACTTTTCATGTTTGGCATAACTAAGTGCTGTTATCAAAGAAAAGGTGTCAGGTGTACTCATAAATAATATGTGAATTATAAGATTTCATTGTATTACCTGAATACTATACTGTTCTGCCAACTTTCTGCTGGGATTTTACTTGTCCCCTTTTTTGTTTGATCTTTTTTTTATATCTTTCTTTGAATTCCTTTCTTATTGATTCTTATTATTTTTGATTTTTTGTGGGATGATGAGCTAATGTTGTATTATGTTTAATTGTTTGGTGTTTATGTATATGTATGCGATCAGTTTCGAATTGTAAATATTATTGTACGGTCCTTCAAAAATTGTTTGCATTGTTCTTTTTAAAAAAATGAAAAAGATTTTCTAAAGTATATTCATAATACTATAAAATAAACAATTAATTTTCAAAAAAATGTTTTCAATCACTATGAGTGGCACGAGTGATTGGTAGAGTTGAGTGTATAAGTTGTATCAGTATTGGCATTTGTTTGTGTTTTGACCATCCAATTTAAGACAGTCCTGCAGAATATCCCTATTTAGCTGGGTCTGCTCCTTTACCCAGATACTATGCCACAATAGTATCGGTTCCTTTTTAATAAGGTCAGAAATAAAGGGGAGACCCAGCTCCTCATGACAAACATAGGAAGATGTACTGGGTGAAACGGATAAAATATATCTTAAAAAGGAGTTTTCAACTTGTTGCAACGACAAAGTATTCACAAAACCCCACACCCCGGCCCCATACATCACAGAGGTAATGCATTTGGCTTTATAGATGTGTAAGAGCTCCCCCGGGGGTTTCTTGCCTAATTTCTTCAAAAAAGATGCAAGGGCAGTAGATGACCGAATGAACGCCAGTTTTTTAGCGGATATTGTTTGGGCCCATGTATCATTGTGGTTGAATAATGTACCAAGATATGAAAAGCTCTTGGTTGAAACTAGCTTCTGACCATCCACAAATATATCTTTTGATCTCTGGCTCCCTTGGCCGCATCTCATTACAAAGGTTTTTGATATATTAATGCTAAGGCCAAGGTCCTTCATGAAGGCAGAGAAATTATCAAGAACCCTCTGAAGGCCAATTTGCGTTCTTGCCATTAAAACTGCGTCATCCGCATAAAGGAGAGCAGGTATGGGTCGACCACCAACTTGTGGGAAATCTTGTCCGCTGCTAAGTAATGCTTCACCCAATCCGTTAATATAAAGGTTAAAAAGAAAGGGGGCCAGTACACAACCTTGCCTGACCCCCCTCCTAACAGGAAATGCAACTGTGCGCTCCCCCCCATGCCAAAACGCACGCTAGCTGACGCGCCACTATAAAGGCGCCTAAGAAAAACTATAATATATGGGTCAACCCTCAAAGCCTCGAGGACCTCTCATAGTCTATCGTGCCTGACTGAATCAAATGCCGCGGTGAGGTCCACGAAAACCAGGAACAGTCTGCCCTTTTTCGCCATAGTGTATTTCCCAACTAGAATGGCCAGATTTAAACTTTGCTCCATACTACCCAGCCCCTCGCGGAAACCATACTGCAGGTCTGATAAGATCTGGGTATCTTCTACCCAATCTTGCAGACGCTCCAAGATCACACGCCCGGCCACTTTTACCATTGAATCGAGTAAAGAAATTGGCCTGTAGCAACCAGGGTTTTGGCGGGCCCCTTTTTTGAAAATAGGGACAATAATTGACTCCACCCAGGTCTTAGGTATTTGAGCTTGGCAACTAGCGTTGATGACCTGGGTGATAATCGGCCCCCAGAGAGTGATGTTAGACTTAAACAGGTCCACTGGGACACCGTCTGGCCCGGGGGCCTTACCAGCCTGGCTCAATACAAGAGCTCTATTCACTTCCTCTAAAGTGAATTTCAAGTCTGCGTTTTCATAATTTCTCTTTACACTGTCACTATCTAACAAGTTGGAGTTACCTGGGCCATTATACACCTTTGAAAAATACTTAGTCCAGGCCTCTTCGGAGATAGCAATTTCTATCGAAGGACCATCGCCAGCAGTTAAAAACCAGGCCTTCACTGCTCTCCAGAAGGCTGTGCTATCTTTCATTTGTGCTGCTAAGTGAAGGGACTCCCAGGCTTCGTCTCTCAAGGCACCCTTTCTCTCTTTAATAGCCTGCCTGTACTCCAATCTTGCCAACCTGACATTGTTTGGTATTCTGGGTTGCCTGTGTAACTCAAGCTTCAAGTTAGAGTACGCACGTGTACACCTTGTATTAAACCAGCCCCAATCTTTAAATTTGTTACGCTGTTGGGCAGTCAATAATTTCCTAACCTCATCAGATATTTCATTAAAAGACACTAAAATACTGTCGGGGGAGGCTGATTCACACAGGCAGGTATCTATGGCAGATTTACAGTTTGTCACTAATCATTTGGCCACTGCCACAGGTTCCAGTTTCGACCATTTTAAGGAATACCCGTTCGTTTTGTTGAGTTTAATTTCACCTATATCCTGTGTAGCATTATTAATCCTTTTCGGTCTATAAAATGGAATGTTAACCGTAAGGCATAGAGGGAAATGATCACTCAGGAAGTTATCTCCAACTTTAAAAGAGAGCAATCTAGAAGCCTTATTACAAGAAACTAAAATGTAATCTATTGTGGAAACTAAACCCCTTCCGTTAAAAGTATGAGGCATCGGAACAGGTGTTAACAATAATTCATTCGCAAAGCCCAATTCAGTGCTGACAAGCATCTCATTAAACAACTCCCCCGCCATTGAATGTTAAAAATGAGTGTTACACAGACCTTCTTCATTCAAAGTGCGGTTGTCAGGTGAAATCTACCTCAAATGAATAAAATGGTGTCGCACTCGCTAAGGTGCGATTGAGGAGGGAGATTGTATCCTCCTGATTCTGCTGTTAAACTATGGTGAATTCGCCATGTACCGCATGAATCCCGCAAGGGGGCAGGACCTGTAGTCACACGTTCGTCAAGGTTCTCTGCCCTCTGGTACTACCTGTTGCAGCCTCGAGTCGGAATCATGGGACATCCACTGACTGTATTTGTACCTCATTCAGCAGAGACACTGTTAACTGGTACACAGTACTTAACTAACAGTCGTCTCACGAAGTACGAGCACATCTGCTGGGTGCAGAGAATGTGACTCTTAAAAGGAGCACGATTTTAAACTCATCAACTCTGTTGCCACTGCCTAGAAATAAGAATATGATGATGAAGTGTAACATTATTATTTGGATGTGACTGAATTGTGCACAAAGCCCCAAACTGATATACAGGATGATCCATTGCCTGAATCTGATCATGTGTTGCTTGTTGATGGTTCCTGTTTGCAAGACAGTGAACGAAAATTGAAAGCTGCTTAAGCTGTTTCTACAGTTGCAGGTGTTGTGGAAGCACCATGGTTGCAAGGAGTGAATTCAGCTCAAGTTGCTGCATTTCAAAACAACTAAGAGTCGCATTCTTTGCTGATAGTTAGTATGGCTTTGGAGTCGTGCATGACTTTGGTCAATTGTGGTCACAGCGTGGGTTCATGACTTCCTTTGGATCACCTATACTAAATGGAGAAAGTGTAGGGAAAATTTTGCAGTCCCGACATATGCCTACCCTAATTGCAGTGGTCAAGTGCATAGCTCACAGGCAAGACACTAGCTATGTGACGGTTGGCAATAGATACTCAAGGGTATGGTCTGAACTTACGCATGTCGATATAATTTACCTGGCTGTCTGTATCTCACGGGGCTGGGGACATCTGTTTGTTTCTTATGGGTGGGCTGGGTTTTAATTGTTTTAAGGTTCCTTCCCACCATATTTGTATTTCTCTGTGGTAGCCCGTAGCGGGTCCTGCTCACGTGCTTCCTTTTATTCTTCTGTCTTCCCACCCTGTCTGATATCTGTTCCGCCGCGGCTAAGTGCCGTTTACTGCGGAGAGAGTTTTGGGTGCAGGATGGTTCCTTCCTTCAGTGATCCACCGGACTGCTGCCATGTTGGACAGGTCAGCGGTCTAGACTCAGGGCTCATTTGCGTTGACAACCATGAAGGCAGCTTTAGGGCACGGACGCGCAGCAGACAGGTGCAGCGGGCGCACCCCCGGCGCGCTGCCAGCACCCCCAAGGACCGCCAAAGGCAAGCCCGTTGGCGCCCCTCCGCGCCTGGACGATGTCAGGAACCCTGCCTTTTTTAATTTTGCTTTCTGATATCCTCTGCTTTGCCTAAGTCCCATCAACCATGGAAAATATATATTCTTTGAGGGAACTTAAGTACTTGCGTCTGGTTAGTACCTCTGCTTGTGATCCTGCTCGGAACTGTAGGAAAGTGTTCCCATCTTTGGAGGGCCCTGCTTCTTGTAGGGCATCCAGATTTGTGTGTCCCTCTCTCTCAGTAGTGCCTGAACCTGCGATTAATTTGCCTTTGCCAACATCACAACCCTGGCGGTCTGGTATCATTTTCAACTGGACTAATGACATTGGCTTTCCAATCCGCATTGACAATGGCATGGCAGATTTGGATTGGGAAATTGTTTGCATGTACTGTAATACTGTATTTATGTCCAAGCACGCTTTAGAAATATGGGACCTCATCTCAGCATCCAATCCTGAGCTCTGTTTTTTTACAGAAACCTGGCTCTGCAACTCTGTAGTTCCTTGCATTCCTCTAGCCATCCCTGAACAATACTCTCTTATTAGATCAGACCGGGCACATCATCCAGGACAGGGCATTCCTTTTGCTTTTCGCAGCCCTGTAAAGGTCGAGTTAATTGCTACACTTTATACTGGCTGATTAGAAATATGCATTTTTAAGATAGTCTTATTTGCCACAGAAACGTGGAAAGGGACGTTATTATATTCTCCAGGCACAAAACAGGAGTTTTCACAGCCTCTAATGGAATTTATTGCACCCTATGCCTTGGCTTCTACGAGGTTTCTCCTATTAGGTGACTTTAACTATCATGGCGAAAACCGCAACGATCCAGGCGTGATCCAACTCTTAGGAGAACTGGAATCACCGGGGCTCAAACAGATAGTGTCCGGCCCTACACATAAGGCAGGACACATGTTGGACCTTATTTTAACTAATGCAAATGAAGTCTCGTGTGAGTCTCCTCTTCCTGTCACCTGGTCTGACCATTACTTAACCAGGTTCTCTATTCTGGGGAAAACTACTCATGGAAACTCCAAGAAACCTGTTTCCGGATTCCAACGCAACTGGAAAAAAGTTACCCCTGCCTCTATCCTACTTAGATGTGGACACAGCTTTGTCTGTCTATCATGACTCCTTGACACGTGTTTTTGTTCGCATTGCACCCTTTAAAAAATGTGCATCCATCTCTGCCAGGAACCCAGCTCTTCGGAGAATCTGTGTCAAGAGAAATCGATTTGTAAAAGCCTCAAGCGTAGATGCCGTCTTACCAAATCTCCCAAGGACAAAGTAGAATATCGTTCCAGGCTTAGAGTCTATCATAACATGATAAGAGCAGCGCAGAAAGCCTATCTGGCTTCTACAATTGCCAATGCTGGTAATTCCACCGAAGAGCTATATAAAGTATTAAATAGTTTCACGAATCCCCGGGCATGTGCCTCTATAACCATGGTCTCGCAAGAGCTGTGCAATGAGTTAGTTGTCTTCTTTGAAAACAACACCCTGTAGCCATGGGTAGCCTGTGTGACTTGGAACCTTGTTCAGATGCCCAGGTGTTGGACTCACTTCTCTATGCTAAGTCCAGTTCTCCGCTGGTCCTTTGTCTGCCCAAGACACTAGCCAGCCGAGTGGTATGCCTGGCTCCCATGGTTACAGACCTATTCTACCTTTCGCTCTCTACGGCTAAAGTGCCTGGGGACCGGAAGGCTGATTCTGTGTCGCCCCTGCTGAAGAATTCTACTGCTGATCCAGCAGTTCTTTCCAACTATAGACCTATCTCACTATTACCTGTCCTTCCAAAAACATTAGAAAGGTTAATTAATAAACAACTCTCTGCCTTTCTGGAAGCTAACCGCACCTTGAATACCTCACAATCAGGTTTTAGAGAGCTTCACAGCACAGACACTGCACTACTAGCTGTGTCTGATGATATCAGGCTCTCTCTCGATGTGGGAACTCCGGTCATGTTGGTACTGTTGGACTTATCAGCAGCTTTTGACACAGTCTCCCATTCTATTATTACCTGCAGGCTGCATGAGGCAGGGCTGTATGGCAGGGTGCTACACTGGCTCATGGACTTCCTTGCCCATCGAACACAACAAGTCCGTCTGGCCTCTTTTAAGTCGCAATTGATGCATATGAACAAGGCGGTCCCCCGAGGATCGTGTCTGAGCCCCACTTTGTTTAACATCTATATGGCGCTTTTAGCCTGAATCGTTAGAGAGAGATCGTGTCATACGCACATGACACACAACTTCTGTTCTCCTTTGGCCCTGATCCAGACAAGGTGAAGAGCAAATTCACAAACTGCATGTCGGAGGCCGCTGTCTGGATGAGGAACAACTGCCTCCAATTGCACAGCAACAAGACAGAGATCATACTGTTTGGTAAGGCTTCCGAGATATGGCCAGTCCACTGGTGGCCCTGCACACATTGGTATGGCTCCTACACTGAAGCAGGTGGTAAAAAATCTGGGTATGAGGCTAGATCAAACTCTCTCTATGAAAGATCATGTCAGCTCCAACTGTGGCATATGCTTTGCTACCTTGAAGCTTCTAAAAAAAGCCCTGCCCTGGCTTCCCGATACAGCCAGGAAAACTCTGGTCCAAGCTCTTATCACCAGCCGCCTGGACTATGGAAATGCTTTGCTGACCTTGGTAAATGATACCCTGCTGGCAAAACTGCAGGTGGTTCAGAATACCGCAGCACGACTAATCTGTAACCTCTCTTCGCGATCACCCTCTGCTCTGCTCCTCAGAAAGCTGCATTGGCTGCCTGTTAAGAAGCGTGTCATCTTTAAACTCTGTTGCTTGACACACAAAGCCCTCTTTAAGTCGAGGTCAACTTACCTGGCATCCCTACTAAACCTTTATCTTCCATCTAGATGCTTGAGATCAATGAACAAAGCATTCTTTGTGATTTCTCTCATCCGTACCTCAAGGAATGGGGGCAAATCGTTCTCATACACTGCTCCATATCATTGGAAAAAACTTCCTTTTAGCCTTTGCTCCTGCCCTGACTTCACTTCTTTCAAGAAGGGGCTTAAGACCTGGCTATTTTAGATTGTCCTCTTTCCTCTTGTGCAGCGCAAATAAATAAATAGATACGCAGATGAGATTGCAAAGAATTGTGCATTAAATATGCATAATTTTTATGGGGATTTATTGAATGAAACATCAGATATCAAAAATTGCAACCTGTTGTTGATACCTGGGAAAGGTTAGGAGATTACAGGAAGAAGTGACAGAACCTGAGCAACAAATTTGGGTATGAGCTGGTTGTACCAAAAGAGAAGATGAAGTCTGGGTTTACACTGATGGCAAACTTGTATTACCTGATAGTTTTTGTCACACCTGGCTAGACATTATCATGGTCCTGCACATGTAGGAAGAGATGCAATGATGCTCCTCTTTTGGAAGGTGTGGTTCAATCCCAGATATTCAGATTGACTACTGAAACACTGTGTCACAGATGCGTAGTGTGTCAGCAACAAAATGCTTGAAGAAAAACGCAAGTTATCATAATTCATATAGGAAAATCTGCAGGTCCCTTTAAACAAATGAAAATGCATTTCATTGAGAAGCCCCTTGGTAACAGTTTAAGATATGTTTTGGTCATTGTTTCCATTTTCTCAAAATGGGTAGAAGCATATCCAACACGAAGAAATAACAGTCTTACAGAAGCTAAATTGTTGTTAAGAGAGTTGATTCCACGGTTAGAATGTCCGAACTCTCTTGACTCAGACAATGGAACTAATTTTAACAATGAGGTCCTGAAAATGCTATGTGCAACAGTACAAGTTGAGCAGAAACTCCATTGCAGTTACTGTCCAGAGGCTTCTGGAGTGGTGGAGCATATAAATGGCACATTGAAATCCTGATTGGCGAAGGTGTGTAATTCAACGTCTTTGAAGTGGGGTAATGCATTGCTTCTTGTGTTGATGAGCTTGAGAAATACACCAGACAGGAGGACAGGATTATCACCCCATGAAGTTATAATGGATTGAGTGATGAGATAGCCAGCTGTTCCTGCAAATTCTCTCATCAATATAATGGATGATCTAATCCTGGACTACTGCAAAGGTTTGGCTGATGTGGAACATTCTGTGTCTCACCAGGTTGGAGAAGCTGCCCTTGCGACTCAACAGAAGCAGTGCCATAACCTCAGTCCTGGTGACTGGGTAATGGTGAAGAAGCATGTGTGAAAATCATGCTTGGAACCCTGTTGGAGAGGGCCTTACCAGGTGATCCTGGTCACCAAGACTGCTGTGAAGTGCAGCGGTCTCCTGAATTGGGTACACGTTGCCCATCCTCACAAAGTCTCATGTCCCCTTGATGATACAACAGCACCAGTTCCCGATGTGTCGGTGGTTACAGTGAGAGAGAGGGAGTCGGTTAGTCAAGCTGTTGGGGACCAGCAAGCAGCTGGGACAGCACTCGATTGGCAAGTGGGGGTTCTGAGAGAGTCAACTATTGTCTGTACCGAAGGGTCTCAGCTAATAGAGTTGACTACGAGAGATACAGATCCAAACAAAGGGCCTAGTGCAGCAAGAAAGCGAGTAGTACCCGAAGTCTGTTGGCCCAGAAGAGGTGAGATCCTGAGAAACTGTCTAACAAAAGGAAGAATACCACAAACCATTCCCGAAAGTTCCAAGCAGTCTGATCAGAGTGGCAGTGAAGATGAGTAAGGAGATCAAAAAGAGCAAGAGTACCTAGTCAAAAGTACTCATATCCTGAATGGCTGCAAATGAATGGGAGCGAGAGTTTGCTGTCTTTTGATTTAACAATACGAATCCACCTGAACCTCCTTGAAATTAACTTTATTGTGGATTTGAATTTCAATCTTGGTGTACCACTTGAAGGACTGACGCAACTTACCCTGAATATAATCATCAACAAAGCTGATCTGCGCATTTTTTCCCTATTGAACTGAACTATTGGATTGTGCCTTGGTATTTTTGTGCCAAACTATGCTGAACTGCTCAAACCACTTGCAGCTATTTTTTTTTTTTAGTTAAACAAACTGAATTGAGAGAAGCCATAAAACCTCATTCTGAAATCACTCCTAAATGCAAACATGTATATACTGGATTTCTTTTCCATTATTGCTTTGATATTAGTTGCATTGGTTATTATTTTAAGCATGCCACATTATGTACCCGTAAAAGATTCTAAGCTTACAACTTCTTCTGAAACTACAAAAATTAATAACACTGATTCTATTGCTTTGAATGACAATACTTTACATCGGGATTTTCATTAAATGTGTGCACTAGCTTACTAAATGAATACATTGACACAATGGATGTTGGTGATTGCTACGCATGTGTGAAATTACCTTCATCAGTTGCCGAAGGTGTTACTTATCATAGTTTACCATTAACATATGAAATTTCTTGCAGTGCATTAACTATCTTGTTTTATGGTATTGATCAATTGCAGTATTATTATTCAAATGGAGATCTGATCTTTTCTAACTTCCTGTACTAAAACGCTTAAATCCACACCGTGAAGCTTCATTAGGCTATGGGCTATCTATTTAGACCAACTCAATCTTTGGATATGGCTGATGCACATGGAAATAACCTAACATGTAAATTAGGGAGAGCTGAAAAGAGATTCATAGATTTAGTAGAAGCTAGACAAGGTAACATGACAATTAATACTAATGCACCTTCTCCTTGGAAATTACCGGGAGAAGAAAATAAAATAGCAGAAGAAATGACTATGCTAGCTTTGGACTGGCAACATAAAGGAAAACTTTGTATATTTAGAAAGAGATCAAATATTAACACAAAATGTGTAGTTCTTAGTGAATGTGAACATACATTTGATGTTTATGAGAACTGGGAAAAATATTTAGAAGGAGTTGATCCTATCTTTCCATGGTATATGGATGATATTTACAGTATTAATACTTGCCACTATTAGAATCATGAATACCTAAACAAGATTTTAGTAAAATGATTTTTAAGAATATTTTACATGTATTTACTTTGAAAATTGTGATAGTAGGCATTTCCAGTGTGATAGTAGACATTTCCATTCAATAATCACTGATAATGTTACATTTATTTCTCTATATGGGGTGCTTGTTTTATTTCATTATGTTTGAATCTAATTATGAGTTTATTTTACTAAATAACAAATGCTAACTTTAAATGCATTGAATTGCGTTTTTCCCTTTAGGCTGCATAATTTCATAGCCCGATAATGGACTATTGCTACGTTTTCTCAAATGTTGCTATATCTGTTCTGTTTATGACACATTCTTTTATGAATAGGACATTTTTCTAGTCTTTCATTGTGAGTGAATTGGTGAGACCCTGACCTTTGCACTGACACCATGAAGAGAAACAAAGTATATAGCTCTTTATCAACTAACCTGTGAGAACGGAATGGACAGTCGTTTCAGATGAGCTGCATGAGAAAGTATGCTGGAGTAATAAATGTGTACCCGACAAATGGAAAAATGATCCCATGATGATCAGACCATTGTGGAAAGACAACTGATGTCACTAAGGAACATTTTAAAAGTATAAAAATGAGGAGGGGGTACTTCTGGCTTCTTGCTTTTTCAGACTTCGACTGATGCTGCTGCCCTTAGCAAATTGACTGGAATCCTTCTTTGCTGACAGCCTATTGATTACCTTCCTATGCCCCATGCCTTATTCCCTTTGCTAATGAACATGCCTGCTGAACGTTTTGGAGCTGTCTGATGAGAGACTAGATTTGAACTTTCCTGATTTTTGCTCCATTTCCACTTGCCCATGGACTGTTCCCTAGTGGACTTTAACTCGATCCCTTTGTCCCTTTTTAGAGAACTCTTTTGAATCAGGGAGCCATCCTCCTGCCTTTGTTGGTAATAGGAATCTGTAACCTGTAACCATTCTCTTTCCAAATTCTTTAATTTGAATATTTTGACTAAATGTGTGGTTTTATACTACATGCTGTAATATGTATGTCTGAACTGATTAAAATGTTACTTAACTGCATTGATTCTGAATCTTTAAAGCAATAATCAAATTATCTAAATTGCCTGAGTCTTCTCATTGTGTCTTATGTTCTTTCCATAGAAACTGTGCTTATGAGATATAGTGATTTCTAAACATGAACAGGGAGAGTCATAGATTGTTTTCAGAACATCGGGTTCTGCTGCTCTTATTTCATGTAGCAAATGCAGAGCTTTAAGTTTGCATAATCCTGGTTAGACTTAACTTCTTTAGGAGGTTGGGTCTTCAAATTGTGATACTTTATTTTTACAGCATGGTTCTGAGAGTAATGTATTTGAACCTTATCTCTAATTTGTGAGTTGGCTACCAATTAATGGTCCTCGGTGGGTGGGTAATGAGTTTGGGCATCCTGATTTCTCACCCCTCACTATGACAAAGAAAGATCCATCAGGGGACCATCGCCTCTGTGGTAAATTGTAATGATGGAAAATTGTCTACTCATTTTAACGGCCCAGTACGGTTAGTAAAGTAGACGAAAATAATACTTCTGCTGGATCAGAGACATCCATGTCCCTTAGAGACACCAGGTTGTAATACCACCTGTGCAGCACTTTCAACACCGTATATAACTCATGTCCACTCTTTGCCCTTTTAAATTACCTTGTTCATATACAAGACCAGCCAACTTCAGTAAGAATCATTTCAAGGTCTTGTGAGTATTTCTCTTGGAAGTATCACACCTCCCTCCACCTCAGCCACTCCAACCCAAAATGTTTATAAAGTTTGGAGATCAACTAGCGCATAGTTTGTAATGATGGTTAACCAGGAGCAACAGCAAGAAAGGAGTATGGGTGGAATAAAGAGAAAGTGAAAGTTTGGATAAGAGTAGCAAAAGAAGCAAGTGGAGATGAAAGAGAGAGATCATGAGATAGTAAGTGTAGGATGGTAGAAGAAAGAGGCAATGGGATTAAATCAAAATTTGACAAAGTGTGGGGCCCCTGGATGGCGACTGCGGACTTGGATTGATGGGACTGACCAGGGGTAGTAGGATGCGAGCGGGACGGTTATTGTGCGGGGGAGATGCCCAGGGGAAGAATTTTGCACAGGATTTGAATGTTAGACATTGAAGGGCAAATTGCTGCAGAGCATTATTCTGCGGCAGGGAGGTGTTCCATGAGTGGAGCGTTGGTGTTCCTAGGCATCCACCCATGGATTTTGCGCTTCCCAGAATAACCATTAGTGGCAGACCTGAGAATGCATCAAATATGCTATGCCTCCCAGGTGAGGCATAACCAAGAGAAATATCTTTATTTCTCCTTGTTTTTTCCTCTTTCTACGTGTGCTGCCTTTTGCAGCACACATAGAAAGAGGAAAATGCCTTTCATTCATGTAACACGTATCCAGCAGGAAGCTTATTGCTGAAGATCAAGACATAAGGCCAGACGTACAATGCATTTTACTGGTCGCAAATGGCCCATCATGCCGTTTGCGACAGGTAAAATGCATTTTTCTTTGTACAAACCCGATTTTACGAGTCGGTAACCTATACCAACTCACAAAATAGGGTTTGCGAGTTGCTATTTGGAATGGGCGTGCCATGGGCGTCCCTTCCTGTAATAGCGAGTCGCAGGGGATGTACAATTGTTTTAGACCAGAATGCGGTCATAAAACAATCGCAGTTTCCCACCTACTTCAAGTAGTTGGCAACCCATTTGTAAACGTTTCAGGGGACCCCTTCCTCTTTGTGAATGGTAGCAAAAATGTTTTTTAAGAGCAGCCAACCCTTAAAAAATTAAATGTTTCATTTTTCTTTTTGAAACACATCCCGTTTTCCTTTGAGACATGGTGGTCTGCTGTCCTCAGCAGGCCACCATCCCTGTGTTATTGCCCATTCCCAATGGGTCACAAATTGCGACCTGCCTCATGAATACCGATGAGGCAGGTAGTTTGCTACCCCATTGGGAATTGCATTTCATTTTGCTGCTAAAAATCGCAATTTGCGAGTCGCAAAATGTAATGGTCGTACATCTGGCCCTCAGTGCTATATTTGACAAATATTGGTTTTATAAAATTGGTATTGCAAAGTTGTAAACGAAAGACATTCTAGCAAAATATGGCAACAATAACATGTAGCATACACAAACATTTCCCTTCATTTGTCAAAATGTTAGTGTATTTTAAGTATTTCCAAGCAAATGTTTTATCAGGTAGTCTGGGGATATATGCAAAAAGGTCCTCTGAACCTAACACGTGGATAGTTAAAGAGATAGATTGTTTAAATTCCAAATTGCCTCGATCTCTAATACTTGCTATTCTGAAAGCTTAAATTTTAATTTCAAATTTAAAAATATATGAATTAAAATGCTGACTTTCCATGTATCATGCATAACATCCTTTTAACGCTGATATCCACTTTACTATAAAGGTGGCGCAACCGCTTTCACTACATTGGAGCTCACTCCAGCACAGTACTGAAATTTTATTGTTCTCCCTGAGCAAAGCATTAAAAGGTATCGCTGAGAGAACATGTTAATTAAATTGTGGCAAGAAAGCCCTAGTTCTAATCTAACCTCTTGAATCATAGTGATTGGCACTACATTGAATATTAATTTCCACATGCACTTGTCCAAGGCATCCCCAGAAACCTTTGACTCTAGAACAAACAACCCTGGGGAGGAAACTTACACTTAAAATGTGTTATTAATGATTGTGTTACAGTGAACAAGGGAACCCGAAAGCCACCTGGGACCTTGAGTGAGCTTATGCAAAAAAACACTGGTCCCACAGTAAACGATAATGCGATTAATTTAAATGTACTAAATGGTTACTTAAATCAGTTTATAGGATAATATTATTTTTTTTTAAATTCATAGTGACAGTGCAATGGGTGTGAGGTGAGAAACGTGCTCAGTGCTCTTATCGACATGATACACAATGTGACATATCTGTGATAAAAAATGTGTATCATAAAGCAAGAGCAACACGGCCCATTTCTATATACAATCTAAGAAAAAGGGTTCCGTAGTATTGGTCGAAGACATTTCAATCCCTTAAAAAAGTGGGGTGATCATCATCAGGACTCTCAGGATATGTGAGCCCAAGACAGTGAGAACTGGGAAGATTGAAGAGAATAGAGCTTCTGAAAGAAAATAAGGCGGCTGTCCCTGAATCCAAATGTTCACAAGAAAGGATCAAATTGCCCAAAGTTTCGAGTGTCCCATACACTTGGGAAGAGCTTGCTGGCTTTCCAATTGTTAATGCGTCGGGCGTGAAAATCCATCTGGATCCTTGGCTGAAATGCACTATCGCGAGTCGATCTATGAAAAAGTACTGTGCTGTGATGCAGGGTCTTCTCATGTGGGTAAAGGTACTCCGCAATGAGCTGGCCTTGCAGCAAAAGTTCACCATAAGGCATGATCTAGAGTTTGGCAGACAGTTTAATGTCTGTCGGGCCACGGAATACATTGCTCCATCGCCCTGACAGACATTCCGTCCACCAAATGTAAAGATGCCCATCATCCCCCCCAGACATCTCTATATATTGGCTGGAACCACCGTTATGAAGTCATGGCTGTTCCTGTTAATGTTGGAAAAATGTGACAGATGACTCCGTCAAACATTACAGCCAGCTGTCAAACTTTTCCAAAGTTTACATTTTTCAAAAACAAGCCCCTATAGTAGGAATTTGTTTTTGAAAAATGAAAAACTAATGGCTCCAACACCATGGAGGTGACAGACTGAACAAAATTAGGCAGACGGTCAATACAGACGGCCCATACTCCATCGGCTGTTGGGGAAGTATGTCTGCAACAGAGCCTGAATAGACTCTGTTTTCAACATACTGTAGGTCCACTCAGTCCTAAATCAGGCAGGCGAACCAAGAGTTTGGGTATAAATTTTTGCAATCCTTGCCCTGCAATGCTTCATGTGTTTATTGGTGGTGGGAGAAGGAAGGCGTTCCTAATGCAATTCTGAGACCTTTGTCTTACCTGAGAACAAAAATACTTTGATTAGCCAAGCATTTTGCAATTCGCTTGCTACCTTTTTCAAAGATAAAGTCCAAGCCATTTATAATACCTTGTCTGTCAATAAAGAATCCGCATGTCCTCCGGTGGTTATGACCGGAGGTGGTAATTCAGATCCCAAAGAACCATTTGAGGGTCTTTACCAGGATTATGCCTTTTTAAAACATCCTTTTGTCACTGTTCCAACCCCTGTGGCTGGGCCTTCTTTTTCAGACAATAAGGCCAGCTAACTATCTTTAGCCCATTCACAGCAGATCACATTCAGAAATTGCTAGGCAAAATAAAATCTGGGTCCCCTATGGATCCCTGGCCCCCCAAAGTCATGCATTTAGTCCCAGAAATCACTGCAGTTCATCTATCACACATTTTTAACAAGATGTTTAGTACAGGTTACTTTCCCAAAGAGTGGAAAAGAACATCCATCCTTCCTCTCCTGAAGAAAGCCAACTTAAATGCTGGCAATCCTAACAGCTATCAACCGATTTCGAGGTCTGCTGTCATGAAAGCCATTAATATGGAATTGAAATCTTTCATAAATGAGAATCATCTTCTTGACCCATCCCAGTTTGGTTTTAGAAGCCAGCATAGCACTGAACTGGCCCTAATAATGGTGTCAGAAGAAATCAGGCAGACCCTAGATGTTTGAGGAAATGCCGCTCTGATTTTTCTAGGTCTCTCAGCGGCATTCCATACAGTCAACCACAACCTACTTATTGACCCTCTCTTGCCATTCAGAATTAGAGCTCTCTCCCTTCTGAAGCCTTTTCTTACTGATCATGAGCAACTTGTGGCTCTGGAAGATTTTACATCCCCCTCTTTTTCATTACCATGTGGGGGGTGCAAGGCTCATCTTTGAGCCCAACTCTTTTTAACCTATATGTCACACCATTGGCAAATGTGATTACATTGTTTGGGTTCTCATTGGTGTCTTACGCCGATGACACCCAGATTTTGGTGTCAGTGACCAGCAGCCCTGAGGACACTGCGGCTAGATTTCATAGCTGTATGACTCAAATCGGCAAATGAATAGGGGACAATTGTTTGAAATTGAATTAAGCGAAAACTGAGGTCGCTACTATTTAGTAGAAACACCTCCCTCTGGTCCCCTAGCTGGTGGCCCCAAGAACTGGGTACTCTTCCCACCCCGGTGGCGTAGGTGAAAAACCTAGTACAGTTTGATAGTAAGCTATCATTTTAAGGCCACATTAATACCATTACTTACTTAAGATCTTGAGAAAGGTATTTCCTTTTATACTACAGGATCTACAGAAAACTGTGGTTTCTGTTATGATCACACCCAAATTGGATTACTGTAATGCCCTTTTTACAAACCTATAGAAAAGGTTCTTAAAGAACTACAGAGTCTACAGAATGTGGCAGCTTGCCTGCTGCTTGGAATTCCGAGATACAAGTCTGCTTTTCAGGCTCTGGGTCAGTTCCACTGGCTCCCAGTAAAGAAACGCATAGACATTAAAGCCCTATGCATCTCTTTTCAAGCCTTGCATAGCTCTGGTCCTGAGTATTTGACTCAGAGTTTTCAGCATTGCATTCGGTCTCGATCTCTCCACTGTGGCTCAAAATTCAACCTAATTGTTCCTAAATTTAAAAGGTCCAACTGAGGGGGGCAGCAGCTTTGTGACCTATACATCCAAGCTGTGGAATTCCCTGCGACTTGGAATAAAAAGGAAACCTGACCTTTTAGCTTTTAGAAAAGCCTAAAAAAACTGGCTTTTTAATCAGCAATACCTTAAGTGGGCTCTCTCTCCATCTGTTTGCTGCTTCCAAGCTTAGCGCCTAGACGCCTATGGGTAATAGAGCACTTTATACATTTTATTTTCATTTCAAGTCAAATAGTTTTCTCTAGATTACCTAAACCAAGATCAGTAGTTCAATGTTTCTTCATCAATACAACTACACTTTAGAATTCTTTTGACTTAACTTATGTTCTGCAACATTTTTATTCCAGTTCTGTCCCTTGCTCAAGACTGACTGTTTAGACAAGCTTTCACTTGAGCTTAGAGTGGTTTTGTCCCCACTCACATTTGGAATAGCGCTTGGGACCAAAGGTGATAGAGCACTTTACAACATAGCATGTTCTGACGTAGAGGGTGGTGTTGATGCGGAACCCTAGGCATTTTGTGCAGTTGACCAGTTAGCATGAATCTGTCAACATTATTTGCTGAAAGTCACTGGTTGTCGTTGACAGTGCTTTGAAGTGCACAGATAGCTGTTTCTTGTGCTCTGAGATCTTAATCTATACTTAGAAGTCTTTGAGGGGGGTGTTTCTCTCATCTTTTCAATTTCAATTGACGTGGCAGGATATACTGAAAGAGCTGTTGGGTGGATGTTGGCAACATTTTGCTAGGACATGTTGATCTGTGGATATCAACAATGTTGTTACTTTTTTGTTGGGTTGGTAAGGAAGCTGAATGCTGAAGATAAGGTGGACTAGGATATGGAAGATGAATATGAATGTGGATGGGAGTCAATTTCAGTGAGGAAGATGGTGTCAAGGTCATGACTGGGGATGAGGTCTGCTCAGGGCGCATCTGTACATTGTTCACCATGAAGTGTAATATATGGTTAGTGTGGTCTGCGATGAGATGAATTTTGATGAGATTGTGTGAGTGTGGGTTTCAGGGCTGACTGTGATATGTGTAGAGTTATTTGTTTGAGAAAGGAGTAGCAAGCATGAGGCAGGGATTCCGGCCCCAGGCTTAAACAGGAGTAGTCATTGCTCATTTTGGCTCTTTTCAGAGCATGGTTTCCTAAACCTGTCCTTCCTTCTTATGGTTGTCTGTATTGTAGTTTTTGAATCTGGTGCTGGCTTGGGATTCTCCTTCTGTAGTCCTTGCTGTAGGTGGAACTTAGAGTAGGTGGGACTTCCTTTTGCCTCTTGGTTGGTTGCATCTGACATCTGCACACAGTATCCATGGAGGGGTTCTGTTTTATGGTAGCATGGTAACTAGATATATTCAGATGGTAGTAGCAATGGCCCAGCAAGCATGGGAGAGAGTTGAGAGTACCTGAAGTGTGAATACCCCATACAACATACAAATGAGGGAGTGAGAAGAGATTTTATGGAAGGCCATCTCATCTTCCCTGGGGTATCTGTAATCTAGAATCAGGAGGACATCTTCCAAGCTGCACTTATCCAATCCTATCCAATGGGACACGCTTTTCTTTTTGAAGGCGAACTCTAGCCCACATATTACTATATGCCATGCTTCATCATGGAGTCCTCACCAGGTATAGAACAAATCAATGGAGGCGTGGCTCAAACCCAGTTTTGGAGGTAGCATTTTGATGTAGGTACTCTGCCCTACTTTGGGATCCTGATCGGGATCTGGATTTGGACATAGGATTGAATAAGTGTAAATTGGGAGGTGGACTGATTCTTGATTGCATGAATGTTCCATAAACCTGTAACCCCCCTGCCTCCGTGAGCATGGGGACAGTCTAAACCATTAGCATAAAGTCATGAGTAGGTTGAGATATGCATATGGTGACACATGTTTGGGCTTTCTCATGGCTGCTCACAGGTTCTATAGGAAGACACCTGTTGTACAGGCCACAATGAGGAGCAGATATGTTCCCATTCACTTAGCTGATCCTGAGTCCTCTCCTTGCTTCTCAGAGACTATGCTGCAACTAATGACTTGAAACTAATGACTTCTATCTCATGTCTCTTGCATGGATTTCCCTCTACCACTCCACAGTTCAAACAGAACCAACATCATAGCAAGCATCATCTAGGGCACACATTTTCAAAAACTTACAAAGAGGTGGGAAATGCATGTACATTTTAAATGAGGAGCATTGTGTTGGACATGGGCACAATTATTTGGTAGGCGGATGTGCTGATCCTAATGACACTTCTCACTTTAGTATTTCAGTTGGGTAACACGACTATGCAGATTAATTTCTAATTCACAAACAGATTACATTTTAAGATAGGTTAGTGCATTAAGACACATGCTGCAGAGATACATGAGTATTCTGAAAGTCTAAGGAAATAATATTGATAAGATAGCTCAGCTGGGTAGTATAACAAACTGGTCACAATGAGTAAATCACAACAGGAAGAGAACGTCAGTGCAACACTCTTTATTGAACACCTCATCCTTCAAATGAGAGCACCTGCAAATCCTAGGATTCTAATTCCACACAGCATCATCTGGCATTCTAACATGGGATCTAGATGATGCACAAGTAAGACTCTGAAGTGTAAGACATCACAGTTAGAACATTTGCTGCAAAGATCTGTGTGCACTCTGGTGGTCACAAAGTGAATTATCATAAAATAACCTAGAGAATTAATGTGCCTGCTGAGCTTTACGTGTATCTTGCAGGTCAGAGGTTTATATGATAGTAAGATCTCTCCATGATTGTGCATGTGTTTTCTGCAAAGATCCTTCTGTAAGCCATAGATTACAAGTTCCAAACCTGGTAAAATACCTACCAGTGGGATATATGCCTTCTACAAACATCTGCATGTTACCTGCATTGCAGAAGTTTGAATCCTTGCATGTTTTAATCTTCATTCTCCTAGGTTAATAAAATGGCATTTAATACCTATTAATAACCTATTAATAGGTTAGTTACTAGCACTTTATTAAAACCATAAATAAAATAATTACACAAGTCAACCCATAGAGCAACCCTACATGTAATATATGTTGAATAAACATGTTATTTTCCTCAGCTTTCTTAAACATATAGTCCAACAGATCTTACTTTCTTCAACAGTCTAGAAATATCACCCATATGTTCAGCATATTTCCTGTGGTCTGGGTGTATCCGACTGAAGTCCATTTGACTTCGACACCTTGTCCAACCCATTACACAACTCTGACAAAAGGAATCAACAATTGTAATTCTATTTGGAGACTGATGCACTGGGAGGGTAAAAGAGCCCCCAATATCCCCGCCATCTGCAGGCATTTCAGTGTTTTGTGCATGTGCTGCTCCAGCACTTGCTGTTCTAAATCTTGGCTCTGGGACACCAATTATAGGGTGACTAGACATCCATGATTTGGTGGAAAGTCCCAGTCTCTCTTCGAGCTAGGTTGTCTTCGTCATTCCATGTTGCAATGAATACTTCACACACAATTGAGTAAATAAGCACTTTATTGAGACTAGCCAGGACACACAGGACAGGATACTGGTCCCACCAACCCTTACCATCTTTATTACCAGCGGTGATGCTGGCACCTAGCAACATGGTTCTATGACATAGAAACATTTTACACATACCCTACACTACACACCTCCCCCTTACAAAAAGAAATAATCACAAAAACATAAGAATTTCAAGAAATTAATTTACACTAGTAATTTACACAAAAACATATTATTATAACAATAAACAACCATTAGAACATGTGAATTTCTAGAAATTAAATTACCCAGATAAACAATTATTGCTTTTTGAGGCAATTAAGTTACAGAGATGATCATTTAGTGCTTTGGGACGCTTTGTAATTCTTTTAGGTCTTACCCCAATATCTTTACAAAAACATTACCACCCCTCAACTTACTAGAACCCTTCTCAGAGCATTCAGATGATATCACCTCATTCCTTTCTACCTCCGCAATTCCCTCTACTTGACCATTCTTGTGCTCTAACTCATGTTCCAACCATGCTCCCTTGTTACTGTCATTATTTATTTTGCCAGGTTCAGACAGCGCTATTCTTTTAAGATTCCAGAATTTACCATTATCTAACCTTACAGAATTTTCCATCACCTCAATTATATGTTGCAGTTCATAGAATATACAATCCTATTTAGAAACCTTTCCAGGTTTTTTAACTCTCACTCATTGTCCCACTCTGACAATCAAATGTTTTGTGCTCTGCTTATCATCATAATACTTTTTGTACTTGTCATGTTGGTGCAACCAATTACTTTTAACTTCTGAAGATGACCATCTTACAATCTTTGAAGAAGTTAACCCTCCAGGGTTCCACATTGACCTTGGCCTCATCCCCCTCATCATTTCAAAAGGCGTAAATCTAGTAGCCTCCACTACTGTGACTCTGTATGACCAAACAGTTTTAAAAACTTGTACCTCCCGCGGAATTTCACTCCTGCAAGCAAGTTGAATGGCAGCTTTTAGAACTCTATTGTACCGCTGGGATTGTACAAACACTGTTTCATCCTGTCTGATGTAAATTGTACACCATTATCACTTATAACAACTGCTGGTGTTCCTTCATTAAGAAAAACTTCATCAAAAACTTTTAATACAGTTTTGGTGTCTAATTTTTTGATAATGTTCACAGTTGGCCACTTAGAAAACACATCCATGAGTGATTTGATTTATTGTTAACCGTTCGATTATTTAAAATCATTACAGTAAAAAAGCTAAAATTGAGACCCACCCCCCCTTGCCCGCCCACCCCTGCCACCCCCCTCCCCAGCCGACCTGTGAATTTAAAAAACCCGTTTCCGACAGTCAATCTTGTATTGCAAGGCCATTAGGTCCGGGAGCATAATTATATTGCGGCAATGTTCCAATCAAAGCACGTGGAGTGGCGGGCAAGCTCTTCTTTGCCCATGGATATTATGGGAGCACCTTGTTAGCCCGTTAATCAGTCTCTGAGTTTCAAGAGCCTGTGGACGGTCATTTATGCACTTGCGTCTAAGGCCTGTCCGATCAGGTGAATAAATGTTGCCGCTCTTGCGAGGTAGTGGGTTTTAATTTCCGAGAAGCACCAATCTGATGCCTCCTTGCATGTTCTAATGCCAAGGTCTCTTAAAATGGGACGGAGCAGCCTTTGTCGTTCACTTGTCAATTTGGGACAGCAACATAATAAGTGGAGCCAGGATTCCCTTTGGTAGTTGCATAGGCGACAAGAGATAGCTCCATCTGCTCGCGCCCATGCTGGATTAAAGTCCGCAGTTCTAAGGGCCGTTAGCCTCATAAAAAGGATTTTCCTGCGGGCCTGGGCCCCTAATGCTTCCCTTAGATATTGTTGAGCTTTCCCCATGGTGTAAGATACGTCCAATGCCTTCGTGAGGGTATTATGGCGAAGTGCGGATAAATCCTTTTCATACGAAATAGAGCGGGCCTGCCGTCTCATGATGTTTGACCAGGCCTTGTGCGGGACGTCTGTTAGGGACAGACTTTTGGGTTCGATGTTGAGGGTCTCTATTGCTTTGCCCAGCTTGGTGTGCCAGGGGGAGTCCTCTTCTCTGAAGATTGTTACCAGGTGATGTTTGAGAGAGTTATATGGTGCTTTAAGGACTCTTATATAATACTTAATTAGGTCCCCCTGGAGGGCCAGTTCAGGTCTGCCGAGCCCTAGTTCCAACCGTAGCCTGGTGTTCCTTGCGTGCCTCGGTGCTTGCAGCACAATCTTGTGGGCTTTGACCTGCGCTGCTGCTATGAGTTTGTCTAAGGCTCCTGGAAATGCCAAATGACCGTAGTTGATGGCCGGGATTAATTTTGCCCTAAGGACCTTCAACATGGGATCTGCTGTAGGGCTGGTCAAGCGTTGACTTAGGCGTCTCATTGATAGAATTACACTATTGGTTTTGGCAGTTAAGTGTTTTATATGAGTTGCCGGTGTTGCCCTCTCATGTAACCAAACCCCAAGATAATTATAGGCTGTGGTGGTCCCAATTTGGTGATCTCCCAAATTCCAGACTGCTTGTTTTTTATGGGGGTATTTGCCGAATATCATTATCTTTGTTTTACCTTGGTTAACTGTCAGGTAATTTTCCTTATTATACTTCCCCAGATCTTTTAATGCTCTTGGAGACCCACCCTTGTGTGATCCATCACTACGGTGTCATCTGCGTACTGAAGAATTGCCAGTCTCGCCGTGCCCAGTCTCGGTGGAACTAGACTTGCCTCTTTCAGAGCTCCCCCCATGTCTGCTGTATAGAGGTTGAATAGGAGGGGGGCCAAGACGCAGCCCTGCTTCAGTCCGTTGTTGGTTTCGACTCTTGCTGATAGCGCTGTGGGGCTTATCTTGACTTTTACCCAAGTCCCCTCATGTAGGGATATGATGGCTTCCATGAGTGTAATAATATACTTTCCTGAACTACCAACCGGCCCCATGATGTCGACTGCTACACATTCCCATGGACAGTCAGGACACATAAAATCGCTCATGGGAGGTCTTAATGTTTTAAGCGTTTTATCAGCGGACATAAATTTTCCACATTCTCTCACCTCTCTTTCTACAGCTACATTTATTCCAGGCCACCAGTAGACATTCTTGACACTAGACTTCATCATTACAATCCCCAAATGTCCTTCATGACTTAAGGTAATTATCCTTTACCTTAAAACTTCTGGAGGAACCAGCCTTTCTCCTCGCAACACATTGGCCTCACTGCTTGTCAATTCATTTCTCACCTCCCAAAAAGGTCTCAACTCTCCCAATTTACTCTTTTATAGCCATCCCTTTCTTATGTATTCATTGACTTCAGTAAGTGTCACATCTTTTTTACATTCATCATCCCATTCTTCTTTTTCCGAAAGCTTGTCCCACATTGTCCCACACCAAAGCTACCTTTACTTCCTTAAGTAAATCATCTTGATTTTCCAAAATTTGGGTAGGCATGTGATACAGAATATCTGCAACAGAATTTTTTTTTCCTGGTAAGTACTCAATTTTATATAAGAAATCTAGTATTGTCATTGAAATTCGGGCCAACCGGGATGACACATGGTTCATACTCACATTTGTCAACACTTTAACCAGTGGCTTTTTATTAGTAACTTCCTTCCCCCAAATGAATGAATGAAAATGCTTTAATGCCACGTGCACCTTAAAGCTTCATGGTCTATCAAAGCATACTTTTCTTCTACCAGTGAAAGGGACCTTGAAGCGCATGCAACAATTACTTCCTTCCCTTCTTCATTGTACTGTGACAATACTACCCCAGTACCTATACTGCTGGTGTCTGTCATGATCACACTTTTACTCATAGGGTCGAACTCTTGAAATATAGGAGGCACATAAATCACATTCTTTACATCAACAAACTCACATTCACAATCCTCAGACCATTCAAATTTAATTTTGACTTTAAGTAGTTGTCTGATATGAAGCATCCTCATAGAGAAATTAACAAATTTAGATAGAAATTCTACCAACCCAAGGGATGATTGCACCTCCTCCTTACCTTTGGGACAGTGGGCATCTCTTATAGCTTTCACTAGTTTACTCTTTGGTTGAATCCCCATCGCACTGATTTCATGTCCCAAGTATGTTACCTGTCTTCCCGCAAATTTGCACTTTGAATACTCCACAGTGAGGCTATATTTGTCTAACAAAGACAAAACTAGCTTGAGTTTGGAATCATGGTCATTCCTGTCCTTCCCCATCACCAGAATGTCATCTTGAAACACTAACACTTGACTATATTTCCCAAAGATGTGAAACAACAGCCATTGGAATACTGCTGCCGGGGAGGCAAGCAGAAATGGCATCCTTGTAAATTGATAACATCCTACATGTGTAAGGGAATCTGATGGTATGCTTGTGATAAATTAGAGCGACCCACTCTGACGACTATAAGATCCTCCTTAACTAAACATTCCAATTCACCTTCCACTTTCTCCCTCACCAACATTAGAATATTTCTAAGCTTGTGGATCTTCGGTATAGCATTCGCCTTCAGCATTATTTTGCATTCAAAACCAACCTTCCTTCCAATACCTTTCCCAAGCACACCGGGGAACTCCTCACACAATGTATTCCAATAACTTCCCCCTCATCTAGCACCAGTACCTGTTCAACACCATTTGGATCCTGAATAATGTTCAAATTCCTTGGTCTTTCCATCATAAAACTGAAGGACCTTTCTTTGATATGCAGACATTAACCATGGTTTTCCTGTTCTTGAATCTAAAAACTAAATTCCTATACCTCAACATTTCTATGGTTTCTCCAATATAACTCTCCGGCACTATGTCCATTTCCGAAAGGTGCAACCCCAATTTTTGCTCAAATTTGTCTTTCCATATAGACTCATTCACAATTGTAAATAACGAACCAGAATTGGCAGCAATGTGGATCCCAACTCCCTCAAACTTCATAAAACACATAGGTTTACTTTTGTCATTAGCATTCTCGATATTCAAACAACTCTGTTATACCCTACTTTGTTGTATAACATGTACTCCAGCCCTGCTGCCTCTAGCTGCTCAGCCAGAGTGTGAGTTGGTTATGGAATGTTGGTGTGCCTGTGATGCGTGGAATGCCTGGGTGTCTGAGTGGATGAGTGTTGGCAGTTAGAGATGGGCTGAGCAGCTAGGCAGGCTGCTCCTGGTGGGGCTGGTACCACACCAGTGCTGGCTGGATTCAAGACAGATGTAACTTGGACAGATGGATGAAATAAAGAAGACTTGAATATACATCCTGGCTCCTGATGTCTACTTGCTGAGAACACAACATTATTTTTGGCGACGAGGATGGGATCCGAAAGACTCTTGGTACAGCACAGAAACAAAGGGACTACAAAGAAACTTCAAGAGAAACCAAGAGATTACGCAAGCAACCACATTCAAAACGCCAATATTATCCGCATCTGTATCCTCCTCCCTCGAGGACTCCGTGCCCACCTCCTCAACACACTTGACTTGCTCTTGTCTGGATATCTTCAGTTTACAAACACGTGCAAAATGCCCAATTTTTCCACATGAACTGCATTTCTGCTCAATAGCAGGGCAATTCCTATCATTCGCCAGGTGATTTTTACTATTGCACCTATAGCACCCTAACGTTTTGGTCACACAATTTGTCCTGTCCTCTTTCCTATGTAACTCTCTGATAGCTTTAACTACTTTGGATTTGTTCGGTATAACTCTAGCTACTGTCTGATGATCCTTATCCATGCTATCCTTCTTCAGTGCTTTAGCGCATCTCCCACACAACTCCTCCTTCCTTACAATAGACCTTACATCTTTCAAAGAACTATCCCCACGAATCCACAATCTTTCTTGGATCGATGGATCATGAGCAATCATTCCCACCTGGTCTCTTATAAGTTCCTCTTGTTTGCCTCCAAACTGACAATCTAGAGCAAGTGTTTTCAAAACAGATACATACTCATCAATGGACTCGCTCTGTTCTTGTTTACTGTGAAAAAACTTGTAACATGTTATGCCAATACAGACCTTTGGAGAAAAATATGCATCTAATTGTCTTATGACCTCACAAAAAAACATTCTCATCACCCACAGTGCTGTCTTTGGACAATTGGTTATAGACTCTCAACCCCTCAGGACCTAAAGAGTGAAGGAGTAATGCTTTTTTTCCCTTTCTGCCGACAACTTATTTGCATGGTCAATAATAGCAATATAATTTAAGAAGTATTCCTTCAACTGCAACCAAAAAACTGGCGGGTCTCCTGAAACACACAAAAAATCCTTAGGTGGGTTCACTGTAATACTTGGTGCAGGAGTTGCCATACTAGCAGTGGTCTAGTTCTATGGATGACCATAGTCCAATCTTCACCACCAATACGGTAATGCAGAACTAAAATTAATACTTCCTGTAATCATGAAACTGAATTACAACAATAGGTACTTCACTGGTGTCAGTTGACAAAATGAGGCGGTAATCACAGATAAAGGTAATGAAGATCTGAACCTTTACCACTGTGTTTGCCAGCTGAACCCATGCGATAACAATAGAAATCTTCGATGCAGGTACCAGCTTCCAAAAGCCTTCTGATGATTTAAAAACAGGCGCTTACACGTGTGTGCAAGCGCGGAAACTGTCAGCAATCCCAAACCCATTGAAGCCTGACTCACGCGTAGTGTAGATCTGAACTTGCCTTGAAGGTGCGGAATCGGCAGCATGAGGGCATTGCTAGGAGATGCGCAGCATCATGAAGCCTGATTCGCATGCTGCAATGTTCGGTACTTGCTGGTAGTGCACAAGGTCAGCAGGGTGAGGGTGTTGCTAGGAGACACGCAATGTTGCCCAAGCGCAGGTCACAAGTCGTGAGAGCACACACAGAAATTGGTGAAAACAACCCTTAACAGAGTGCGGTGCCGACAGGTGCCGGTCAAACCAAGGATTCCAGTGAGCCATTCACACAGACATCATGGCAGAAGACATCCATAATCTGTTTGTTTGCCGCAGGAACAGGAAGCTCCCAGGATACAAAGAAATGCAGGTACACAGTAACACGCATGGTCCCACTGCCTAGTCACGGTAGTTCCGCTCATCGTCAGTTATGTGTAGTGAATACTTCACACACAATTGAGTAAATAAGCTTTTTATTGTGATGAGGCAGGACACACAGGACAGGTAACTGGTCACACCAACTCCAACCATCTTTATGATCAGCGGTGATCCTGACACCTAGCAACATGGCTCTATGACATAGAAACATTCTACACATATCCTACACTACACGTCACTACATACTGTTTTAAGTCCTGGGCCTTTTATGTACAAATCATGTCTGCCATATGCTTTTGTCCAATTAGGTCAACAAAAGCAAACCAAGGCTGTAATAGAATGTATTACACTGTCACAAGAAAGCCTGGAACTTATAGGAGGGTCTGTGACGATATCGAGTGAGTTGGCCACCAGCTTTTTGCCAAATCAAATGCATTATACTTCCATCTGACCCTTTCTATGACATTGGCTCATCAGCCTTGAAAGAAGGGAGGTCTCTCTTTATCAGCACAGATGCTGCATGTTCTCTCTGTGGCTTAAATATGAGAGCAAACAAGTCACACAGCATGTCAAACTTCTGTGGCCTGTGCCTTTTCATGTACCCAATTAAAAAAACACTGGCAAAACCAATGTCTCACCTTTTTAAAGCTATTTCCTTTGCAAATTCTTGTTTGCAAAGCATGTTTAAAAGAAGTGAAAGAAAAAAAAGTGCAAAAATATTGTAGGCACAACAAACACATACCTTAAGAACATCAAAACTCAAAACTGAACATTGAATTCAATATTTTCAATTTTCATAAATGGCATTGTTATATTCCATATAGATACCCTATAGAGGCGCAGGTAACATTGCAACATTTCACCTATATTTTTCCCTACATTACATATATAACGGTTCTTAGGGACTGACCTTTTACCTAGATACGACACTGCATTCAGAACGCGGGTTTTCCCCTAGTTCGAATCTCATACATTGTGCATGAGGCTTCTTGGAAGCACAGCAGGACGAACATCTCCTGTATAATATCTCTGTATAAAGTTCAGGCCCATCGTCATCCTTTAGGCCGACACAGTAACACAGCAAGGTAGGACCCCTGGGGAGACCTATGGGTATATATACATCACATCTTGCTTAAAAGGACAGAGGAGACCGAGACTTCCCGGCTGACACATTGACCAGAGACGCTGAGGTTCCTGCATGCAGACGCTCCAGCACGCAGTGGTCTAACAGCCCTCGCGGGGTGTCCAACTCGAGACCAGGACGGGGTCCTATATTCTCTCATTCTCAGGTAATGTGGTTGACTAGATCCTAGAGGGATTCTTGGCATAACATCTACACAGATGCTAGGTACATTTAGGTACATCTAGTTAGGGAGGCATTGTAGGAATACGCAGCTTTTATCATGTGTTTTATGTACTTGTATATATTCATGATTGCTGCAAGATGGTAGAACTATGCCATCCCTTTACTTTCGTAGTACTGCTAATCATATATCTCTGCTACTGTCTAATGGTTGTTGCAGCTCATCTATTCTACACTAGAATAACAACTGTTCAATAAATACTTATTGAAAACGCCCAGCCTGTTTATTCTGTGTATCTCTCTGAGACAAACTAAGTGAGCACGAGTGACTGAGCGAAAGATAGTATATTGTTTCCACGATTCTGAGGAATCAGGGTTGTCATGTTCTGAGGTTGCCAGAATCTATTCTCTCCTTGATAAGAGGACATTATAGTGGCACTGTGAGCTAGCTAATACAGACAGGCTAACGGATCCGCTGGGGGTGCTCGGAATCAGTCGGCCACCAATCCCACAGTTTATGTTATCCAAACGCGCAGATCCTGTATAGGTAATATAGGAACTAGACGACATGGCGCCGCCAATGTTGGTTGGGTACTTATTTAACAGTAGAATCTGAGTAGTTCAGTCGTGCTATTCTCAGAGACCCCTACTCACAAAACACCAGAGACGTCTGGAGTGGGTGGGCACAAACTCCGCCACAGCTGAGTAGGCTAAAAAATTCTATTTATTGTCTGTTGGTTAATCAAGCTTGAAGGACACAGTGTTCCTAAAATTGTGCATAACGCCTTATCTTGGTTCCCTTGAAAAACTATTTTAGTGTTCTAAGAACAATGACTAACCAGGTCTTAGACCCACTGCAACAAGTACTGCCCCTCACAGACGATGAGGAAGATGCAGACACAATACCCATTGCACCAAATTTTAGAAATACAGTCACCCTGAAACTGCTAGAGCATGGTTTAACACCGAGGGGTGGCATAGTAGTATTCGTGATTGAGGCACAGAACAGAGGTATTTTATTTGTGGGTTACATTCCCAGCAGCAAATGCAGGAACAAAAACATTTCACTCCTACATAGAAAGAGATGCACCAGCGGAATATTGTCCGTTTGAGGACATTGAGGTTCCGCTCACATACCAGGAACACTTATACTGGTTAAGAGGCACCCTACCCCATATAAGAAGAAGAGTGAGACTCGGCACGCTCGGAAGAGAAGGGGCCACATGGCCTATATTAGCAGCCTACACACCACATCCTGACATTGAAACAATGCCACCAGGAGACTTACTCACACAACACAAAGAATTAATAAAAATCTACAGAAACGACGCAATTCGTCATGAGGACACTTACAGTCCAAACAGCAATAGTTGCAACAAATGGAATTCAAGTTCAGGGTACAGCAACTAAAATCACACCACAAACATTACACGCGGTGATGAGTAAAATGCCCACAAAACGTGAACAAATGCCATTCTGGGTAACTCAGAAAATAACACAGCTAGAGGCAGTATTCCCAAATACTACCCCGTATGAAAAACACAGAATGCTAACAATCTGCTTGCCCATGGGGATAACACCACAAATAGAGGATTGTACCACTTGGGGTACAGTCTTTGCTGCCATTTATACCAGAACTCATGGTATCCCATCATTAGCAGTAGTACCAGATGTATTAAGACAAATACAAAATGAGTTCGGAGCAGAGCCTGCTCTGAACTTAGGGATGAAGTAACTAGGTAACTATGCCCAAGTATCAGCCATAATACTAGCTAATATTAAAGGAGAAGCAGCTTCAGTGGCCATCCGCCAACGCTTAAGGGAGTTCAGTCTTTTAGAACAAGAGCACGACCTACCAAAAATAATTGAAACTGCGTATGCAGAATTAGGCAGAGACAGTTTGGGTGGGAAAGCTTTAAAACCACAACTGATGGGCAGTCCTGAAAAGGACACTACTAAGCAGACACCTGCTTCAACAAAGAAGAAGTCGGACAATAAAAAACAACAAAACTTTAAAGGAAACAGATCTCAATCCAGAGGTAGATCTCCTCCACAGAAGCCCTCCAAAAAGAGGTATAACCTTAGGAATAGGGATAATATAAGAAAACCTGACAGGTATCAGGATACTGATACACGTTCCTCTTGTTCCTTTCAGGGTTCGTTGAAAAACTCCGAGAGGGAAGGACGGTCAGACAGACAAGAAGAGCGTACAAAGTCCAGAGACAAGCAACACGCTCAAGATTATACTTCTAAAAAAGAAGAGAAACCAAAGCAAAAGCCACAGTTCAAAAAGAAGAAGGTTGCAGGTCTAAAGATCAGACATGCCCAGAATTCTGAGGACTCGACTACTGAACGGGGAATGGGCTCTGACGATGCTAGACAGTGCAGCAGAAGTAACAATAGCTCGCCAGAACCTGATGGAATTTCTGGTGACAGCGGACTTGAATGATTATATCACGGTGGAAACACCTGATACTAGGGTAAGTGTCCCACATAAGTTATATGAAATAACACTCCAAATGGAGAGGGACAAATGTAGGACAGTTAAAGGTCTCTTTTGGGAGAACTTGTCGTTTGGCTATGACATTTTGTTAGCTGAATAAGATTGGCTGCCAGCATTCATCATGGATTGCCCTAAAGGAGAAACGGTAATTTTACCAGCATTCTCAGACCATATTCCCAAGCACCTACAACACACATATGCACAGGAGTGGGCGGTAGCCAAAGCCCCTGCATTGTACAAAAACCATGTTGGATGGGATGAAGATTCACCCCACGACATAATTCCTTTCAAAACTACTCCAACTGCACAGAGTCAGTATCCAATAAAGCAAGTAGCTAAAAAACAGGTCAGGGAGATCTTAGATCAACTTGAATACCAAGGGGTGATCGAAAATTGCACCTCATCGATGAATAATCCTTTGTTTCCGGTCATGAAACCTGACAACACATATCGTTTAGTTTTAGATTATAGACATTTAAACACTTGCACTAAGACATTTGCAGTCCAAAATGCACACAGTGCCGCATTAATGAATAACATTGTGCGGAAAAAATATAAAACGACACTTGATATCTCAAATGGATTTTTCTGCCAAAATATAGCGCCTGAAAGCAGGTATCTAACAGCATTCTCAGCGCTAGGGTCTCAGCGTTAATTTTGTGGACTCCCCCAGGGGTATAAAAACAGCCCGGGGTTGTTTTCGGCCAGAGTAACTGAGTTACTTCAAAATTTGGATAAAGAGGCATTGTCCTATGTGGATGATATTTATCTAATGGACGATGACCTAGAGGAGCACTTGAACATAGTGAATACCATAATTTTGGGATTTGCATCTGAGGGCTACAAATTCAACTTTAAAAAATCAAAAATTGCCCACCTCAGTGTCCTGTTTTTAGGATATGAGCTTTCAAGTGAAGGAAAAAGCCTGGCAGCCAATTTTTTTGAAAAATGCACGCTGCTCCAACCTCCAAAATCATTACAAAATTTACAATCAATCCTGGGATTCCTAAATTTTGGTAGAACATACATTTTAGATTACGCAGAAAGAGTAAAACCTTTCTACGATTTAATAAAACCTGATTTTTCAGTAAAACAATGGACACAGGAACACACAGATACACTTTGTTCCTTACAAGCTGACATGATAGCTTCAAAACACTTACAGACACGCGTAAACGTACGCAACCTGGTGATCAATATAGTTGCGGGTCAATCTGGGTACACCTATCTAACGCATAATGAAGGTGAAACAGTACCAATTGCACACAAATCACATTTGTACACAAATGCTGAGATGCGCTTCGCATTTACAGAAAAGATTCTAACAGCAGTACAGACTGCTGTAGTAAGAGAAAGATCACTGGCTTAGGGGAAACGAATAATAGTAGTGACTCCGGTTCCAGCCTTAGAGGCTGCGACAAAGGCAAGCGTTCCTGGCACTAAAGCCTTGCATCCGAGATGGATACAATGGGCTAATTCTGTCACTGCAACAGATGTAGAATACAGGTACGACCCAAATCTAAAGACACAAGCATTTCTGCAATACGAACAAGAATATCCTCTACCAAACGAAATAATGCCTCTAGATCAGTATGAATATATAATTTACACTGACGGATCTGCTCAACCGGCCATAGGAAGTAAGCAAAAATACAGTGCGGCATGCGCAATTGTTAAAGGTCGCATGCGGGGTGGAAAGTTCCACCCAAGTTGCACAAAAACGCAATCTCTAGGAGACTGCATGGCACAGCTGGCAGAGTTAAAAGCATGATACTGGGACTGGTAAATATGGATCGAGAATTCCCCACACTAATCGTGTGCGATTCCTTTTACTGTGTACAGTCATATAATGAATATTTGCAGCACTGGGTTCAAAACGGGTTCAAAGATGCAAAAGGTGGAACAATTAAGCATAAAATGATATGGGAACAGGTAGTGGAGTTGAAAACCGAACTACCGATGGCTCCCGTGATACATACACTGAGTCATCAGCGTGATGGCGTTCACGTTGAAGGGAATTCATTGGCTGATGAAGCTGCAAAGGGGGCTGTACGCACGGCTTCCGTTGCTGCAATCACTCATTCTAAAACGAGAATAGACGGTGAGATTATGGTAGCTGTCAATGCTTGTCGCAGAAACAGCGGAGCAGTACCAAAAAGGTTTCCACTCAAGTACTCCTACAAGTTAGATGCCAATAACATTCCTTTTGCTCAGATTCCTGGAGTGGGGGATAGAGTAATTCCAAACATGGATCGTAGGTTAGGTTTAATTCTAGCAGCACACGAAGGGATAGGTTCTACACATGCAGGAGTTACGGCGACTGTTTCTTTACTGAAACAACGCTATTGGTGGCCTGGGTTAACGAAGTAGACTAAAGACTACATCTTGAAATGCGGCATCTGCCAGCAGATGAAAGGTTCCACCGTAACACGTCCAGCACAGACACCTTTGTTGATATCTGACAAACCACTACCGTGTGTTTACTTGGACCACTGCGACCCCTTACAAAGAGATGGGGCTTACAGGTATATCATGGTCGAAGTGGATTCCTGCTCAAGATTCCTATGGGTGTGGCCCCAATGCTCGGCTGATGCTCGAACTGTTATAAAAGATTTGCGAGTCTTTATAGGGACATACGAAATTGGCATATTACATTCTGACCAGGGCCCTGTGTTTAGCTCTTGGGCTTACAAGGAGGCCATGCGAGGATTGGGTGTAGCATTGCGGTACTCCTCTCCGTACCATCCCGAGGGAAATTCGGTTGTGGAGCAAAAAAAACGAGACTTAAAGCAGTCTTTAACAGCGAGAGTATTAGGCACGGGTGAGAGTTGGGTGAAACATCTGTATGGAGTACAGCGAGCATTGAACAATATGCCAAGAAGTTCTCTAGGGGGCGTCACTCCATAGAAGTCCTATTTGGGACAAGAATATGGGTACCTGATCTTGATTGTGAAGGCACAGTGGCGGATGAAAAGCCTTTTGACATCCATGATCGTTTGGCTGTTTTACAGGATCTAAATGATTCCAGGACACAACAAAGTAATGTCCATATGAAGCAGACCGCCACTGGGGAAGTCAAATCAGTCACGGGAAGACCTGTCTGGATCCCAAAAGTCGGGGATCTAGTCAGAGAGAAAAAAGTGGACAAGAAAGAATTTGGGCCATCATTCAGAAAGCCAGTACAGGTTCTAGCAGTTGAAGGTATAAGAACTGTACTTCTACCGCCTCTTGTCGGAAAAAAGGAGAAAAGATTTGTCTCAATCGACCTAATCAAACCACACTATGTGGCCGATATTGAGTAGTAGGCCACGTGGACTCCAAAGTAGCAGACGGCCTCCTCTCGCTACAATTCAAGAAGTTCAAACAGAAAGACTCATCACTTTCGAAGAGTCTCCTGCACGGAATGATGGACTATGCAATACTGCTATGGAACTCATCCCCCTTGAACCTGAAGTTCAAATTCAGAACCAAAATGAAAGACAAATTTCAATTCGACCAAATACAGATGTCTACATCAACATGCCTCAACAAGAGCAAACTACAATTTCTACATATCCTGATGCAATACCAACAATTGATCGAACTGCTTCTGGCTACTTCATAAACTTTGATACGTTTTCTTTGGATCCAAGTGAACCTGAAACGATGCCAGCCCAAAAATCACGCAAGCAGCAAGTTAAAGACTTTCTGAACTTTTTTAAAAAGACTTACCTGGTGTCACCTTGGGTAGAACTATGGGTAATCACCGGGATACTTTTCTTTCTTTTCTGGCTAGGCTTAGTAATAGTTTTTAGCATGCTTGTTAATGGAAAATTCCTTCGACAAAGCTCTGCAGCCCAAAAGGTGAACTTAATTTTAAAACCACACCAATCATCTCATCAAGAACAAAGAGACTTGTCATCAGTGAACATTACAGCAGTTCCTATACCCGATGGTATAGTATGGGACAAGGTTGATTTCGATATATTTGGTCTGACCGAACTTTTAAGAATTCCTCATTTATTTAAAATATCGTTGAGTGATATCATTACCTCAAGTACATTTTCCGATGATTGGGATTTTGAAACTGTAAATAACATGTTGTCTGATTTGGAAAAATCTGCTGCATTTTCTAATAGTGAAACATTGGAAAGCACATCAGATTTCGAAACAATGTATTGTTATCAACACTATGTTCATCGCTTTTTGCATAAATCTGCTAATCCTAGAAATGTGTTCATTTACCACCAGTGGGAACATTGTCCAACACCGCCGAAAGGCAGTTCAAAAACATTTACACAAAAGTTTCCATACTTTTAAGGGTTTAATATGTCTGACCCAGCCTCATATTATTATAAGGTTGCACCAACATCAGCACAGAAAAATATGTTAACAAATACCAAACAGATTTACTCTGCTTCCTTTATTGCCCAGTTGTCTGAACAAGGTTTCGACTTATGGAAAGACGCCATAGACTTAAAATCAGTCTGGGGTACTAGAGAATGGCAAGTTCAGGGAACAGAAGCTTTATTTAGAGCATACCTTATCCCTCAACAAATCATGTTTTTGAACGAAACAGTTCAACAGACGTCTTGCCTTGGACCAGCCAAGAACAAAGACTTGAACACACCTCGGTTGCCAACTCCATCACACACCGAGGGCAACATAACATCAGAGAAAGAGATTACGTTGAATGACATTATACAATACAACAGATCAGACCCCGATTGGAAGAAATGGTTGATTTGGCCCACAGACACTAATATATGTCAGGCGAGATTCATGGGTAAAACCGAAGGATTCGCTAGCCATAGGCCAGATCCACATTATGTACAGAGAGAACATCCAGGGGTAGTGACATCCTACAGTGTTGGGAAGTTGTGCCTTGATTGGCTAAAAACCTCAACACTCACACAGGTGAAACAACACTTATCCTTACTATCACAGGACGTGGATCTCAGGGATTTTTTACTAGGTCCCAGGAAGCAACGTCAGAAACGTTTCTATTATGCTGTCTACAATGAAATTTGGAAAATATCACAACAAGAGGCCGCAGAGAGGTTTCGTCAAATAGACCATATAAATCTAGAAAAATCTCTAGCAGTGGTAGACATTGACCTCCAGGATATATTCCTTAGGCAACATTGTATCTTCTGCGATAGACATACTGGAACAAGATTTGGCCATATTACAACAGGGGCAATCTCAATTACGTTCTATTATGTTATTAAGTTGGACGCTGCAATCTTTGCGTGCAGGCTATGTGCCAAGGCGTTATATCAACAGTACGTCCCTGTTTTCTGAATACAATCTAACAGATAAACAGATAGAAATGGCACAAAGGGGAGCAAAATATACAATGCTGCGTATCGAAAAACTGGATAGATTAGCATTCACAGTGGCAGAATCACCATCCACCGAATGGCTAATCCATGGCCACATAACTCTACTGGTCACTACTTTTCAGTTTCAGTATTGCCTTGAACAAAAGCAGCCAGGCAGATATGAAGAAGTGGGTAAGGAATACATTAAGGAATCATGGGTATTACCATACAGATTTCGATGCCGGGGTGGGAATCGAGAAGTGTTTCTGAGCGGTACAAACTGTGAGAACGCTTTAAGTGGATCACTCATATGCCAGGATATAATGCTGCACGGGCTTGTAATGGTTCTCCTGCCATTTGAGGGGTGCCCCAGCTGCAGTGATTACTCCAGCATTCAGGCTACTTTCAAATGGAAGTTACAGTCAAGGCTGCTGCAGAATGCTTCCGGGCATTGCATATCTGGTAACCGTGAGCTCCAGGGTTACTTGTTGTATGCAAGTATTGTTTCCACCGACACGTACAGTCAGGGAGGCGCCATTATGGCCTTCACTGAATGTTTCCTTAATACGGTTTGATACTCTAAGCAGAATGAAAGCCATGCTTCTACAGAAGTCTGTGCCCTTAACCTCCGCTCGAGAGACTTTTGATCTCCAGATCGCAAGGACTTCGGCAGAGATACAAGCGCTTATTCATATAAACTGCTATTTCCATTTCGCAGAAATGGTAAATCGTATCTTTAACATGTCTGATACGACAGGCATTGTCCACCTATTTAAGACCATAGGTTCTGGACTTCTGAGCACCTCTCAGACGGTACTTGGAGTCCTACCAAACTTCAAACACTCCGTATTCGGAAGCGTCTTTGGAGGACTTCTGCTCATCCTTTTTCTAGTAGCAGGTATCCTGATTGTTTTATATTTTCTACGCAATGGACGTCCCAGTCACCAAGGAGATGGAAAGAGAACTCCTGGAACGTAAATACCGTGACCGCATGGTACAACTTCTAGGCACACCTCACCTAAGAGAACTAAGTGAATATTGGTTCTTGTCATTTCGACCAGTCTGGATGGACTGCATCTTACCTGTCCTCCGATGCCTGTTTTGAGGAGAAGAATGCGTGTTAGACCTTTGTTTGACACTCTCATCATATGCGCAACCGGACGTGAATGCTTTACTGGACCCGATAACGGCCCATGTTCTGCGGTGTCCTCAGCGTATTCCAATGTTGATTGCGGCATTCCTTGAGCCCCCACAGGTAGTAACAGCACCTGTTGGTATGGACCCCGGCGCCTCCTCTTACACCCAGGCTTTGGACGGCGCACAGTCTGCCCCAGCACTGGCTGCGGACAGTGTGGAACATCATCTGTGCTCAATTGACGTACTCTGCGAGGTGCTACAGGGGCCGTCTACTGCGGAAGCAAGCAACGAAAATGTTGCGTCTACCAGCCAGGACACATAAACATTTGACTCATTTGGCTCGTCGTGTGCTGGAAGAAATTCGCCCTTTTTTGAAAAAAAACAAGCACAAATTTGGAACTCAAAACAAAAATTGACATTCCTTTCATTTTTGGGGCATACATGGCTTTCTAAGGCTTATAGTGCTCCGGACTATAACTAAGGACACTTTAGAGCTATAGCTTGCAAAATTTATTTTTAGACAGTTTTAAGTTTTTAGAATTTTTTTTGAAATTTTAGACACTAAACAGATGTTTTTAAGCTTTGTGCGTACCAATATCTAGTTCGGCTAGTAGTATGGTAATAAGTTACTAATGTCGTCCAGTCGGAAGAGGAGTGGGTGTTATATTCCATATACGTACTCTATATAGGCGCAGGTAACATTGCAACCTTTCACCTATATTCTTCCCTACATTACATATATGACGGTTCTTAGGGACTGACCTTTTACCTAGATACGGTACTGCATTCAGAAAGCGGGTTTTCCCCTAGTTCGAATCTCATACATTATGCATGAGGCTTCTTGGAAGCACAGCAGGACTAACAGCAGGACGAACATCTCCTGTATAATATCTCTGTATAAAGTTCAGGCCCGACGTCATACTTTAGCCGACACAGCAACACAGCAAGGTAGGACCCCTGGGGAGACCTATGGGTATATATACATCACATCTTGCTTAGAAGGACAGAGGAGAACAAGACTTCCCGGCTGACAAACTGATCAGAGACGCTGAGGTTCCTGCATGCAGACGCTCCAGCTTGCAGTGGTCTAACATCCCTCGCGGGAGTCCAACTCGAGACCAGGACGGGGTCCTATATTCTCTCATTCTCAGGTAATGGGGTTGACTAGATCCTAGAGGGATTCTTGGCATAACACCTACACAGATGCTAGGTACATTTAGGTACATCTAGTTAGGGAGGCATTGTAGGAGTACGCACCTTTTATCATGTGTTTTATGCACTTGTATATATTCATGATTGCTGCAAGATGGTAGAACTATACCATCCCTTTACTTTCGTAGTACTGCTAATCATATATCTCCGCTACTGTCTAATGGTTGTTGGAGCTCATCTATTCTACACTAGAATGACAACTGTTCAATAAATACTTATTGAAAACGCCCAGCCTGTTTATTCTGTGTATCTCTCTGAGACAAACTAAGTGAGCACGAGTGACTGAGCGAAAGGTGGTATATTGTTTCCACGATTCTGAGGGATCAGGGTTGTCATGTTCTGAGGTTGCCAGAATCTATTCTCTCCTTGATAAGATGAGATTATAGTGGCACTGTGAGCTAGCTAATACAGACAGGCTAACGTTTCCAGTGGGGGTGCTCGGAATCAGTCGGCCACCAATCCCACAGTTTATGTTATCCAAACGCGCAGATCCTGTATAGGTAATATAGGAACTGCACGACAGCATGGTTTATTTTTCAAATAATTTTCGCACAAGAAAGTCTGAACAAAATTTAAAATTCCTCTTGCTTATGATTCAGCAGAAAAATACAGAGAGGACTAGCTGCAGGTACTTAAAAGAAAGAAACAGCTGTCTGTGGCCGTGAATAAGGAAGTGTCAGAATTTAAAGAAGAAAGCTTGACAAGGACTGATTTACTTTCCACAGGGCTCTGAACATCAGCCCAAGGAATATATTTATGAGCGTTTGGGAGAAAAGACATCTCCATCTTAGGTGAGTACAGCAGCCCGTTCCACTCTCAGTGCCATAAATGCTGCCTTTATGTGAAAAGGCACAGAGGATTAAAAAAAAAAAATAATAATGTTTGCTCTTTAGTCAAACCTTGGAAAAAATATAACCATTGCTGTGCTTTAATATAAGGAGGAGCTGGGAGCAGAGGGTCAACAAAGAGAGCACGGGTGGGACAGGAATGTGGAGGTGCAGCAAGAAAACACATGAGCTCTGATGGAGTGCTCAAAGACTATGAAATAGTAGTTCCCTGATGTGAGCCATGGAAAGATACAAGTTGTCTAATGAAAAGATTGGTAAAGAAGCTGTGCTCCAGAGGAGGAACAAACAAAAGAAGAGGAAAGAAAGCTATTGAAAAAGAAGCAAGCAAATGAGGTTTACAAGAAAGCCAACCAATTGTAAGCAATGACCTGACCGAAAGCCCACTCTAAGTATTGATATTGTGCACAATAGGACTTCCACAACAGACAGCTAACAGCTGTCGTGGGAGAGGCCTAAGCATGCTTTTGGTTTGCACCATGCAGACAAACTGTCAATTTCGTAGATGAAAGGAATAAAATGAGTCTGTATGGAGCAATTAGGGTCAGAAAACACAATCTTTACAACAGAATACCTTGGCCCAAGTGCACAACCCTCCCCTTATCTTTTCTCAGTTAGTCGTTTTAAGGTGCACTGAAATATACATCTTTAACATGATTATCAAATTTGTATTTACATTTTCACTGCATGAAATGTGCAAATTAATAATGAATCACCAAATTTGCATTTAATTTTCCCTTTGTGGTTACCTCAAAATGCCTAACATTTATTACTTGTCAAGATTTCGTTTGGTTGTAAAGAGAAGAATATATATTAATTTCTTGGGAGCTCCGTATTATGATAGTTTTATATCAGTGAGGGCTTATAGTCACTTACAAATTAAACTGCTACTTCTGTATTCATGATCTGTCCAAAGCAGCACCCCTAGGTAGGACATTAGAAGCATGAAGAGCCAGTGAAGCCACAGATGTGCAGCCAAACAGTCCACACAGCAGACCATTAGTGGGTGGTGCCTTTTCTGTAATGGACACTAGACTGTTCAAATTAAACAAGCTAGACTCCATCAGACAATAAGACCTTTTACCCCCTAACTGATTGTAGGAAACTTAACAGGCTAGTTCTCATTACAGATAGAAATCGTACAGTCCCACAACTTGACAAGTGATTTTCTCTAACGAGAATTATAATACTTCAGGGGGAACAGTCAAGATCCCATTACATACAGGGAAGATTTAATCTCACAGCTTAACAGGAAGCTTTCTCAAGTGAGAAAAAGATTATTCAGGGAGGACAGGGCACTTCGCTCTACTTAAGTGAAAGCCACTTATGATAGTGCAACAGCGACTGGAGTGTTGTGTCCCAGGACTAGGAAGCTCAGTCTAAAAATGCTCAGACATCCTGAGAGAAGAGTCTCTTTGGAAGAAGAGATGGATTTGTAATAGCTCTAATGTCTAGTGGAAGATTATTATCGGTTTTAGCTGTCAGAAAAGAGTAGGATCTTCTTCCAATATTGATCTTCTAATGTGAGGCAGGGCAGATTGAAGAAAGTAATAGAGGTGGATCTAAAATGACTTGAGGGGTGATATCTAGAAAAACTAAACCAGTCTTCAGCAGGAACGGGCTAGTTCTAATTAGATGTGAGGGGCTCTACATCACATACTTTGTCAGATCCTTTTCTAATGAAAAATAGATGTGGTTATATTATGTTAGGATGTTAGGAATACTTATAGAGCACATGTACACCCAAGGGTTTCTTGGTGCTGTGACAACCAAGAGAGAAAGGAGAGAGTTCTCAGGCTAATCAACACCGTGCTTAAACAACCAGGCCTTCAAAAGCTAGAACCGAGAAAGGGAAGGTGCAAGTTGCGCTCTTCTGCATCATCAAGTTCATCAAGTATGACAGGAAACTCATCCAAGAGAAATTGTGGTTTATTCTTTAACACGGAGGATCCCATACAAACCCAACAACAATCCTGGGCAACTGATGTTTCCTTCAAACACAAACATTCTAATCTCTGTCATGACAAACCTGTCATTCCAGAGCTCACATTCTACTGTTACCCAGGTTGACATCATACTTAGGTAACCAAGATGCCACACACCTCCCTCCTATAATATCACCCTCTAAATCTATATACAAGTACTTAGTGGATAATGCAAAAAACAAAAGAAATGTCCAAGGGGTGCCTCAAAGAGATGATAAAAATAAGGAAGATACAATCATTGGCCAAACTATCTTAAGTACAAATGTTTGCTCCCAACTCTAAGGGATTTCCTTGGCGCGACCTTCCTTTCAGCATCGTTGGTATCACCTTCAGATGTTTCTCCATTGCTGGTTTCGTTCTTTGACTCTTTTCCACCACCCATCCTCCTTTCATCACAAATTACAGAAGGTCCCTTGTAAACCACCACTCTGGCAAGATTCCAAATTCGATGATGCTGAGTTTTAATCGCATTATCGAATACCTTGACAACACGGATGGGTTTGGAATATGTTGAAGATTTCCCACACAATGCAGAGTGTCTGATCATCATTAAATCACCTACCGCCACCACTTTTTTTTTAACTGCCTTTCTATGATCATAGTGCGATTTCCTGGCCTGTACTTGCATTATCTTCTTTATCACCCCAGGCCAACTCATCGGTGCCCTTCTTGATCCCAGCGTCTACTAGATTTCTCACCCAAGAAGGCTCCATGAACATAACCGGAGACCTTCTTCTGAACAACTCAAAAGGAGTCTTCCCAGTGACACTGTGGGGAGTCAACCAGTACATTTCCACCTTTTGATTAAGTTCATCCCTCCAATTCAATCCACCTGATTTTGCCATACCAATATTTTCTTTCAAGACCTTGTTAAATCTCTCCACCATGCCATTAGACTCTGGATGATAAAGAGCGCACTTTTTGTGTTTGACACCACACATCCTCAGAAACTCTTCCATTTCTCGTGAGAACAATTGCACACCATTATCAGTCAATATGGATTCCGGAATGTCTTCTCTTGCAAACAGGGACTTCAGGAACATAATGACATGTTTGGTTTCAATACTAATGGTCTAGCTAACTTCAGGCCAATGTGAAAACATATCAACCACTACCATCACATAGATTTGCTGTCCCTCCCCGTGAATAGGACCCAAAATGTCAAGAGCGATCTCTTTCCATGGCCCGAGGGGCGAGGCCTGACCTCCATGGGTTGGACTCTTATGAACAAGCAACATCGCACTAGCAGCTCCACCTGTATATCCATCCCTGGCCACCAATAAGACGACCTCAACCTCTCCTTTGTCTTAGTCATCCCCAGATGAGAGACATGTGCGAGATCGATCAACTTCTCACGCAATTTTGGGGGGGAACCAAGCGAGTGCCCCGGAATATCAGATCACCACATGTGTTTAACTTGTCTTTCACACCCCAAAATTCACCATACAGATCAGAACCTTGTCTTTTGGTGTGCCACCCATTCCTCATAAGTGACAACACCTCACTCAACAAAACATCCTGACCCAGTTCATCTCTCCAAAGCTCCTCCGAGATCACTTTGTTGCCCACCAAACATACAAAATCAAATTCATCATCAAATTGATCATCCTCCTCATGTTGACCATTCACATCTGACACTAACCTGGATAAAGTGTCAGCAATGCAGTTGTCAACGCCAGGTATGTATTTCATACAAAAATCATACTCCTGCAGCGCTACCACCCACTTGGAAATTCTCCCAGACACCAAGTCAATACCCTTCCTCATAAAAGTCTCACAAATAGGCTTATCATCAGCCCTAATCTCAAATTTTATGGCCCACAGGAACTTCTTCAACTTTTTAATGGTTCAGTATACAGCAAGAGCTTCCCACTCAATAACGGAATACCTAGATTCAGTCTCCCTCAACCCACGCGATATGAACATAAAAGTATTCAAGCCTTCACTTCCTTCTTGCTGTAAAACAGTGCCTAGACCCTTGAGACTGGCATCTGTGGTGATTATGGTTTACCTCTGAGGATCAAAATGTTTCAATTTGGGTGCTGCATTGAATTTATTTTTCAAGATAATAAACTCTTTTCACACGCTTCATTCCACTTAAACTCCACACTGTTCCTTAACAACAATCTCATACTGGCACTAAACTCTGCAAAGTTCTCCACAAATTTATTATAATACTCTATCATGCCAAGAAACTTCATGAGCTCCTCGCGTGAAGTGGGAAAAGCCATTCCCGAAATGGTGTTTACCAGATCAGCTTTGGGCATTATACTTTCACCAGATATACCCCAAATAATCAATAGTTGCAGTTGCCAAATTACACTTCTCCGGTATGATCGTTAAAGTTTAGTTGTCTTATTTTCTCAAGACATTCCTCAAGTGAGCGTTATGCTCTTCCATGTTCTTCCCCAACACAAGGATATCATCTTGATATACGCAAACTCCCTCAGACCCTTTCAAAACCTTCTCCATGACACGTTGAAAGACAGATGCTGCTGGCACCAAACCAAACGGCATCCTTATGAATCTAAACATCCCAAAAGGGGTAATAAAAGCAGTATAGTCTCTGTATGATTCTTTCAATTCCACCTGATGATACGCTGAGATGAGGTCAATGGTACTAAAAATTCTTGCCCCGCCAATCAACCCCAACAACCCCGAGATGTTAGATTGGGGATATCTATCAACTATGACATTTTTATTGAGGTGTCTAAGATCCACCCAGAGCTGTTAACTACCATTAGACTTGCGAGCAGCCATTACCGGAGCAAGCCACTCCGTACCTTCAACCTCCTCAATTATCTCTTCCTTTTTCAGTTTCTCAATCTCATTCTTCATCTCTTCCCTAATAGCTAAAGGCACTTTCCTCCCTTTGCAGCACACCGGTTTAGGCCCAGATTTCAAGCGAATTTCATGCTGTACACCTTTCATGCATCCCAGATCTTCCCTGAATACATTGGGAAATTCCTTCTTCATTGAGAGCTCCAACTCACTACTAAATGAGATTGAGTCCTCAATAATATTCAACCTATCTTTCAATATAATATAAGGCTCACAACTGGGATCTAACATCGCCCCTAAGTCTCCTTGATGTAACCAGCTTAAGATGCTGTCACCTTTATCAGAAACATAAATCTTGCCTGAGGTGACATGATCTTTGTATTCAATCAACCCAATAAAGTAACCCTTTTGACATATAGGCTCACCACCATATGCAAAGGGATTGATATCTGCTTTCAGTAAGACAACCAACACACTGAACCCTCACCAACCACCCCCGATACCCGGAAACCAGCGATTGACGACTGGACAGCCCTCACCACCGAAGACACACTGAAGACAATGAAGTCAATCCACTCAGGGGCCCCCACGGACCCCTGCCCCCACCACATCTTCAACAGAGCCGCCGACACCATCGCACCCATGCTCCGCCACACCATCAACCGCTCCCTGGCGACCGCCTCGTTCCCCGACGACTGGAAACACGCCGAGGTCAACCCCCTCCTAAAGAAACCCTCAGCCTTGAGACCCTCGCGGGTAGGTAGTGCGCTTTATAAGTGACATGATTGATTGATTGATTGAGCGGACCCCACCGACCTCAAAAACTACAGACCCATCTCCCTGCTCCCGTTCCCAGCGAAAGTCATCGAGAAAGCCATCAACAGCCAACTCGCCACATTCATTGAAGAACACAACATCCTCGACTCCTCCCAATCCGGCTTCAGAAAAAACCACAGTACGGAAACCGCCCTCCTCGCCGCAACAGATGACATCCGCACCCTACTGGACAAAGGAGAAACAGTAGCCCTCATCCTCCTCGACCTATCAGCGGCGTTCGACACAGTCTCCCACCGCACCCTAATACGCAGACTCTAAGACGCAGGAATCCAAGACAAGGCCCTCGACTGGATCCGCTCCTTCCTCTCCGGCAGGACGCAGCGGGTCAGACTCCTCCCTTTCCTCTCGGACCCCACACCTACCACCTGCGGAGTCCCCCAGGGCTCCTCCCTCAGCCCGACACTTTTCAACGTCTACATGGCTCCACTTGCCCCCATCGTCAGAACCTACGGACTCAACATCGTGTCATACGCAGACGACACCCAGCTCATCCTCTCCCTATCCAACGAGCCCAACACCGCCAGACGCAACTTTCGAGAAGGCATGGAATCCATCGCCAAATGGATGAAAAACAGCTGCCTACAACTAAACACCAACAAAACAGAAGTACTCATCATGGGCCCAAACCCCGACGCCTGGAGCGACACCTGGTGGCCCCCCGCCCTCGGAAACCCGCCAACCCCCACAGACCACGCACGCAACCTGGGAATCATCCTGGACTCCGAGCTCAAAATGGACCGCCAGATCAACTCTGTCTCGTCTTCCTGCTTCCACACCCTCCGCCTCCTTCGTAAGACCTTCAAATGGATCCCCCTCGAACACCAAAAGACCGTCACTAATGCCCTGGACAACAGCAGACTCGACTACGGCAACGCACTCTATGCCGGAATAAACAAAAACCTCACCCGCAAGCTACAGAACATCCAGAACGCCGCCGCAAGACTGGTCCTCAACCTGCCAAAACACTGCTACATCTCCCAGCACCTGCGCACACTCCACTGGCTCCCCGTCAAGGCGAGAATCACCTTCAAGATGCTCACCCACGCACACAAGGCCCTCCACGGCACCGGACCAGCATACCTGAACAGCCGACTCAAATTCCACGCACCCCAAAGGACCCTACAATCAGCCCAGCTCTCCTACGCCGTGGTCCCCCGCACCAGAAAGGCCAGATCGGGAGGCCGCTCCTTCTCCTTCCTCGCGGCCATAGCATGGAACGCCCTTCCGCTCCACCTCAGACAGAAAACATCGCTCCCCATCTTCGCAAGAACTCAAAACCTGGCTCTTCGACAGACCCCCTCCTTGATGGAATGGAACCTGCACCCACCCCCCCCACCCCTAGCGCCTTGAGACCCTTACGGGTGAGTAGTCGCACTTTAACAAACCCCTGATTGATTGATTGATTGATTGATAAGCTTATTTTCCCATCTAATCTGTCGAAGAAGAATTTCTTGGAAACAATCGTAATCTTTGCTCCCGAATCAAACAAGACTCTAGTTGGTTTTCCTTCTACACATATGGTGTCAAAGAGAGATCATTTGGTTTTACACATCTCATCCGCAACTTGTAAAACAATCCGGCCACACTCAAAATCATCACACTTTTGCTTATTGTCAGCATCCACACTTTTAACCTTCACAGAAGAATTCTTGGATTTGCAAACAACGGCAAAGTGATCCTTTTTGTTGCATTTTGTACAGGTTATTTTGAATGCTGGACAATTCTTGTCATTGGCCAAATGCCCTGTTCTGTCACACCTAAAACATTTAAGAGAAGTAGAACTATTCCTTGCCCCAAACTACTCAGTTCGTCTACCTGTTTTTTTTAGTTTTTCCTTCACTCCTTGCACACTATGTTCCTTTTCCTTCTTTATGGTTTCCACAAACTTCATGGAGTGTTCCACTCTCTTTGCAACTTGCAACACCTCATCCAGGGATGATTCATCCCTCATCAATAGTTCCTCTCTCACATTCTCCATGTCACACCCCAACATAAACTGATCCCTGATGCGCTCATCAAGGAGATCAGCAAACCGACAAGAAGAGGCAAGCTTCCTTAATGCCGTGACGTAACATTCAACCGTTTCACCTTCTCTTTGAACCCTTCTTGCAAAGTGATATCGTTCCAAAATAGTGCTCACTGTTGGCAACAAATGCTTGTTTAATTTCTTAATACAGATATCATATTCATTTAAATCCTCAGATTCAGTTACATGAAGATGTGGCAAGTGATCAAAGATTTCTTGACCTTCTGAGCCCAAGCAATGAAGGAGAAGTGATGACCTTCGTTCAGCATTGACCGAGGCCCCACACACCTTCGCATATCTCTCAAAAACCTTTTTCCATTTTTCCCACTTGAGAAGTGGTTCGCCTGGACTTGTTAGAAAAACAGTGGTGCAGGAACATTTTGCATTAGGATGAATTATTTGACAATAAGCAAACAATTAAAGTAACAAGAGACACAATAAAGGAAAAGAAAGCTAGTAAAATTTAAAAAACAACCATACACCTAAATGATGAACTTCTCAAAGACCTTCACTAGCCCAATGTCTAGCTAAGCAACGTCTCTAATATTGCAAAATGAAACAAAAAAAAAAAATAACAAAAAAATAAAAGGTCTTTCTGTAAGTGTGCCGGTCACTGACTTTACCAGCGAAGCGATCTTCTTTTTAGAAAAAGCAGATATATTTATAGCAAGTGTGCTCGTCACTGCACATAAGAAGTTGACAAGCACTATAACACTTCTAGTGTGCCTGTCACTGAAACTGAAATAATGGACTATGTTGGCCTGCAATCTACCACAAGATCACAGAAGCCAGAACAACAAGAGAACCACCTTCTTAGAGTGCCCGTCACTGAACAGGCAAGGTGTATTTCCTTGTTGTGCTTGAAAACAATAGGAAAGAATGTGCTCTAGTTTATTGTTAGACACACAGATGATGGACGGAATGCAGAGCAAATCAAACATTCTCCCCCAGTCAATAGATTTGGGTTAAATCCATTGTTCTTTTGCTCACCATGCCACCCCAGTTTAGACCCAGCCATATGCAAATCAGTCTTGACCCTGTGCCTCATGGGAACAGTCCAGACCGAACTACCAAGCCAGATCCTCCCTGGACAGGAAACAAGCATCCTGGGACCGGTTTCAGGGCATCACCGCTCATCAGCCAGGCTAGCTTGAATCCAGTGGCACAGTGAGCCCGAGACCCACGTCCGGGCATACCCAGGGCACTTAGGGCAAGAAAGCAAAAGATACACAGATGAAGGACGAAATGCAGAGCAAATCAAACATTCTCCCCCAGTCTATAGATCTGGGTTAAATCCATCGTTCTTTTGCTCACCATGCCACCCCAGTTTAGACCCAGCCATATGCAAATCAGTCTTGACCCTGTGCCTCATGGGAACAGTCCAGACGGGTATGCCCAGACGTGAGTCTCGTGCTCTCCATGCACTGGAGTCAAGCTATCCTGTCTGATGAGGGGTAAAACCCCGAAACCAGTCCTAGGATGCTTGTTTCCAGTCCAGGGATTACCTGGCCTGGCAGTTTGGACTGGACTGTTCCCATTGGGCGCAGGGTCAAGACTGATTTGCATATGGCTGGGTTCAAAATGGAATGGCATGGGGAGCAAAAAAATTATGGATTTCGGCCCAGATCTCTGTACTGGAGTGAATGTATGACATTGTTCTGCATTTTGTCCACCAATTGTTCTTTTTGCACTAGTTTATTATTAAGTGCACAATGACATCACCGCGCAAAGACGTCACAGAAATCCTTGAGTTAATTGAATCCGGCGTCCCACGTCGTCCCAGACTCTTTTCTCAGAACACAGAATGTAGGTGTTCTGTCACACCTGAAACAAACTCGAAAAGCAGAACCAACGGTAAGAGCGAGATCCAAGAAACAGTCACACTCCTAAATTTGTCAACGAGAACGTGAAGCAGCACGTGTTAGGGCTGTGAGGTAACTCGATAGTGGGTACGACACATGACAGTAAGCATACAGCCTCACTTGCTGCACACGCGAGGTTGTCAACAAGAGCGTGATGCAGCGCGTGTCAAAGCTGTGAGGCAATGCAATGGCCGGAGTGGGTACAGTACTTAAGCGAAAGGCTCTCACAAGTCTCTTGACCGTTAGCATAAAACATCTATTGCTGCACAGGCGATAGGCATACAACAGCATACACCTTCAGGGAAAAGAAGAGTAAAAGTCTTCAGAGTTTCCTCAATGACATGGTTATGCCAGATCAAAACGTAAAAGTCACTCCGGAGTCCTTGGAGTCTGATGCGCTCCACTCAATACACGCTCTCTTGCCGAATATAATGGAAAAAAATGTAACAATACCAAATTGTGGTTGTTGGGATACTCCTATTTATTCCTTAGTTTCTGCCGAGTTGATCTCACGTAGTTTCACGATGCGCTGCCGACTACGCCAGTGTAAGATGCTGTCTTCTGCATCATCAAGTTCATCAAGTATGACAGAAAACTCATCCAAGAGAAATTGTGGTTTATTCTTTAACACGGAGGATCCCATACAAACCCAACAACAATCCTGGGCAACTGATGTTTCCTTCAAACACAAACATTCTAATCTCTGTCATGACAAACCTGTCATTCCAGAGCTCACATTCTACTGTTACCCAGGTTGACATCATACTTAGGTAACCAAGATGCCACAGAGAGACAAAGACAAACAAGCTCCTGCTCCCCTGCCCTTTGTGGTTTGAACCGAGGGGTCCTCAACTGGTTGGCAAGAGAGGATGTCGGTGCTTGAGTAGGAACAAATCTCAAAATTGTGCTTGCTACTAAGGCTGGAGGCAAGTCATGAATGGATTTGTAAATAATACAAGCCATTTTAAAAAGAGCTCTCTGTTTGACGAGAAGCCAGTGAAGTTTCACAGATTATCCTCGCTACTGCATTATGAATGATTTGTAGTTTGTATAAAGATGTTGCAGGGAGACCCAAACACAGGGAGTTTGCATAGTTTAACTGGGACGCAATTACCGCTGCAATAGTCGCTATCAAATCTCAGGTGACAGAAGAGAACAGACCTTCCTAATGGATTTCAATAGGCCAAAGCACTTTGAAGGGACTGCCTTGATCTGGAGGATTATGGACAGTTGATTGTCTTTCATGACTCCCAGTCTCTTGTCAGAGGCCACTGGGACAGGAGGGGAGTTGAGCTGAGGGGCCACTAGGTGTTGACACAGAGATACGTCTTGTGATTGAGTATAACCAGCTCAGTCTTATCAGCACAGTCCATCCAGTTCCAAATGAACTTCAAGGTAGATTGAAATTCCTGATGGGATTGTGCAGTACCCTCAAGCCGGAAGATGAGCTTAGAGTCATCATTGAAGAATCTACAACCACAACTAGCCAGGGCTGAGATCAATGGTAAGATGTAAACATTAAACTGCAAAGGAAATAATGCTGTGCCCTGGGGGACCCCACAGATGACACAGATCTTAAAAGGGGAAAACAGGCCTAACTGTACTTCTTGTATGCGGCCTCCTAGGAAGGAGGATATCCAACTCAGACCTGATAGACCAGCTGCCTTCAGACGATGCAGTAGAATGGTCGACGGTATCTGAGGCGGCCGATAGATGTAGGAGAACTAGTGTGGACGCATGTCAGTGATGATTCAGTGAGAAAGTTCCCATTAAAGCATTGGACTTCTAGGTCACGCACAACACTGCCAGTGCTGTTCTCTAAGGGGAAGTTGATGCCTCAAGGATAGGGGCTCTTTCACATTAGCATCTTTGTTTGAGTCAATGGAGAAGAGGTGGGATATGCTGATGTAGAAGGTAGGTCAGATCAACCACAGCAGTCCTCTACATTAAGGGAGCACAGGCCCTGTTTTCATAGTTAAAGGCAGAGCCAACTCTTTTTTAACGCATTTCTATCAGAATTTGGATGTTTCCTTTTTGACAATGAGTATTGGAGTCCTAAGCATTGAATTTGATGTGTAATTTTTAGTTTGTATGATTGTTTGTCAAGTTATGGATTGCAGAGCTAATCATAACTGCTGCAGTTCAGTGTTTTCTTTTGGTTTTAACTTAAAACCATGACAGGATGTTTACTGCAGTTTTTTAAAGTGAATTTCAGAGGTGTGTTAGTAGTGTTTGTGTCATAATGTATGTCATAATGTTGTGGTTACATGTGGGAATTCCATGTTCTCTGCCAGGCTTCCAGGAGGCCATTAGAAGAAGGCTGGCAGAGAGATGGGAGTGTATTCTCCTTAGAGCTACTAATAAAGAGACATAATACAATACAACTAGCTAGTGCTTTTGTCATACACTACTATTTTGGCAACAAGTTGTATAGACCTAAAGTACAAGTTGTTTGAAGAAACACACATGAAGGGAGTTTCCTTAAGATATTGATCGAGAAGGGATCCCAACATTGTACAAGAATCTTACAAGAAGCTTCTGTTGAATTTTATTTGGCGCATCAGGTTATTGTGCTTTTTCAAAGCTGAAGGATTTGGGGATATTGTTTTAATACTATGTGAAGTAAAGTTTGGTCAGTGGAAATGGAAATGGAAATATTTGCGGATTCTGAGTCACCTTATACAATAATCAATAAAGAATTGTGGGAAAGAATATTTGTGGACATGTTGGGGGATGTGTTACAGACCACAAAGTTTCACAGGTGAAGAAATTGAATTACTTGCTTTCTGTCGATTAAAATTAGAATTTAGACAAGAAAGGCAAATGAGAAATTTATATTACAGCTAAAGGGTCTAGGGTGGATGGATCAAAGGGCTCTGGGAATAATGCTTGACCCCAATAGCAAAATGTCTGTTCTTGTGGTGGCTGAGTGTAGCAACTTGTAAGAAACATTTCCAGCTGTATTTTTAGGTAAGATTGATAAATCAGATGGATTCATGCACTGTATTATATTAAATGAAAATGCTGTTGCGTTTGTGCACAAGGTGAGGAATATTCCTGTATCAGTCAGGAATGTTGTGATATGATAACTGGAGAAACAGACAGCAGATACAATAGCACGTATGGAGTCCTCCAAATAGGTTTCGCCATTAGTTGTGGTCTCGTGCAAATTGCAAGGTGCATTTGTGTTTAAACAAGATTCTCTGTGTAGATAATTTTCAGTTGGCAAGAGCTTGTGCAATGTTATCACTTACCAAAGGCATCAAGTGGCTTTCAGCTATTGACTTAACTGCTGCTTATCACCAAGTCCCATTACATCCTAAGTGTAATCAACTGACTAAATTCATTCCACTAATAGGATGTTTCCAAATTAAAAGAATTCCACATGGTCTAGCCAAGCAGCCACAATGTTTCATAGACTGATGTTTATGTTATTTAAGGTTCTAAAAACCAAATTTTTTCAAGACTATATTTGGGTGAGGAGGAAAAAAGCGAAACATGCTGATAATAAATTGCAAAAGTTATTAAAAAATCTGGAAGTTTACTAAACAGATTGCAACTGATCTGGGGTGTGAGATAACTGTGAAAGCCATTAAGGATGCTCCTCGACCAAAGAATAAGGACACCGTAAGATCATTCTTTGTTTTGGCAGAATTTTATAGAAAATTTGGTAAAATGTTTCCAGCACAACTGTATACCATTAGACAATTGTTAAAGCTTAAGGAAAAGGGGATATCTGTAATGCTCCAGCCTTACAAGGATTTGATCCCCACTGGAACCTCCGCCACATGAGTTAGTTCGCTCGTTGTATTACATGGGTGAGGGGTGGCATCTCATAAAATGATATGTTGGTATCCGTGCCCATGCAGCAGTGCCCCTTAATGACCTGAGAACCAAATGGTCGGGAGACCTGGGGCGGGACTTGTCCGACAAGGAATAGGCCGCTATTCTAGAACACCCTAAACGTGTAACCCGAAATGCAAAGTTTAAATTTATACAATGTATGGTTCTTCACACGTCCTATCTAACACCACGCCGTCTACAACCGATGTTCCCAAACACACAACATTGCTTTCCTCGTTGTAAGATGAATGAGGCGGATCTACTTCACATGTTATGGGCATGCCCACGCCTTAGAGGATTTTGAGAAGAGGTGCGCAGCGCTATAGCGGCAACCACACACTTACAAGTGGCGGACACTATTGAAGAGTGCGTATTAGGGCTACGTACACGCACAGGCTCTCAGAAAGTTCAACTTCGATTTTTAGACCTTGCTCTTATAATAGCAAAACGGTCCATAACTATGAGATGGAAGTCAACGAGACCCCTATGTTGTATACCTGGCATGGTGAGGTGGTACGATGGAGCGGAGCCGAAAGTGCAGCTATAAGGCGGGAGGAGGCCCGGGGGCTGTGCAAACACCCGCTATCTCTGGAATGGGATGTTATGCTTGAGAGCTTTAAAGCCATAGACCCCAATCCACAACCTGACACCCCAGCTACACAGTAAACGTATGTCTAGATACAGCATCCTGGGCAACAACAGGGCGAATAGACGCTACATGCACCTGCACAGTTTAGAATATTATGCAAGCTGGTTTAAGAATCATCGTACAATCTGATAGTAGCCACGTTGGACCAGAACGAGGGAGGGGGGAGGGTGAGGGGAAGGGTAGTTGTTGTGTTTTTTTTTTTTAGTTGCTAATCTCATTCTTAATGCGGAGGACTATGTATTGAAGCAATATATTGCGTGGAAATATGAAAATTGATAATGTTATTCACTCGCAGAGTGGCAATGTACTACACACTTTTGAAAGCTGTTTAATATAAAATAGCAAGAAACATAACCGAAGAAAGTTTGTGATTGATACATACGACATTGTAAAAACCAATACAATTTGTTTTTTTTTTTTAAACAAGGATTTGATCCCCAATTGAAGAATGTTGTGACCACTGATGTGATTTGTAAGAGGTTCAGGACAGTTTTATAACAATATGAAAAAGAGTGTAAAGAAATTGTAATATCGTTTGCACCCCAGACTCATACTTCAACTGAATAAAAATGATTCCACAATTGAGAAGGAAACACTTGCTTGTGCATGCGGTTCAGAACACTTTCCTCAATATGTGTGGGGTTCCCTGTTAAAATTAAGATGTGATAACAAACCTTGGATCAAGGTTATCGCAGTTTGTACAATGAGACACCACACATTGCACTGCTATTTATGGAAATACAAGAGTACAGTTGTGATGTGCAATATGTACCAGAAGTGACAAACAAACTGGCTGACTTTCTCAATCGTATACTAATTTCTACAAGAAAGTGCCTAAAAATGACTGTGTGTGGCTGCTGTTTGGAATCAAACATTCCCAGTTATCGGTGAAATGGAGTGGAAAGATCAATCAGATGGAGATGTGATTTATCAGGAAATTTTAGGAATAGTGAGAGAAGGTTGACCACAGCAAAAGAATTTGAATAAAGATTTAGTCATTTTTTGGGAAGTAATAGATTAATTGAATATTGTAGAAGTTGTGTTAATGAGGGGGTGACTTAGTGTATCTTCTTGAGATTTGAGGGTGAAAGTGTTGGAAATGTGTTATGAAGGACTTCTAGGTATGGTAAAAACCAAGACGAGGGTAAAGAACACATATTGGTGACCAGGCATGGATAACGGAATAGATGGGAAAGTTAAGAGAGAGTCTGAGGTGTAATAACTTGGATAAGTCTCAAGTGACATCTAAACCTCCCTTGTGTCTTACCCAGCATGCCATGGGAAAGGGTTGGTATAGATAGTTTAAGGCCTATGTAAGAATTTAACGAAGAAGTGAAGTATTTGATTGTGCTTGTGGATCACTTTTCCAAATGGCTCGAAGTGAAGGTTGTAGAAAGGGCTTATGCTAGTGCTGTTGTGAATGTTTTGGGACAGGTTGTGTTTGAGAGACAGTTTTCCAAAATGCATGGCTAGGGACAACGGTCCTCACTTTATGTCAGAATTAGTCTATAGTTTCTTGAAGATGAATGGATAATTCATAACACTACTTTGGTGGGGGTGCATGTCGGGCAAGCCAAGATGGCGGGCGCTTCATGTAGCATTTTCGTTGTTCTGCCTGACTGTTACGCCCAGCGATTGGTCTGTTTATATGGTGGACTGACCAGGCAGGCATCTTTTCTGCACTTTGGTGGCCCCTGCGGTGCTGGAGCGGGATGTAGGGAGGGGCTTTGCCTAAGTCCAGCGGACTGACTGTGAGGTGCGAGGCGGAGGAGCAGACTGAGCAAGGGAGCTTCCCGAGCGACGGTGGTGACGGAAGCAGAAAGCGAGACCGTAACCTTGTCCCACTCAACTGAGGGGGTGGTGTTCCCCGCTGCTACCAAAGCCCACGGAGAGAGAGCTGTAGAGGCATGTTCATGCCTGAAGACCTGGCGTGGGTCTAGGAATTGGGCTGAGGAGAAATGAGGCTGCCATATAAGCGGAGGAGGAGTACCTTCACAGAGAAGGAGGTCAAAGTGGGCTCTCTCTATATACATAAATTCTGTTCTTTCCTGTGCTCGTTGAAGCCCGTTGGCTGACCACACAGCTGTAATGGTGTTTTCTTAATGGTGCTTTCTTTTTCTCTGTATATACTTTTTCTCTTGTTTATTATTGCATGCCAGCAATTCCATGTTCTGTATTCTACACTGATGTGCGCTTCCATAAACATGTGTATATTTGAAAGTACATCTCTTGTGCTAAAGTACGAATGTTGTTAACAGCCATTGGCACTCTGTACTTCCTTGATGAGAGACGCACTCCCGTGGTTTTGCTGTCACCATTAATAAAGCTGTTCTTACTCTACAAGTTTCTGGATCTTCTGGTGCTGGTTTCCAGGCACTTTACATCTGGCGACGAGTGAACCGACAGCATTCAACCACCATTTTTGTGCATTTTTGGATGGTTTAATCTTCGCCGAAGTTTATGTGCAAGACATCCTTTTACAGCCTCCTCCGTCTACTCATCCTGCTCCGCTTTGCCTCCGACTTGTTAGAAGGTACTTTCAAGGATTTTTTGGCAAAAATCACCACCCGCCGCTTCTCTGCTCGCGCTTCACCACAAGACTCTCTTACTCTCCATATGGATCGAACGTGATGACATCATCACGCACCTGATGTCAGGGACTGTTCGGGACTGTCTGGGACAAAGTCAGGGACTTGGGCAAAGACTGGTGACTGGGTAGAAAATGAAGCAGAAAAAGGAGCACAGCACTTCCCAGGATCAAACAGGAAGTCAGAGAAGAAAAGGGATCCAATGGGGAAGCCTGCACGAAGGAACAAGATGGCAAAGACTCAGAAAGAACAGGCACTCATGAGGCGGTTCAGCATTCAGAATCACTACACCGAGGACAGATGTGCAATACACTTATATATAAAACAACATTAACAATAAAGGGAATGTGGGGTAAAGCACTCGGGAGCTCCACACGGTAAGACTGAAGCTCAGAAAGTTCCTCACCCACAATTGCTGTTACAGATACTGACTGCAAATACCCACATATAGGATATGCATGAAAGGCAGGGTCTGTGGAGCTGATACCTATGGTGAAGTTATAAATGTAACTCAAAGACAATACTCACAGTGAACAAGAAACACCACCTAGGTTATCAGCTGGGCCCATGGATCTTGGTGATCAAACAGGAACACGCAAGGCAGTAACAGCAATAGGGTAGAACTAAATACAGGCACAATAGACAAGGAGCTAGCAAGGAGGAGTGCTTAACAGGAAAGGAAGGAATACACAGGGCACACTTGGCAGAAAACAAGTAACAAACATACAAGGTAATAGAAGCAAGGCAGCAGGAATAGCAAGACAGTAAACTAGGAACTGGAACCAAGGAAATAGGAAGAAAAGCAGGGACTGGAAAAGGATATACAGAAGGGGAGGCTGCAAGGGTATACTAGAATAGTGCTGGATCAGGAGTCAAGAAAACAAAGTAGCACTGAAGGCTGTGCTGGAGCAAGACAAGAATTTAGCAAAAGCTCAAAAGCCAAGGTAGCACTGCAGGCAGTGCTAATTCAGGAACAAGGGAAACTGCTGCAGCTCAGGAGCAAGGAATACGAAGGCTCAGGAGTCAAGGTAGCACTGCAGGCAGTGCTAATTCAGGAACAAGGACAACAGCAGCAGGTCAGGAACAAGGAATGCTAAGGCTCAGAAGTCAATGTAGCACTGCAGGCAGTGTTAGTTCAGGAACAAAGAAAACAGCAGGAGCTCAGGAACAAGGAATAACTAAATCTCAGGAAACACTGGAAACAAGAATATCAAAAGCTCAGGAAACACTGGAAACAAGGATCGGTCTCACTGGTATACAGCTACAATGACCAACCTTGGCCTGAAGGGGGGGGCGTGGCTTAACTGGCCACGATGGCGGACGTGATTCTCTGAGGCTCCGCTGTCGGGCCCTACAAGCGTCATCCATCCGCTGAAGTGGGGGCTCCGAGACGGATCGGAGGACGCATGCCGAGTCCCTAAATCACAGAGGCGCTGACCGGTGTCGAGGCGAAATGACGAAAAGAGGTGCCCAAGCGGATTCGGGCGGCCGCGAGGTCGGGACGCCTGACCCTAAAATGGCAGCCGCCCGGTGACTGCCGCAATCGACTAAGCAGCACCTGAGGGCCCTGTGCCTCTGAGACCGCGGAGAAGGCGGCTGGCCAACAATCTGCAAGCGGCCTGCAGGCCCCGAATAGACACTACCCCAGGCGAAAAGAGGTGCTCAAGCGGATTCGGGCGGCCGCGAGGTTCGGACGCCTGACCCAAACATGGCGGCTGCCCGGTGACTGCCGACATCGACTGCGCAGCACCTGGGGGCCCTGTGCCTCTGAGACCGCAAAGAAGGCGGCCGGCCAACGATCAGCAAGCAGGCGATGGGCTCACGGTCCCCAAGAGTGGAGCAGAGGGCCGGAAGGCGGGGACCCTGCCGCGAAGGAGCATCCGAGAGTCACCGGTAAGCGCGATGCGCAAATAGAAGGCTACAAGCGGTGGTGCACACTGGACCCCGCGCACCGGCCGGAACAGACCGCGCTCTCAGCCAAAAGGGACCCCGGGCAGAAAGCAGCAGAGGAGGGGACCCCCCCAGGACGCGGTGTGGCCTGCAGGCCCCGAATAGACACTGCTCCAAGCGAAAGGGGCTCCTCCGAGCACAGGTCAAAGGAGCAGCGCGGCTGCTCGGACAGCGAGAGACAGGCGGGGCCCCAGCACTCCACCAGCCGCCTCCCCGGTGGGCCCTACAACTACACACCCTCCCTACCCCCACCCCACTGCCCCGGACGCTGGAAAGAACTCGTGGCCCACAATAGATGGAAGTGGGAAGGACCTCAGGGGGGACTCACGGACACGCAGACCGGTTGAGAAGTGAGGCGGGAAGCGTGACCTACAACTCCCCATTCCCGGGGCCTACGATCTACCTGGGAGGCAGGACCGCAACCATCAGCTTTTGGAAAGTGCGAGGAGGACGGGAGCCGGTCAATCCGAAGACCCCAGTTAGCCACCAGCTTCGAGGGAGGTTTGGCGCTACACAGGAAACAGGCCCTCAGGTAAAAGACTGCAGCCTGGGCACTCAGCCCTAAACGCTGGGCCGAGCCAGAGATGCTAGACCCCCCTAACGAGGAGCGTGCAGTGACAGGCGCTGAACTGGGAGAGCCCCGAGCTCCGGAGCGGTTGGGAGCAGACAACCGGGGCGGGTAACGAGACCAGGATCCCAGCGCCCAGCCACAGAGTCGAGGCGGCACAGCCGCACAACTTAAGCGCCCTCTACGCCATCTCCAGCCATGGGACGCCTTAAGGCAACGGGGACTAACCAAGCTGTCCACCTACCCAGAATGACTTCCCCAGCCCCAGCTGGCTCCAAGACAGACTCAGACTCCAACGCCACTATGCCGGACAAGCTGGACAGAGTCCTGGCCGCCATAGAACACTCGCGAGTCACTATGGAGGAGCGCTTCGGAACCCTGGCCACGGACCTCAGCCTGCTGCGAGACGACCATCGTAAGTTGGTGGACAAGGTATCGGACGGAGAAAAAGTGCTAGCCGCACTACAGCCTCAAACCAAAGCGCACCAAGACTCTATCAAGGACCTGCAGGCCCGCGTAGCCACCCTAGAAGAGCGGGTGGATGATTTGGAAGGACGCTCCAGGAGGAGCAACCTCCGAATACTGAATTTGCCGGAAGGAGTGGAGGGCAGAGACCCTATCGCATATATGGAATCCTGGCTTCAGTCCTTCACGCCTCGAGAGGAACTCACTCCCTATTTCTCCATCGAACGGGCACACAGGGTACCGGCACGCTGCCCCCCTCCGGGCTCACTCCCTCGCCCCATGCTTGTTAAGCTGCTCCACTTCAGGGACAGGGACGCTATCCTGCGGGCTGCTAGAGAGCACCACCCCATCATGGTAGAAGGCAAGCATGTTATGCTCTTCCCGGACTACTCCAGAACGGTGCAGCGAAAACGGGCATCATTCCTGGAGGCAAAGCGACTGCTCCGAAACCAGAATGTTCAATACTCACTGCTGTTCCCAGCACGACTTAAAATCATCCATAGAGACACCACACATTTCTTCACCGATCCCCAAGCGGCCATTCACTGGATGGAGCTGCACCTGCACCTCGATCCGTCATCAGGGACTGCAAAAACGCCCAGCCCCAAGTCAATGAAACCTCCGCGGCGCCACACCCAGAAATCCAAAAGCCGCTCTGATACGCAGTCACTTCACAAGTCGCTGGCGTCTCCAAATCTGGAGCAGATCATAATAGACCGCCGGAAGGCGCTTCAAGCGGCAGCGGAGTTGGCAACGAATCTCTACACACCGGACCTAGAAGGCACCCCGCATACCTTCACGCCGAAAGAAGACCCGAACGACTCCAGTGACTCTGGCGAGAACTCTGGAACCCTGCCAAAGGTCACACCGCAGACTGCGGACACTCTCATCTGAAGCTCCCGCAAGGCGATCGTTATACAGACTATAGAACTTAACCACACCTCATAACTCCGCACCATGCAATGCTCCCTGCGCTCCTATACGACCATACACGCTTCAGAGCACGGCGCCCCACCGACGTACCTGACACTATGCACTAGGAGGCCCTCCACTGGAGAGCCTCGGAGACGCACGCAACCCGGAAAGGCACTCCCCTGTTCATCTAGTTAATTGGTACCAGATAGTACCTGTTTGGATGTGCTGCTCGTTGCCGCAGATCCCCTGTATTGGGTTCCAGACCCCACAGAGTTCTTGTTCACCTTCCCCCTGCACTATGACTTCCCACTTCCCCCATCACGAAAGGCGGGGCGCTCCCTCATAGATCCACAACACCCATCAGGTAGCACCTACTCACAACAGCGGGGTGGCTCCGTAAGTCCCGGGACCCCGCACCACAACAGCGCGACCTACCAGCCGCCATGACCCCGACAACAGATCTCACACTCCTCACTCTAAACGCCAGGGGTATACATACGGCTAGGAAACGCTACGCTATCTATGCATATGTCAAGCGTCAGCAAGCGCAGGTCATTTTACTGCAAGAGACACACCTCACCAAAGGGGAACTGGGCAAACTCCAGAAGAAATGGCGGGGCACATTTTGCGCTACGACGTATTCAGCATATGCACGGGGAGCCTTGATCTGGATCCGGCCGGGAGTCCCCTTTCTGGAGACCGGCAGGAAGGTAGATCCTGAGGGGAGATACGCATTAATAGAAGGGTTACTAGACGGTCAACCCATACTAATAGGCAGCATATACGCCCCCAACACAGATCAGGCGACATTCTGGGAGACCCTGACGAGTAACTTGACGCAATTCACATCTTCCCCGTGGATATTGGGAGGGGATTAAAATTGTTCCCTAGATCTTACACTGGACAGATCTCACCCCCCGCCAAAGACTCCCAAGCCCGCACACAAACAGCCCGACTCCAAGCTTGGGCCGCTCATTGGTCATTAACGGACGCCTGGCGCCATGCACACCCGACCACTAAGCTCTACTCCTTCCACTCTATCCCTCATAACCTACGAGTCCGCTTAGACCGCTTCATGTGCACACGGACAATTCTCCCCATCCTCCGACACTCCGACTACTTAGGCAGGGTCATATCGGACCACGACGCCCACGTCATGAGCCTCCAATGGCGCCCACCTACGCCCCCGGTCCCCACGTGGCGATTTCCCAGAGACTGCCTAACGGACCCAGTGTTCCAACACGAACAATCGGAAACTATTCAACACTACTTTGTGGAGAATACGGGCACCACACAATCCAGAACACTTGAATGGGACGCCTTCAAAGTGGTCTTACGGGGAGCATGTATTCGGCAAATTACGGGGGTGCGGCAAACATTAGAGAGGGCGGTGCAGGCAGCAGAACAACAAGTAGCGCGTCTGTCTAAGGCAACCGACCAACAACAGCTTCCCCCCACTCAAATGGCAGAAGCCAAGACTAAATATGCGGAAGCGTGCGCAGACTTGCGGAGATATAATCTTCGCGCATATGTCACCAGAGCCCACAATGAAGGAAACCGCGCCGGTACCTTACTGGCCTGGCTCATAAGACAAGACACACAGACACAACCGATCACCAGCATTAGAAACACCACCGGCGAGATCCTGTACACACAAGCAGACATCTTGTCTGCCTTCCACGACTATTACGCCACACTATACAGGGAACCGACCCAGGATAGGGGTGAATACATCCGTACAATGCTAGACACTGACGCTATAACACAGCTGCCAGACGAAGACAGGGAGTCTTTGGACGACCCACTTACAGTGACGGAGATTAAACACGCCATCCACCACTTAGCCAAAAACAAGGCCCCCGGCCACGACGGCTTCCCTATAGAACTTTGCGCCACGTTCTCCCGACACCTAGTCCCACAGCTAGACACAGTCTTTAAAGCAGCGTTAGAGGTGAGGTTGCTTCCCAAATCTATGTGGGAATCCATACTGGTGACGTTTCCTAAACCAGACCGGGACCCCCTGCTCCGGTCGTCATACCGCCCTATCACCCTCCTGACTGCAGATTGCAAAATACTCGGGAAGATCTTAGCAGACAGAATCACGGACGTTCTCCCCCGTCTCGTACACCCCGACCAATGCGAATTCGTGCCCGGGAGGAGCACCTCCCAAAACATACGCCGGCTGTTCCAGATCCAGGATAATGTGCGGGGCAGATTCCCACGTGCGGCGTGCCTTGTGCTGGATCTCAAGAAAGCCTTTGATACTCTCGCATGGCAGTATTTATTCGAGGTTCTGCAGCGGGTGGGACGTTGGTCCCCAACTCATAGCGTACATCCGGTTACTGTACACCGGGCTTACCACGCGGGTTAGAATAGGTAGGCACATCTCGCCCCCTATTTCGGTCATGCGTGGAACGCGCCAGGGATGACCCCTGTCCCCCGTAATATTCGCCATTGCAATGGAGCCACTGGCGGTACGACTGAGGGAGGAGGGCGAGCTCTGGGGTATACCGCTGGAGGGCCGTACACACAGTGTGTCCCTGTACGCAGATGACCTCCTCATCTATGTCAGGGACATCACGGCAGACCTCACCACTCTTTGGACCGCGCTTACTGACTTTGAGAAAGCCGCTGGGTTGAAGGTAAACTGGGCCAAATCCTCCGTTTACCCCCTGCACCCAGACGTACCTCACTGGGAGGTCAGGGTGGGAGACGCCACACTGTCCTGGACGGGAGATGCCCCAAGATACTTGGGAATTAGACTCTATCATACACCTCAGGACCTCCTGGAGGGCAACCACTATCGGGCCCTCCGAGGGCTAAAAAGCCAAGTCCACTTCTGGCGCACACTGCCCCTGGCCCCAATCGGAATAGTAGCTCTATCCAAAATGATCATGGTGCCCCGGCTCCTCTACTATTTCGCCAATGTCCCGGTTATCCCACCACGCTCCTTTTTTCAAGAGCTAGACTTGTTACTGACCGTGCTGATCTGGGGGAAGGGCCGCCGTAGAGTAGCCCTGACAACACTGCAGCAGCCACGAGATGGGGTGGCTGGGAGCCCCGTCCTTGAAGGCCTACTTCCTCGCAGCGCAACTGCAATGGCTATCGCGATGGACAGCGAGCCAAAACCTGGGGGAAACGGAAACACAAACAGGAGCTATGTCAATTCCGGAACTGACTCGGATGCTCCTCCCGGGGACCAAGCCCAACTCGGCGCACCCCCTATTGGTCAAAGTGGCCAGATCCTGCACCCTACGAATCCACCGTCTATCCAAGGCGACGCCCATATACTCCCCATTATTGCCGCTAGCGTGCCTCCCCAAGGGGAAAGGGTACTACGCCACGGGGGAACTGCAAGTGTGGACAGAGCACGCGCTCACCGAGATAGAAGCCCTGTTCACTGACGGTCAGCTGACGTCGTTCGCAGGGTTGACGGGAGAGAGTGGGCTTCCTGCCGGCCAGTTCCTCTTACATCGACAACTGGTGGCCGACTGTAGAAAGACGTGGGACCTCACAGACGGAGAACCCAAGACACACCCCGTATTGCATACGCTCCTAAACATGGGGACGGGGAAACACCTCATCACATGGATCTATAAATCCATCATGGAACTTACACGTGCACCCCTAACACGGCTGCGACCTCACTGGGAGGAGGAATTCGGCCGGGCTCTCCATGACAAAGAATGGCTCACAGCACTAGAACACCACAAAAAAGTGTCCCGCAATCAAAGGTTCAAAAACATCCAATTTAACATACTGCACCACGCATACCTCACGCCGGTGCAGCTTAAGCGCTTCTTCCCAGCGACACAGTTTGACTGCCCCCGCTGCCACACCCCTGAAGCCCCATTCATCCACATGTTCTGGACCTGCCCCACACTGCAAGCCCTCTGGACAACAGTGCACACAACACTGCAGACAGTCACGGGCCTGGCGGGATTCACCACGTGGGAGGCATGTGACATAGGCATCTTTAAGCGACACAAGCAGAGAAAGGTAGAGACCCGATTTGCATTACTAGCTATACTCCTCGCAAAGCGAAGCATCGCAATGCACTGGCGCTCACCGGACGGTCCTCCAATAGCTGCATGGTGGGGGCAGTTAAGAAGTGGGGCGCGGCCGAAGAGGACATCATCAGACAGGAAGAGGCGCGCGGCACGCGACGAAACCCCATATCAATGGAATGGTCGATGCTCCTCCATAACTTTGTACAAACACAGGCCGCCCCGGTGGAGACTCCACAGGCCACCCGACCCTCACAAGACCCCCCCCCTGTACTAGGCCACCCCCTCGACCGCCCTGAGTAGATCACCCCGCTAGCGCTGATGGGAAACCAACGCTCGCTGATAATGGACCTGCGAGGAGCAACACCCCTATCCCCCGCCCCCTTCTCCCCGAGTTAAATCTCCCCAGTTCGGTTGTACATATGGATCGTCCCCTCGCACTGTCACACACAGACAGCATAGGTCCAACACTCGCTCCCGGGGAACGGTTATTCCATAAGGCCCCCCAACATCCCCAAACAGGCATGCATCTAGGCCTGCCCCATACACGAAGAGTGGCACCCCCCTCAATGGACACGCAGTTATTCACTCTGAAAATGTTGACAATGAATGTTATGCTAGGATAAACACTATCAACTGTTATATCACCTGTACGATAACTGTAAAATCCAATAAAGAGGTTTACAAAAAAAAAAAACCTTGGCCTGAAGGGAGCTGGGGCTTAAAAGAGCTCACAGTAATCACATGCATCAGGTGTGAGCAGGCTAGCAGCAGCCAGCCACAGGTGAGCTGAATTCCTCCACCCATTCTTGGCCTGCAGGGGTGGAGACGAAGCAGTGAGCAGGGAATTCTAGGTAATGGAGTTTCCGGCGTGAGCAGGCTGGCTTCCACAAAACCCGGCATGGGTTGGGAATATATGGCCATTTCCAATTATCGTCCAAATGGCTGGAAGTCAGTATGTACATGAAGGGGAGGGTCGGGAAGCTTGTTAGAACACTGGAGAGTCCCACAGTTCAGCCCCCTGGTGGTGGACACGAGAACGCAGGGAGCAAGTCGTGACACCTGACGCACGGCGGCCATCTTAGGTGAGCCTTTTGCCCATAAAGCTGCCAACCCAACTTTTTAGTTTCAATATTATTGAATGACGGCGTCACGCATACGAAGCAAAGGCAGCCATTTTGGATAATTACAAACCCTCTACCTTAAGTTCACTTTGCGCAACGAGCTTTACACGGATCAGCAGTTGGTCTCAAACGGTATTGGCACACCGGAAGCAGCATACTTCACGAGGTATTTATTTTCACCTCTTTTTCTTCATGTACGAAATTCAATGTTTTTTCTACAAAACTGACATTTGGGAAACATACAAACCCTCCTTACTTCACCTGGTTTTCATTCCACTTTTACATTCACAAGTACTTTTACAAGAGCTAATTAATCATTATCCTTGTACCTCAACAACTTCAAGTCATGCCCTCTAACCATTAAATAGTACATTTGAATCAATTCTTACCATCACCTGGTAAACCAAAAGAATACTGGAAAATTTGGTTTCGTAGTTTCGAAAATCACCTTGTGGCTATTGACGCTGAAGACTACTCTCCCAGGCGCAAACCAGCCATTCTCTTCAGCTATTTAGGCAGTGCTGGTCAACAAATTTTCGACAATCTTCCAGTATCTCCACCCCCAGCTGGTGATGGTGATGGGTGGAACGTTTATACTGACGCCATTCAAAGACTTAACAAGAAATTTCCGGAGCAACCAAGTGTGATTTTAGAAAGATTCAACTTTATGAAAAGAAAACAAGACCCAAATGAAACTGTGGAAGAGTACATTTCTGCCTTAAGAAATTTGGCGGCTGACTATAACTTTGGTTTCTCATTAGATACTTATATTAGGGATCAATTTGTTTATAGTTGCTACTACAAAAAGATACAAGAACGAATATTAAGTTGTAGAGACCCATCTTTAGCGGAACTTATTGATATGGCTAAATGTATTGAGAGAGCTATAGTTTCTTCTAAATGCATTGCTAATGATAATGTTTCCTCCGTTAATTTTCTAAACCTTTCATTAAGAAAACCAATACTATATGCTACAGATGTGGTTCAAGGTCTCATTTAGGCAATAGTCCTGTTTGCTCTGCATTAGGTAAAAAATTTGCAAAATGCAACAAAATAGGTCACTTTTAGTCAGTCTGCAGAGGCAAACAAGTAATTCAAGTCAGTTCTGTTGTCTCCCAAGATTGCACTGATTATAACATTAATGATGTTGATGTTCCTTTACAAAGTTTTCCACAAAAAGTTATTCTCTCTATTGATACGGATGGTCTTCCTCTTCTTTCCAATCGCGTCAAGGATCCTACTTGTCAGGTAATTATTGGTGATCTTAACATCCACACGGTGGCAGACTCAGGAGCTCCTGTCACAATCATTTCAGACATTTTGTTTAGAGATCACTGGTCCTCTCGCACCTCTTAAGAGAGCACAGACATCATCCTAAAAGCATATGGTGATAAAGAAATTGATATGCTTGGTTTCTTCTATGAAAATGTAACTTGCTTAGGAAGGAAAAATTACACAAAAATGTATGTTGCTTTAAAAGGTAAGAACCTTGTAGGTTGGCAAGATCTGGCCAGAATGGGCCTCAAACTAGTTCCTGGTTCAGACAACCCGGTACAAGTTAATGATGTGTCTGTCGCCATGATTTCAGAGAACATAGATAGCAATGTACAAAAGATTATTTTGGAGTTTTCTGAAGTCTTTAGTACATCCATAGGTAAAATATCCAAATGTGAACATGTTATCAAGTTGAAACCTAATGCAGTTCCCATTTCGCACAAACCCAGATCAATTCCTCTGAGCGTTAGGGAAGATCTTAAAACGTTACTTGAAAAAATGGTCTCTGAAGGCATCATTGAACCCACAGATTCATCTGAGTGGGTCAGTCCGATTGTGATTGTCAGAAAAAAGGACAGCAATATTCGTTTATGTGCAGATCTACGATCCCTTAACAAGAACATTTTAGTGGACTGCCATCCCCTTCCCAAAATACAAGATCTTCTAACTGGTATCAGTGGCTCTAGATTTTTCACACTGTTAGATCTCCGCTCAGCTTATCACCAGATTCCCCTTTCTCCCCTGTCCACTGATCTGACTACATTCGTGACTCCTTTTGGAGCATACAAATATTTAAGATTACCCTTGGGCTTGGCCTCTGCAGCCAGTGTATTTCAAAAATTCATGGACCATATTCTTAAGGGAATTGACTCTGTGCAAGCATATCAGGATGATGTGTTAATCTTTTCCAAAAGCAAAGATGAACACATGATTACCTTAAAAAAATTCTGAACAAATTTAAGGAGGTGGAAATTACTCTAGGCAGAGACAAGTGTAAATTTTTCTCCAACTCAATAGAATATTTGGGTCACATCATTTCTTCATTTGGTATTAAACCTAAGTTATCCCTTAGGCAAGCCATCTCCAAAGTTGCATTTCCGAAAGACAAAGATTCTTTGAAATCATTTTTGGGAATGACAGAGTATTATTTCAGGTTTATTGCGGGGTATGCTCAAGTCTTACAACCATTACGTGCACTTCTAAAAAATAACTCAAATTTTGTTTGGACTCAAGAAGTAAACCATGCTTTTGACCTGGTCAAAACATTGATCACAGAGGCACCTGCTCTTTCATCTTTTTTCCCAGGTCAAAAATGTTCGATTTCTGTAGATGCAAGTCAATTTGGTTTAGGAGCAGTACTATGCCAATGGACTGGTGGGAAGGAGCACAAAATAGGCTTTGCCTCAAGAGCATTATCTCTTTTAGAATCCAATTATAGTACAATAGAAAGAGAAGCTCTTGCATGTACTTGGGCTGTTGAAGAGTTTAAGACTTTTATTTGGGGTACACCCTTTGAGTTATATTCTGATCACAAACCGTTACTTCACTTATTAAATGGAAATGGCATGAGGAAAGCTTCTGCCAGATTGGTCCGCATACTATCACGATTACATGAATACAACTTTGTGATTAAGTACATTCTTGGTGGACGCAATGTCAGAGACGATTGTCTTTCAAGATTACCTGTGGAGGACAGTCTCTCTGATACAAAATTTGATGACATTAAATGTGTTGTTGCTTCTATTGAAGACATGTTCAGCTCCCCATCCTAGTTCACTTACAATGACTGGATTCAGGCGTCCAAAGATGACTCTGTTCTTCAAGCTGCAAAGAACATGGTTATTTTAGGTTGGCCTAAAAAGCGTTCTTTACCTGCTTCTTTAAGATCTTATGCTCAGGTGTCAGATGATCTTTCTATTGTTAACGACATTCTCATGCATGAAGATCAGTCTGTTCCCCCTGTTTCTCTTCATTTTAAAAATTTTCAGAAGGCTCACGAAGGTCATTTAGGCATTGGAGGTACTGCTAGAAAATTAAAAGCACATTTTTGGTGGCCTGCCTTAGATAAAGATGTTTCACAATGGATAAGTAACTGTCAAACATGTTTAGTCTTGGACAAACATTGGAAAACTATCAAATCCCCTCTACATTGTGTTCCTGATGCATGGTCAAAACTAGCCCTTGATTATTTTGCTGGCCCCTTTGATTTACTTCCTGCTGACAAACGGTATATTATTGTGCTAAATGACTACTTTTCAAAATGGGTCGAATTTGAGTTCTGTAACACACCCAATACTTTGTCAGTGATTCATCTTTTGACCAGAGTTTTTAACTCTGAAGGTTTTCCAAAAGAAATAGTCACTGACAACGCCACACATTTTACCTCTTTGTCAATGCAAGATTTTCTAAGGTCTCGTGATATAAAGCATCTAAAAGTTGCCTTGTATTCTCCTTCTTCCAACGGCCTTGTTGATAGAATGAATAGGTTCATAAAAGAGGGAATACAATCCGCTTTGGCCTGCAATCTTCCAGTAAATGATTTTCTCAAAAAGAAAATTTGGTCTTATCACCACTTCTCATTCTACAACAGAGATTTCTCCCTTTAGACTTCTTAAGAAAAGAGATCCTAATGGCAATTTGTGCCCTAACTGGATAAAAGTGTTAAAAAAAAACGATGAGTCATGTTTAGCTTGTAGAGACAAACAAAACATGAAAAAGAATGTCTTGATTCAACAAAACATACAGAAAAGCATTTTGACTCGTATGGCAACGTTTCACATGCTTTTCAAGTTGGGGACTGGGTCATGGTAAAAAATCCAAACAGGATAAAGAAAGGTGCCCCAAAATTCTCCTTGCCGGTACAAAGTCTCAAGACTGCCAAGGGATCACTATTTTTGGACAAAAAGGGTTGGTGGAACAAGAGGGTTGTGGTTAAATTGTCTCCTGAACAGGCGTCTAAAATACTCACTTCTAAGAATATCCTTCTTGAGGATAACTCTGATTTTTCACATTTCCCTTTAGGGACCTCATCTGGTGAAGTGTCAAACAGTTCTCTATATAGTCAAATTAAACATAATGTTGTTTCTTTTGACAGTTCTCCCACTAATTTACAACCTGTTGATTCAATTTCTCAATAAGTTGTGTGTCATCAACAAAGTGATATCAGTGGGGGTGCATCATCTGCAACTGGTGTTTGCAGATCATATCGTAATTGTTCTTTACCCTCTAGGTTTAGAGATTTTTAAATGTTTATATGTTTCTCTGTTACTCTACCTCTTTTCCCCAGGATATGCCCATTTATTTCTGTTTATTATGCAGGTGAAACTTATTTGGATGCATGTTTTGTTTACTTTAATGGGAGGGAGATGATGTAATGGTGCTTTCTTAATGGTGCTTTCTTTTTCTCTGTATAGTATTTCTCTCTTGTTTATTATTACATGCCAGCAATTCCATGTTCTGTATTCTACAATGACGTGCGCTTCCATAAACATGTGTATATTTGAAAGTGCATCTCTTGTGCTCCTTTCTCATCAACGAAGTACGAATGCTGTTAACAGCCATTGGCACTCTGTACTTCCTTGATGAGAGACGCACTCCCGTGGTTTTGCTGTCACCATCAATAAAGCTGTTCTTACTCTACAAGTTTCCGGATCTTCTGTTTCTGGTGCTGGTTTCCACGCACTTTACAACGGCCTAGCGTGAGGCCTGTGCGCAGAGGGGCAGGACTGTTTCCCTGTCTCCTTGCTGCAAGACTCTCATGGATGCCCTCCCATGGTCGCCCCAGTCGGTACAGGAAAAGATCACGCAGGTGGCCACGATCCCGTCATCATGACGAGGTGGGGAGGAGAATAATGGGTTCTTGCCACGATGATGCTCAAATTCCACCTGAGTGGACTGTGGGTGGGAGCTCTCCCAATATTTGTGCTCCATGACTGTGAAGTTTCCAGTTGCTCCCCCATGAACAAGGGGTGTGCAGTTTCCGCATGCTGTACTAACCACCGGCCTGGGTGGGGGACCTCCCTCACTGGCCTGCACCAACGCCATTTGCACTCATTGATGGAGAACTGTTTGGGATGAGAACATGTACCCTAATTGGGTGATCGCGGGGTTGGGAGGCACGTTAGTGGTCATCCCTTCCCCTTTGATTGTTTAGTTTGCAGAATTCATTACTTTGGGTGACAGAAACTTCTGGGGGAAAAGTGTGGGGAGAGGGGAATTGGGGGCATAGGAAATGTATGTTTTTTTGGTGTTGTTCTTCTTTTAATCTTGCAAACTCATAAATGCTACTGACGAACAGATGGTGTGACTAGACTACGGCGCCACCGCGAGAGTGCAGTCCAAGCATTCACTGCAGGCCCCCCTCTCCGGCCCTCTGTACGTATCCAAGCCAAAAGGGATCCCTCCAACAGGAGATTACTTGCCTGTCTTTGAGAAGACACTTCCCATACTTTGATGCTATCGACATGCCTATGAGCACCGGTGTTAAGGTGCACTGCTAATCTCACGTTGAAACTTGGAATGTGAATGCCCTAAATGATCAAATCCAAATCAGGAGAGGGGCTATAATGTTGTATGTCGAGCCAGATGCCCTACTACTCCAAGAAACGTATTTGCTAGGCCCCAACTGTAAATTCCTGGGTGTGTACATGAGGGTGTTTCACTCATGTTTTGCCCAGTTCTCTAAGGGGGTGGCCCTTCTGCGATACAAGACGTTTCCATTAACAATGACAAACACATGACTAGACCTCCTAGGTCGCTACATTATGGTTAACGGACTGCTGCCGGCCATCCCTGGACTTTGATCAGTGTATACCTTACCCCAGGACTCCAGGATCCTTCCTTGCAGAGACTTACTAACCACCAACTTACTGAACCTCCCGATGTAACGCTGATAGGTGGTGACTTGAATGTAGTGATTGACCCTCTGTTGGATGTTGGTAGTACTGCGACTCTGGCTAGGCCGTTGACGCTGTCCAGATGGGCCCCTTGCTAGGCCTGCTGGATTCATGGGGACGCTGGCATGGTGACACTACCCAAAACACTTACTACTCCAGCGTGCATTGTTCCCACTCACGTATTGACTACCTGCAGTGGTCTTATGTTTCCCTCATGCCTTCTTCTCTCCCTAATAAGAATGCTCGGGACCAATGTGTTCTGGTTCCGAGCATTCTCCCATAGAATGTTTAAGATGACTTTTGAATGACTTTTCAGTTACTGTGGCTTGTCTTTGAGCTAGCTGCTGCGCAGCACCTGATGTCAGATTAAAGCATATCTTCAATTGCTTCAAGTCTTTGGTGTATCATTACTACACCAATTAATGGCGACGATCATCAGGTGACTGCAGAACCCGCGAAAAAAAAAAAAAGATTTCTCCTACCTGGCCGGCGGTGAGAAGAATGTAGAGCTGAACAGCAGGACAACGAGATCGCTTCTGGTAACATTGGCTGACAAGAAGAGAATCGCACGCATCATCGGAGGTATTGTAACTCGGTTTGGGACGGGGTCAACCGGAGGTGCCTGTGGTGCAGAGAGAACTAGTGCGCAGCATAGAATAAGTATTAGAGCGCCATCTTTGGGGAAGTAACGCAGCAGATCGGTGCGTTCCAAGGAAAGGTGGACGGCCATTGAAGAGTGCCAGAGAGCGTTGGGGGCCATCTTAACGTGAAACGCACAGCGTAAGACGCAAGCGCCATTTTGCGAAGAGATAGGATAAGACGCTTGCGGTTTTATAAAGCAGCAGCAGCAGCGGTAAATTTAAGCGCCATTTTGCTTTGGGACACATTTGGAGTAAAAAGCGTGTTCCTTTCAATGTTGTCGATGCGAGGAAAAATACGAATGATGCATGTGCTGTGATTGTGTCTAATCCGGAGTGTTCTGGTGAGAGTTTAAACAACATTCAAGACGACTTAAAAGATATGGTTGTGGTTGTGGGAGATAAGGGCACTCTTTCAGGAGAAGGTTCAGAATGCGTAGATCCGTATGTTGATGTTGAGATCAGTGGAAAGAGGGTTTGCCTGTTAGTTGACTCAGGGGCAAGGATAACGATGTTGACTCAGGAGTTGTTTAATGAGGTTTGGGACTCACGCTCATTGATGCCTCCAGATAGGTCCCCGGTATCGTACGAAGGGAGGAGCATTGAACTGGCAGGATATTTTGACGACACCCTGGAATTTAGAGGCAGGAAGATTCTTGGAAAAGTCTATGTTTCCATCAAAGGTCTAAACATTCTTGGATGGTTTCACCAAGGTTTGTTTAAGATGGTTCTCCGACCGGGCACGAGAGATCAGGTTTCCATTCTACGTACAGATGATTTTGAGAACAAAGTGTCTGAACGCGTTTCCATTCCACGTACAGATGATTTTGAGGACATAGTGTCTGAACGCTATCCTGCTGTATTTAGTGAAGGTTTAGGCAACATTAAGGGGTTTACTCATGTCATTAAGGTCAAAAGTGATGCTGTTCCTGTTAAACACAGACTAAGAAATGTTCCTTTCAGTGTGAAGGATCAGTTGGAACAAGAACTCAGTGGTCTCTGCAAAAAAGGAATAATTGAGCCAATTGAATCCTCACTTTGGCTTTCTCCTTTGGTTGTCGCGAAGAAGAGAAATGGTGAACTTCGCGTTTGTATTGATTTACGCAGCTTAAATAAAAATATTTGGATAGATTCACATCCTCTCCCGAAAAATGCGGACATGCTATCTCTAATTAATGGTTCAAAATGGTTTAGCAAGTTAGACTTGGCATCTGCATATCACCAAGTGGTGTTAGATCCTTCTTCTAGACATCTTACCGCTTTCGTCTCACCTATTGGATCCTTTCAATATTGCCGCATGCCTTTTGGGCTTGCCTCCGCGGCGGCTGTGTTTCAAAGGATCATGTCTTCCATGCTAAAGGGTATTAAAGGTGTTGTTGTTTTTCAGGACGACGTTTTGATTCACGGTGACTCATGTGAATCTCATGATGACATCATGTTTCGTGTACTAGATGTTTTGCAGGAAAGGGGAGTTGTCCTTAAGAAGGAAAAGTGTGTGTTCAGAGTACAGAAGGTGGAATATCTGGGACATGTCATTTCTCAACATGGTGTTGAGCCTAGGCCGGGTCTTGTGAAAGCCATCGTCGATAGTGAGGCACCGAAAGATAAGACTGGACTCAAATCTTTCATTGGTTTGTGTGAGTTCTACTCACGGTTTATTCAGGATTATGCTTCCAGGGTACAACCTTTGACCAACATGCTGAAAAGAAGTGTTCAATTTGTTTGGGATGAGTCTTGCGAGGAGGTTTTTAAGTGGATTAAGGTGGAGTTAACTAGTCCAAAAGTTCTCAAACCATTTGTGTCCAACGCAATGTGTACCATAACTGTGGATGCCAGTGGGTTTGGTTTAGGAGCTGTCCTTACCCAGTGTGTTGACGGAATTGAACACACGTTAGGATATGCCTCAAGGGTTTTGCGTGGTTCTGAATTAAATTTTGCGGTCATCGAGAGAGAATTATTAGAGTGCTGGTGGGCTATAAGGAAATTCAGTCCCTACATCTGGGGCAAACATTTCCAACTACGCACTGATCATAGCCCTTTGGTATCTATTCTCACAGGAGATAGATTCAAGGAACATACACCTAGAATTGCTCGTTTGACAACGAAGCTACTACAATTCGACTTTGAGGTTTCTTACATTCCTGGAAACAAGAATGTGAGGGCAGATTACCTGTCGAGGTTTCCTGTTAAAGAGGAAGGTGAAGATGATGAGGAAGAAGATGAATGTTTTGTCGCATCAATGGTACTGGATGACATGTGTGCTGTGAATGAAAAGGAGTGGAGGGAAGAACTCTCCAAGGACAGGTTACTTACTGAGGTTATCAACTGCGTGAAGAATGGTTGGCCTAGAGAGAAGAACGCACACTACTCTTTACAAACTTTTGTAAAAGTCTCTTTGGAACTTTCTGTAGAGGATGGCCTTTTGGTGCGTGGAGACATATTGGTGCCTCCAGATGTGCTTAGAGGAAGGTTAGTAAAAGGAGCACATGAGGGACATTTGGGCAGAACTCTTACCAAGAGAAGGCTGCGTGAGTATTTTTGGTGGCCTCAGATGGATAAAGATGTTGATTTGTGTGTCGAAGACTGTGTCATTTGTTCAAATTCAGAAAAAAGCTTTAAAGTCAGAACTCCCCACCTTCTTCCGATTGAATTGCCTGCCAAACCTTGGGAAAAGATTGGTATAGATCTGGTTGGGCCTTTCAATATGTTACCCTCTTTTTCCAGGTTCGCTATCGTGGCGATTGATTATTATTCTAAGTGGCCAGAGGTTCGTTTCATCGGAGAGCCTAATTCTAAGAATGTTATTGACTTTTTGAAAGATCTTTTCTTACGGGAGGGGTTTCCTTCCACCATCGTTAGTGACAATGGGGTACAATTTGTCAGTCAGGAATTTGAGTCTTTTCTGAGCCAAGGAGGTATATCTCATTCCAGGAGTGCACTTTATCACCCCCAGATGAACGGATTAGTGGAACGCATGAATAGGGTACTTAACAACTGTGTACAGTGGGCGATAGCTGGAAAGTGTAATGTACAGAATGCTGTCAGGTCCATGTTATGGTTCTATCGCACCACGCCACATTCGTCCACAAAAGTTTCTCCATATGAACTCTTGCGAGGGAGGAAACCCTGTTCTAAAGTGTGTCCAGGTTCGATGTCTAAGTGGGTGAAGATGGGTTCAATGGGCAATGTGGATGAGTATGTGAGAGACAATGTATCCAAAGCTCAGTTTCAGCAAAAGAAATACTTTGATGAAAGGAAAAGATCTGTACCGCAGTCTATTGTTGTGGGTGATGTGGTACGTGTAAAAATTCCTGTCCACAGCAAAAAGGGTAGCACAAAGTTTTCTGAAGCTTTTGTTGTGGATAAAGTGTGTGGAAATGCGGTAAGAGTTAATCAGAAGAATTGGTGGAATCTGTCTAGGATTGTGAAAATAAAAAGGCCATTCGCTTAATCATGATTCATGTGGTGACCATGCTGAGACTCCTGTTAGTCAAGATTCACGCTGTGGTAATACTGGGGATTTATCATCCTCCTCAGCGATGGGTGTCTTACGTAGAAGTTGCAGACAACGATTTGTCCCTGCCAAGTTCCGTTAGTTCTTGTTTTGCTTGTTTTCTCTCTTTTGTTTTTAGGTTGCTTTTCTTCTAGTTTCTGTTGCTTTGGTTCTTCTTTTTTCTTTTTCTTTTTTCCCTTTTGTTGTGAGGAGGAGGATAATGTAGTGGTCTTATGTTTCCCTCATGCCTTCTTCTCTCCCTAATAAGAATGCTCGGGACCAATGTGTTCTGGTTCCGAGCATTCTCCCATAGAATGTTTAAGATGACTTTTGAATGACTTTTCAGTTACTGTGGCTTTTCTTTGAGCTAGCTGCTGCGCAGCACCTGATGTCAGATTAAAGCATATCTTCAATTGCTTCAAGTCTTTGGTGTATCATTACTACACTACCCTTTTGTCCCAGCAGCAGAGATTGCCGCAGTCTCCAAGATGAGCATATTGCCATGGGAAATCTCGATCACACCCCAGTTGAGATGTATTTACGGGGAATAGACAGGGGCCCATGTGGGATCTGGTTTTTGAGTGCTTGGTGGCTCACGGATGAACACTTCTCCAACCTCCTGAGTGATACAGTAACGGAATTCTTTAAAACATGATGGTGGCTCTATTTCCACAACTACTACTCTGTATGAGGCGTTCTTGGCGGTGATGGTAATGGGACGCACCATGACATACTGTAGGGGTCTGCAGCGTGACCGGGTGCAAGACACAGATGCATTGCAGAGACTTCCACTGCCGGAGTCTATGGGAGATCACAACAGAGTCTTGGAAAGAGCTGATAAAGCGGGATTCTTATCTTATCTTACCATCACTAAGAATCCTCAGGTCGCCAGGATCTTTTTACCTGCTGAATAGTGTGAAGGGAAGAAAACTCAATTCGCCTGTACAACAATTTAGGATTTAACTTTTGGCTCCAAAGATCACTGACTCCGAATTCAAGTTTTTGGGGTTTATTACAAAGCCAAAAATAATTGCACATACAAGCACCTCAACACGAGGTTAAAGAAATAGATGGGCACTAATACAAACATCATCCTACGCAGAAGTCTCATCCGACTCAGGATAAGAAGAATCGTTAGCTCCAAAAGCATTAAACTAGCAATGACAGCTCCAATCTCTATTTTATTCTTCATCTACCTAATAAAATGAAAAAGCGTTAAATCTGTCCCTACTCTACCACTAAAGTGACATCCCTACTTAACGAGTTTTCCCCAGGCAAGAGTAAAAAAGGTAAAGGTGTTAGCTGTGAAGACTTCCTAAGAAGTGCACTCACTTAGCATTCGAGCTCGTTTTAAGATGCTCCTTCCTAACTAGATCCCTCTCCTTCGCCCGTCTCTCAGGTCTCCTCTACCTCCAATCTGCTCTCCTCCCTCGGGGCACTATCCCTAATACAAAATCCACATACAATTGAACACTCCCTTGTCACGCCTCTTCGGCCAAGTCTTCCTTCTCGTACTTTTCCATCAAAACTCTTACTTCGTCCAGGACGGTTACAGTGACCTTGGGTCCCAGGCACCTTCTCCGCTGAAAGTATCATTCTTGCATTCCAGTATACTCCCATCTCAATGTCTCCCACCATCCTAACTCCGAAAACAAAGAGCCAGTCTTTCACTAACAAAGCATGTGTCCTTGCACCTGCAACAGAAAATACATTCAACAGAAACTTTCCACTGTGCTAATTAATTCTACCGTCGGTGCCCAGAGAGCCTTCCCAAGAGAACACCTTCTTGGCCTACAAATTAAGCTAACATAGGAACGGACAGGCCTTTCCTTGGCGTATATGCAGTCAGGCCTTTACACAAGTTAAACACACAGTTCTTAATCACATCATTTATAAATTACCCATATTTGAATATAAGGCTGTCAAAAAGTGAAGTTCTATGGTGACAAGTGACCAAGTGACATATTGTGCTCAGTGATACAATTAAGTGAGTGTTCTGTACAAGGTAATTAAAATATGTACAAGGGAGGGAAAAGGAAGGCCAGGCTAGAAACAATAACTCTGCTAATAATCCAATTATAATTTTCGTGCAGAGCCTTGATCTGGACCAAGAAGTAGAGTCAACGTTTCAACCCAATCTACGCACTATTGGGTAGTCATTGCGGGTCTTCATCAGGACAGTGGGGGGGGAAAGGAGAGGTGGCAGCCTGTGAATTTAGACAGAGCGTCGGTTACACATATTGCATTGGAGTGTGTTCCAGACAGCCAACAATATAAAAGGCTCTAGACTCACCTAATGTATCCAGAGTTAATCAAGAGTGGTTGGACAAAGGGCTCAAGTCCGCGTGCTCATGGCCCCTATCAGATAAATTATGAGAAAGAAGGAATGGGATTTGTTTTAAACTATTATGCTCAATATATGTTCAATAGTTCTAACGCGATTATGGGGGTAAACACTCACCCAGTAGAATTGCAAGGGATCAAGAGGTAATGGCTTAATTCCTCTTCCCAATTGACAATTAATGTTGGGCTCAGAGTAGAAGTTAATTCGGTGGAAAAAGGGGCTCAGGTCAGCGTGGTCAATGCCCTCTCAGAAGATTCTGGGGAAAAAATGAATTAGTGTTTATTTACCTAATAATCAAAAGATATGCTACATGATTATTACTCGATTAAAAGGGGGAAAAACACTCACCCAGTAGAATGGCATGGGAGAGGGAAGCAGTGGGTTAAATCCGCATTCCCAAATGATAAAGGCACACAAAGTCCAGTGTGGAGAAGTTAATTCTGTCAGAAAGATAAAAACGGGAGGGGAAGTCAGTATGTATCCCGTTGGCATTGCTCTTAGTAAAACCATCCATGTACCCAAGACGGTGCTTACCTAATCAAAGTTAGTCCGTGACAAGTTCTGAAGATCGATTATAAGAGGTGGTAGCAGGCAAGCGTCCTGTCAATCCACTGCGATATGTCAGCCAGCCTCCCCGTGATCAGCTCGCCTTAAGTGAAGCGTGAGCTGGCGTTCGCGTGCACAGCGCGCTCGCCTGTGCAGCAGCGGGATGCTAGCAACCTCAGTTGCCTAGCAACTGAGCCTGGCGATTTCCAAACCTATGTCAATTCAATTATTACATTCACAATGAGGAGGAATTGGGGATTTATATTATTGCCCTATTTTGTGACCATTTTAAAATTAAAATTAACGTGATTGCGTCGATTGTTGGCATAGACAAAATTATAATCTAAATAAAGACGGGTGGTACCGCGTTTGATATGAAAAATTATTCTTGCACATTTGGGTAGAGTCAAGGGATACCATGCGTTAGTTAAATAAGTTAATTAAAAAGGCATCTCTTGTGTATCCGTGATGTGCTATCAAACTTACAATACATGGTCACTTTAACAATAGATTATTTGGATATCAGAGATACCACGTCTTTGATAATTGCTAAACACACATAATAATTCTTTTAACCATAAAACAAGATAACTGAACAGTCTCAGCGATTGCAATAACACATAGCATATTTGTATCATACATGCATGTATGTGGTGCCACATTTGGTATTAAGAGATCTTGTACATATGGATCAAGGCAAGGGATACCATGTATTAATTAAATAAGTAAATTAATAATGTGTTCACAAGATTACGATACATGGTCATTTTGACAGTAGATTATTTGGATATCTGAGATACCACGTCTTTTGATAATTGCAAAGTACACATAAGGATTCTTTTGACCATAAAGCAAGACAACTGTACAATCTCAGCGATTGCCATAGCACATTTGTATCATATATGCATACGAGTGCATTCTGTGTGATTAAAACAAATAGATAAGCCTCCAAACAATGGATGGTCCACCATCAGTGCAATTAGTGGTGATCCTGACGGTTATAATCTAGTAGCTGAACTATATAGTATAGGTTATCTTAGTTCAAACGTGTGGAGGGCCAACATAAATGTTAAAGTTGGCCCATTTATCTTGCTGCTGACCTACAGGGTGTAGATCATCTTAGTTCGTATGTGTGATGGGCACACATCATGGCTAAAGTTGGCCCATTTGTCTTGAGGTCTCCTCAAACTCATTCAATCCCACCATTACAGTGTTAAGGGAATTGATCCACCTACACTCCTTACGGTTGAGGGCCACTGATAGCGAACCCCCTCTTGGATGGGGGCAGACTTTCTCGATAACCCACCATTTCATACTCTCTGGGGGATGGTTATGTGTGACAAAGTGATCAACTAGTGGAGCTCCCTGCACTTTACATCTCACTCTGCTCATGTGTTGCAGTATCCTGACCTTAACTTTCTGACTGGTCTGTCCCACATAAAGTAAGTCACATGGACAGCGAATGGTATATATCACATTATTGCTGTTGCAATTAGTAAACTGCAACAGCTTGTGTGTTCTGTTGTTGTGTGTGAATGCAGATCCTTCAATGGTCAATGGGCAGGCTTTACATTGGCCACATTTACGATGGCCAATTATGGGTGGTAATCCCAAATGGCTTCGAATATCCATGGGTTTAGGAGGCTCAAGATACGCTTTGACAACATTGTCCTTTATGTTTCTGCCCCTCTTGAAGGCAAATAGGGGATCTGCAGAGGTATTCAGTTCACTTGCAACAAGGTTCCAATATTTCTTCACAATCTTTTTTATGCTGTTGCTTTTGGAGTTAAATGTTGTCACACAGACAATCTTTTCCGTCCTTTCCGTTTTCTGTTTCACCTGCAGTAGTTCTTCACGTGGACAGTACCAGGCACGTTTGCGCGCCCGTTTCAACAGCCCTGTCGGATAACCTCTCTCTTTTAGGCGAATAGTTAAAGTATCTGTCTCCTTAAAAAAGTCCGTCCTTCTTGTGCAGTTCCTCCTGAGTCTGAGGTACTGGCCATATGGCAGATTGTCCCTCAAATTACGCGGATGATGTGTTTCATATTTGAGGAGTGTGTTCCTTTCGGTTGGTTTGCGATAAAGGTCACAAAACAAACAGCCATCTTCTACTTGGAACGTGAGGTCCAAAAAATCAATGGATTCCTTGTTGTTGGTCATGGTGAACTGGATGTCTCTCGTTCTGGTGTTCAGCCAATCCTGAAATTTCTTGAGTTCATTTTCGGTGCCCGACCAGATCATTATAACGTCATCTATGTAACGCTTCCACACATCAATCTTGTTTATGTAGGGGTTGTCAAGACTGTACAAGGGTTCCTCCTCGTAGTCATCCATGAAGATGTTAGCCAGACTCGGTGCATAAGTAGCACCCATTGCAACGCCCTTGCACTGATAATAGAATTGGTTCTTAAAGATGAAATAATTGCGCTTCATTGCAATCTCCAATAAGCCACTCACGAAATCAGTAGGTATCCAATGCGGTCTAGGGCGTTTGTCTAGTGTAGCTCTGACTACGTCCAGTGCCTTACCTTGGGGGTTGGAGGTGTACAGAGAAGATACGTCGAGTGTTACAAGTAATTGAGTTTGTGAGTCATACGGTTGGCCCTCCAACAGCTGAATAATGTGCATTGTATCTCTGACGAATGATTTGGTTTCTTGCACCCAAGGTTGCAGAAAAAAGTCGATAAATTGATTGAGTGGCTCCAAAATTGACCCACATCCAGACACGATAGGTCTTCCAGGCGGCTTGTCCAGCCGCTTGTGCACCTTTGGTAGAGTATAGATTGTAGGGATCCTAGGTTCTCTCTTATTCAAAAAATCACTCTCAGATTGACTCAAAAATCCTTGTGCTAGTCCATCTTCCGTTAGCTTCTCAATCAGAGATTTTATCTCAGTGGTCGGATCCCTGGGTATGGGGTGGTAGCTTTCCGTGACTCCCAATTGCAATTCTATTTCTTCCACGTAATCCCAGGTGTTCTGTAAGACTACAGCTCCACCTTTATCTGCAGCCTTGATCACGATGGCATCGTTGGTTCCCAGTGAGGATAGCGCTGATCTCTCATCTTTACTGATATTGTGTTTATACATCGCCTTTCCTCCAACAACTCCATGGTTTCCTGCAAGACAATCTTTTCATAGGCCAATATTTTCTCGCTCATCAAATATGAGCCCGGTGTAAAAGTTGATGGTGGTCTGACATGGGATTGTAAGTGTTTTTGTTAAAGTAATACTTGAGCCGAATCTTTCTAAAGAACCTTTGCAGTTCAAGTTTGACATTGAACGAATCAGGTGCAGTCGTAGGAACAAAAGAAAATCCTTTAGAGAGAACCTCTTTTTCTGCTGATGTCATCGTATAATTCTTAAAGATTGATTATTGGGTCCATACAGCTTGGTTCAGAGGGGTCATGCTGGTTGATTAGTGGGTCCATACATCTTGACTCAGGGGGGCTGTCAGGTCGTGGGTTACCAGGAGCCTCGACGGTACTCGTACTGGATTGCGCGTCATTTACTTGTAATATTCGAGTTACGGCCAAAACTTGAGTCTCTCGATCTTCGTTAGTGCCGGCAATTAATGGGTAAGCATTGTTGGGTGGTGAAATGTGCATTTTCACCATCTGTAAGTTTGCCTGCGTGTTGAGATTTCCCCATGTGCTTCTGGCTGGTAAAAGCGGACCCGGGAGTTGGCCTGTCGTGTGTTCCTACCCCTGTTCCATCCCCTTGCCCATTCCCAATTCTGCTCTGAACCTCCCCCCCTGTTGGACTGTCGGTAACCTTCCCCTAAAAAAAGGGGACCTTGGTTTCCCTGTCGACTGGTAGATGGTCTCTCAGATTCTGAATCGGAACCACTACCCACTGAGGAGTCTGAGAAGGTGTTGAATCTTCTGGGTCCCTGCCTACTCCTATTTGTGTAGAAACCTTGGCTGTCCTGCTGGTAGTAATCGTCAGCCAAGTAGGGGTAAGTGAGTCTCTTATCGTAGTTTCTCACGTCTTTCGACAGTTTGTCCAATTTTCTATTCAGGGTTATCGTGTTAAAGTCTGCTAGTGTCTTTTCAGCTCGCTCTAGAGCTTCTTTCGCATTCGAAAGGGCACTATACTCAAGCAATTCCCTCTTAAGATCAGCAATTTCCTGAGTGAGTTTCTTGACGTATTCAATTGCCGTTTCCACTCCCAGCACCATCCAGTGCCGGGAGCAGTTGTTGGCAACGTAGCTAAACCCCTCTCTGAATTTAGGGACGTCTATAAAAATCGCAGGCTCTTTGCGAACCTGCAACCCCTTAGGAATTATGTTGGATTGTAAGTACTTGGTCAATACATGTCCATGCAGGCATGAGCGAATCAATTTCTTCTCCAACCTTTCAATCTTAGCTAATTTCTCGTTTAAACTAGCATCCACAGACAATCTATCTGAACCGAGCAGGAAGTTGGATGCGCCCTGCTCTTGTATAAGCTTAGTTATGTACTCCTCACTATATGACAGAGTTTCCTTATCAGACATAATCTAGACACATATATAATTTGGACCAGTGTCACCACGCTCTGTCAGTGACCTGACCACAGACGGTATGAAAGGGTTGACACTGACTGGATCATAAAATCATAGCTGTTCTGAAGAGCGGAACAATTTACATTCTTTTTAGGAGTGCAGACGGGGAGAGTTGTTTGTCTTGTGCCTTCGGTAAAGGAAACTTGGCAACACCCTGCTTCTCCTGATTTATAACCCGGAGCTGGAAAGCGGGAGAAAAAGACATTCCCAGTCTTTCAAGCTCGTGGCATACCAGCGGCTGAGTAAAGAAGGCGCACATCGCAACTCCAGCCTAGAGAACAGAGCATTAAGGTGTTTACTGGCCAGGCCAGTGCTTACCGATTATCTGCTGCTGAAATATAATGTGCCAGGCAGGGGGCACGGGTTTGAAGCAGTTCAATACTGCTTGTGCCACCTGCATACTAGCAGGCTCTCCGGGACCTGCTGCTCCACTCCGGCCCACCTGCTGCTTGCTCTGGCACACGTCGCACACGATTGAGACTGCGGTGCCAGGCTGTGAAAGCCAGGTGGCGTGGAGACGCAGTTCAGTAATAGCATCATCATCTTTGGCCTGCCCTGCCCCAGCTTAGCTCAGTTAGGCCAATCTGAGCAGCTGGTTTTGGTGAGGGCAGGCAAAGGCTATGAAAAAGGCCTAAGAATAATGAATGAGAATGACAGGCTACAAAATTGAGATGCAAGGCACGAGCTACTCATGTGGGTTCGGCGAGCTATCGGTAGCTCGCGATCGACCGGTTGGAGACCCCTGCCTTAGAGTAATGATCGCGTGCATGGAAAGGGAATGTTGGGATCTTAAAATTGACCCCTTATTGGTATAGGCATGGCGAGACATGCTTGGCTGGGCAGCCTTGCCGATTACCGTAATGGGTCATGGGGCATTATTTAAAATGATTACATTCCTTTGCTTTCTATATACCCTTCAAAATGACCCCTATCCAATTCCAAATGCCTTTTTCCATACAATGCAAGTAATGCTTACACAGTTTCAACGTGTTGCATTTGATAAATGCACTCAACCTAGTTTTTCTGTGACAGGTCTGATCCCATAGTGCGCCTAGACCTGCTGAATCGCTTTGGTCTGCACAATTTGCTATATGGAGCACCGGTATTGAGTGCTCTGCCACCTCTTACAAGTGCTCTGTTGCTGAGCTGGAATGGCACATTAAAAACATTCAGTTGCACAACAAACTCACCAGGGAGAAGCCCTTGGGGCTTGGCACACAGCTTCCACAGGTCACTAGTCTCCGGAAATTTCGCATGTGGGATTTGATCAGCATTTCTGTGCTGAGAGATGTCTAGGCTGTTGGCCACAATAAGATGTTTGAGCAACTGGTCAATGACTTTGGTTTCCACTATACACAATTTTATAGATATTTGCAGCTCAGACCCTCTGTAGACCCCTATAGGGAATGTCTATGGGCACTGCCTGATTTTAACCCATTAGAAATCAAGAAATTGGAACATGTCAGATGAGGGGGAATTTCTAGTATATCAAAGATCCTACTGCTTAATATCCCGGACCCCCTCTGAGTACTCTAAGAGTGCTGGAAAAGGAATATAGGCCAATTTGAGGATGAGGAGTGGATGGAAGTCTATGTGGCCCACCGCACTATGGTCATCTCATTATATCTGTGACTCATTCAATTTAAATATCTACACAGAATATATTACCACCGTCTCGGATTGTGGCATACGTGTAGACGCCTAACTCTTACTGCCCACGCTGTGATATTCTTTACGGCATGCTTCTCCACATGATCTGGGACTGCACATGCATAGGTGTTTATTGGCAACTGATTCACAAGGAGAAATTTGCGGTAGTGGGCCATCAGGTGATATTAGACCACAAAGTTGTGATTCTCGGGGTAATGGATCAATGGGATGGTAACCATAGTACCAAGACCATGGTGGGCATTGGTTTCATGTTAGTCAAACGAAATATTGCCAAATATTGGAGAAGCAGTAGTCCTCCCACAGTGGCGGAATGGCTAAGGAGTATGGACGCTTGTGTGCTGGTAGAAAAAGCAGTCTATAGAGTGTGGAGGTGTCCGCAGAAGTATTATAAAATATGAAACGCATGGACCAGGTTGAATGGTTCCCTTACAGGGTGAGGGTAATGAGGTGTTACTTTCGTCTTGCTGTATGGTTGTTGCTGGGTTCTAATGTTGTTGAGGATACAGTGCCATTTCAACATGAGGAAATGATGATTGGTCTCTTTACGTTGCCCGATTCAGTACTGCCTGAACTATTTGCTGCAGTTGCTGCTGTTTTTGTTCTCAAAACCCTAATAAAAATATATTATTAAAAAAAACACTACTTTGGTGTATCACCGAAAAGGTAATGGATGTAGAGAAAGATTCAATAGGGTTCTTTAAGGAGCCATACAATTAGCAATAAACAATAATCAAAATGAATGTACAGGTTTTAGAAAACCTAGAATACAATGTGGTGGATGCATAGATGTTCACACATTAATTGGTCTAATGAAGTAGTTACAAAAAGTATTTGGATGCACAAAAAGCTTGAGGTGGGGGGGGCGTGGCCAACCGCCATGGTCGTGTGGTCGTAGTCCACAGAGGCTCCGCTGTGTTCGAGTCGGAACCAAAGATCCTGGTGTTCATGGACTGATCTCACATGTCTCCCAAGGAGTCAGTGAGGCGGAGTCACTAGTGGTGCAGGCGGGACACCTTCTATCCCATGGGACCGCAAGGAAAGCTGATGGAAGCTGAGGTGGCACACAAAGTGAGAAGCAGCATGGCAGCCATCGGAGCGGCACAGTGGTGAGGGCCACTTCTGCAGTAATGGCGGGCTGCCCCTTAGCCCCGATTGAGACTCCAAACTCCCTGACACCCCCATAATGCGGTAAGGAGATTGGTGCAAAAAGCAGCAAAATTGATGAATACCTGGCAGCGCAAATGCCTGACCCTAAGTTGGCGATTGTCTCAGACAGAGACCAGCATGGGAGATCATTAAGGGCATAAATTGATGGATCTGGCGGCTATAACTATGCTTCACTGAAGCACTGGGCACCGCTCATTTGTTTATTTTGTAGCTACTGCCTCCCCCGCTGATAGCAATGATAAGACTTTTCCCCTGATCGTTATAGGCTTTGAGGCCCACACAAATTACAGGCCTTCCAAATGCCTTTTTATGTCTCACCTAGGCAGTGCATGCACGCTGTCTCTTCGAGACATGCTGTATCTACAATATGGGCTTCAAGTTGGTTTCTTTTACAGTTTCTCGTAAATGCCTGCTTTTGTTTGGCAAATATGCTTAGAAGTCCCTCCTTTTCTACTTTTGTAACCTCCCATGAGGACTGCCCCTGTTATATGTGTTCTTAGTCTTCATGTTATTTAGGATAGTTTTTGAGCATTATTTTTTGATGTCTTTTCGTAGCTCGTTTTCACCCATGACAACAACACACTTCCCTGAGCACAATGGAGTTATCTTGTTTTTATTGTCTTCCCCCACACTATTTTAATTCATTCTCGAGGCCACCCAAGTATGCTTGGGTGGGTTGTAATTTCTCTCCTGGTACAGCTCTGGACTTCATGTTTTGTGAAGAGGTAGCCGTGTTGATGAAAGAAAGCTATGCCGCCGCTTCCTCCAACGCGCAATTGTTCCGAGCCATCCATACCCTCCGTGTTGCTTCTTATGCGTTGCTGTTTGTACAAACGCTCTTGTCCGCAGCTCCCAGAAGTTGTTTACGGAGACATGTGAGCAAATAAAATCAGTCAGCCAGTATTTGTCGCACTATTTTTTGGTGCCTTTTCTTAGCTCATTTTTGAGCCACGACAACAACGCACTTCCCCGAGCACAATGGAATTATCTTGTTTTATTGTCCCCCCCCCCACACTATTTTAATTCACTCTCGAGGTCACCTAAGTATGCTTGGGTGGGGTGTAATTTCTGCCCTGGTGCGGCAGCTGGACTTCATGTTTCATGAAGCAGGCGCCGTGCTGATGAAAGAAAGCTCCACCACAGTTTCCTTTGACGTGCTATTGTTCCCCCATCCATACACTTCGTGTTGCTTGTTATAGGCTGCAGTTTGTAAAAAATCTCTTGTCCGCAGCTCCCAGAAGTTGCCTCCAGAGACATGTGAGCAAATAAATCAGTCAGCCAGTACTTGTCTAAATCACAGTACTACTCGTTGCTCGTAACAAGCAGGCAATAAATGTAACTCTAAACATGCCTCAGCATGGCGCACTCTTACACATGACATGGAAGAGAGTGATTCATAACAAGTAAAGCTAATGTCCCTATATAGCTTGATCTGGATTCACATTTTTATCAGCTTATGGATATTTCTGACAAAAAAAACTGCCTTTTAGCCGAGACACTGCACATCACAAGCGTTGTGCTGGAGAAAAGAGCTGCAGTGCAGTTACACAGAACACAGTGTAGTTCTTTCGAGTCGTGATAAGTTACTGGCACCCAAAGGTACGTGGTGCAAGACAGAACCATACAAGGATACAGTTGGACTTAATCCACTCCACCAAATGGAGGGCCAGGCACTGGCTCTGTCCTGAAAGTTGTCAGATTTGCTCTCCTCTGGAGGCGATTTGCTCCACCAGCCCTGGGATCGCTTCTCTGTCTGGCAGCACTGTCTCTGTGTGGTGGGCTTCAAACTGGAGCTGGGCCAAACCATGGAGGTGAATATGTGTTCTCAGTGTTTTTTTAAGGGTTGTATGTTGCAACCATGCAATCCCCAACCACACATGCCAGAACAACGTGGTCTTAACAACGACCACGTCTTAACCACGCATGCCTTTACAACAAATTTAGTTGTAATGGCATATTTGGTAAAGGCATATGGCTGGTTAAGGTTCTGCCCTAGCCCCCGCCCTAAGTCCTAAAACGCGGCCACCTGCCATGAGTACAATGTCCCCAGCCCTAAAAACATCCCCGCTCCCTCCACCCTAAATGCTAAAAGCAGACCCCAGCCCTAAATACGAACCCCATCTCAGCCCTAAATACACCCCATTCCCCCGTGCCATGAGCCCTAAAACCCGGCCCCCAGACTTGAAATCGACCCCAAACCCACCTGCCCTAAAATCTTCACCCAGAACACAACCACGACCCCCTGAGCCCTAAAACCTTCACCCCAGAACTTAAATACACCCCAGCCCCCGCCCTGAGCACTAAAACCGTCCCCCCAGCTGTAAAAAGTACCCTGTGCCCCGTCCTGAAGCCCTAAAACCTTCACCCCGATCTAAAAAATAGCACAGCCATTGCCCTGAGCCCTAAAACTATGCACAGCCGTATAAAGTACCTCATCCCCCGTCCTGTAGCCCTAAAAGACAGCCCTGCAAACTACCCAGCCCCTCACCCTGAGCCCTAAAACCAGCCTCCCTACCATTTAAAGTACCCCTACATAAATAATAAAAAACGTTCCCTGACATAAATAATAATAAAATCGTAGTTACCAAGCCGTTCCTCATCCGGGCAGGAAATCACCTCCGACCCTCTGCCCAGTCCGACCCTCTGCCCGAGTCTAGAGCGCTAACTACCACTAACGTCTAAACCACGCATAAGCATGGTTATGGCATATCCGTGGTTTAGACATGCGTGATTCCGCCTGCGTTGTTAAGCCACGTGGTATTTAGACTGCATGGTTTAGGCTGTTCCCCTTTTTTAAGTAGGCGCGTTATCAGGGAACACTTGCCATGCCACGTATCTGATGAGTCTGTAGCTTAGCACGGGGTTGCTTTTATTCCTTTTTATTCCTTTTGGGAAACGAAAACGGTCTCTGCCACCTACAAAGTGCTTTCCCAGTCCTATGCATTCTGTCACCTAGTTCACTCACCACACTACTCTGTCATTTCTCGCTTTCTGTCATTCAACTCACCTGTTTGCTGCCACTCCCCCTTCGCCCCGACCTCCCCTTTCCCGTATCAATCAGTGCATTCTTTGCGGCGCTCTTCACACTTCATATCTGTCTACGTGAACTGCCTTTTGACCCCTTCTTCCCATTCACTGTACTCTCCTCTTTATTTTTACTGTCTATCCACTCCACCGATCAATCCCCCATTCACTTGTCATTAAAATAAAAGTCATAGATCTACTCTACACCTTAATGGGAATAATTTTTTATTGTCTTTAAAGGTTTAATGGCTATTACACATTTGTTAAAAAAAAGAATAATAATAAATTAAATATGCAGGTTTGCTAGTGCCAGCTCTTTAATCCCTAGTGACACAGTACCTAGGATAATATGCTGCATGGCTGAACACTTATAAGGTCCAAAAGGCGAGGCTTATTGGCCATGCCAATGCTTGTTTAAGCCTGGTGAGACCTGGGTAGCTGATGGTCTGGAGAGAGAGAGCTTCAGGGGGACATACAAGATGGGGAGAGGTACTAACCACATTTGACACCAGGGAGTACTATTTAGGCGGTCTCACCATGAGGGCAGAGCGCAGGCAAGTCCCATGGGGTGGTTGCCATATTACCCCATCAGGGGACATAGAGAAGCTGATCTATGATTTTCCACAGAGCTCAGGCCTGCCAACGCTTGCTCTAATACCTGCACTTCAATACATTGAGCGTCTTGAAGCAGGGGCCCTTGAATGGTAAGTCGTGATGTTGTGACTGAAGCTGGACCCCTTGTACACCCTGACCTCTGCAGTCCTCCAGCCTCTATGCCTATGAAGAAGATGCAGCTAGGCAGGGTATCAAGCTATTTTACCCAGCAGAGGCACGGAGTCTCGTTCTGATAGTGCCTCCAGTGAAGGGCACTATCAGTGCCCTCACCAAAGAGTACTTTCTCTCTTCCCGCGAAGATTTAAAAAAAGAGCTTAGGGAGGAACTGAAGGCTGACTTTGTCTCGTCTTTTGAAACCTTCATATACGATATTAACAATCGGCTGACTTCCCTTCAGGCAGATGTGGACTCTGTGGGTACCCACACCCTAGACTGGATAGGAAGTACCAAGGATTGGAGCAAAGGATGGGCCCAATGGAAGATACCGTGGAACAGTTGTGCACCCAATTGCAATCCACCCTCCTGAAATGTGAAGATCTGGAAAATCGCTCTCGGTGCAATAATATTTGGATCCATGGTCTGAAGAAGGGGGCTGAGGGACCGGACTTAGAAGCTTTTGTGGTGGAGATGTTCTCCAAACCTCTTAGGGGAGAGACAAGTGGAAGTACGACTGGAGAAGGTGCATAGGGTTGGTCGCAGAAAATGAGGTGGTCCAAGATGTCTTAGCAAAACTGCATTTCTTTAAAGTCAAAGAAAAGATTAAACAAGTGGCCTGGAAATGGGACTCAATCATATTCCAAGGAGCTACGTGCTCCCTCTTCCAGGATGTTGCCACCACAAATTTCGCACACCACCTACAATTCAAGCTGGTGACTGATCGGCTGCTCCGGGATCATGTCAAATACAGAAGAACCTACCGATTTAGTCTTGCCTTCGAATATCAAAACCAGTCGCACCATTTTCTGATGCTGCTGCCTTTTTGGGTTTGTCACTGCCAGATCGCAAGGGATCGGATGGCGAACCAGGAGAGGTCTCTAAGGGTTCTGCAAGCACCTCTACCAATGAACAATTGAAGTCGCAACACAAAGAGAAGCACAATGGGAAACAATGGGCATAAGAACTTCACTGAAGCTGGTAGCATGCTTACTGTGAACATTGATCTATGGGGAAGGAGACTCCTCTTAAAGTCTAGCCAATGGGTCTTCCCTGTTGTATGGAGGACAAATTCACCTAAATTTGCCACAGTATGAAGGTTGAAAACAGGAATCTGCTGTGCTCCCTTTGGACACTAACTGGGGCTCGTAATGACCTGGTGTTTCTCTATTCACACAGCTCTTAACAATTTGCCAGGACTTCTAGATACTCCACGGCTTCTGGTAGAACACAATAGCGGCTTTTTGTTCAAGAGGCCTAAGTTTAACAAATCTAAAACTATCTTATATACCTGCTGGGAGATTTCAATCCCAGGCTTTCAAGTTTTCTCTCATTCATAATGTTGCATGAGTGGTCGCAATATGATGCATTGTAGAGGAGAGAGGGGAGGGGGATGGCATAGAAAACGGCTTAGTGGACGGGGCTGTGGATTGTGGAAGGGTTGCAAGATTAGATACCGGCATTCACTCGATTGGGGTCAAGACTTTCATCCATACTCTAACTTACCCATGGTGTTAATACTCTTTCCTGGATTGCCAAGGGGCTTAACTCCCTGGCTAAATGCCCTAAACTCTGGAAATACATCCTTGACCTGAGACTTGAAATAATAGCATTACAAGAAAAGCACCTCAAGCACAGTGAGGCCCACAGGTTAAAACACAAGACATACCCTTTGATTTACAAAATGTCTGCCGCCACTAAACATAATCGAGTGACTATCCTCTTCCATTCTTCTTTAAAATATCAAATTTCAGGTAGCAACACTGCTAAAGAAGGGAGAATCATGCTGGCGAACGGAAATATTAAGGGATGCAAATGCTCTGTGGCCTCAATTTATGCGCCTAACTCAGGACAATCCGACTTTCTCCTTTCCTTCCTTTTATTTTTGGGGGGCTTTGCAGAGGGAGAATTTTAATGGGGGACTTCAACCTTGCACGGGACCCTGCCTTGGATAGTACTCACCCCCAAAGAACACATACAGGTACTTTCTCTAAGGCTGTGAAATTAGCAGTTCAGCATCTTGGTCTGATTGACTCCTGGAGGACATTATTATGAACACCGATTTCCATCCAATTGCACTTTCCAACCACGCTCCAGTGGAGATTGTGTTGGATTGGCATGCCCCAATAGCGAAATTTAAACTGTGGTTCTTTCTGGGCCCCCTCACACGGGACCGGCTCTTTCGTGATGAAATCCAAAAGGCCATAAGGGATTACTTCAAACTAAACAACTCCCTAAACACTAACCATTCCACAACCTGAGATGCCATCTAGGCAGTCATTAATGGGAAATGCATTTCTTTGATGACCACCCTTATCCAACAAAGGGCTCGAGGACGACAGGCACTTGAGGCAGAACTTAAATTGGCTGAACAAGTTCACAAAGAATCACCCACCCTTACCACACAAAGAAATGTAATGGCGTTACGAGGCAAACTTACGCCATCTACACTAATAGAGTGGAATTAACCCTGCTATGTCTTACAAAACCACATATGAACATGGGCACAAGATAGGTACCCATCTGGCGCGACATCTGCGTGTAAAGCAAGAGAACGAATACATAGGCCAACTGCACAGAGACTCAGGGGAAGCCTTTACTACTGCAACTTTTACAAACACCTATACACCTCAGATCCCACTGATGACATAGAGCAAATAGATTACTTTACCACTGTAGATCTCCCCCAAATATCAGTAGCACACAATGAGATCTTAGAGGCGCCCACACATGACGAAGAAGTCCAAAGCGCCATTGACGCACTAAAACTACAGAAATCACCAAGGGCTGATGGGTTCACCACCCAAATGTATAAAAACCTTTAGCTCAGATTTAGTTCCCCACCTGACGGCTTTATTTCAATATATAGGTGAATCTTGCACAGTGACCCCGACAATGGGAGAGGCTTTGATCTCAGTCATTCCAAAGCCAGGAAAGGACCCCCAATATTGTGCGTCTTATTGACCATTTGCTTTGCTCAATCACGACATCACAATATATATCCCAAGATACTAGCCAGTAGGCCAGAAGACATTATGCCAGAGTTTATTCACCCCGATCAATCAGGCTTCACTAAGGGGCAGCAGACACACGATAATTTGAGGAGGGTGATCCATCTGGTCGAAAAAGCTACTAAAAAACACATCTGGGTTGTACTCCTGGCATTAGATGCTGAGAAAGCTTTTGACTGGGTAAACTGGTCCTTCCTGTTTCATACATTGCACCTTTCTGGTTTTGGGGATCAGTTTATAGCTATGATTCAAGCCAACTAAGGTCCAGAGTGCTGGTAAATGGGATTGCCTCAGACTTCTTCAATTTGGAACATGGAACACGACAGGGGTGTCCTCTCTCTCCACTTCTATTTGTCATTAGTATTGAACCCCTAGAGGCTAGAGTGCGTGCGGCGCCCTCAATCCACTGTACATCTTTTAGTTCCGTAGACCACAAAATATCTATGTTCACAGATGATGTGTTATTCTCCCTCGCTTCCCCCAGACTTCTCATACAACACTGCAAACTGAAGTCCAAGCCTATGACAAAGTGGCCGGTTTTCGTATTAACCTTCATAAATCCTTTCTACTCAACCTGACCTTACTGATAAAGGAGGTGGAAGTGATAGCGCCATTTACCCCCTCCCAATGGGTTAAGAAAGACATCACTTACTTAGGCATAAAGATCACCCCCAAAATCTCTGACTTATATAGAGCAAACTATCCCCCTCTTCTGCATCAGCAGAAGGCCGACCTAAAACATTGGGCCCCAATGTATTTGTCCTGGATAGGGCGTATTAATGCTATGAAAATGTCAGTATTACCTAGAACTCTATTCATTGAAATTGACCGGGAGTTCTTCCCTTCTTCACGCACTATGATCACTTGCTGTATCTAGCAAGACCGCAGAGCAAGACTCGGTTTCAAAGTGTTAATCCACCCAAGAGATGCAGGGAGACTGGCCTTATCGGACTTCTCGTTTTACTATAAAGAGTCACAACTAACGGTGATCACCCAATGGTCACTAAGAAACACTGGCTCCATATCGACAGAGTGGTAGTTGGAAGATCCATCTGGGTTGACAAGTGGAAGCCAAAGCAGGATAGACCTCTTAACGCTTAACGGGAGTAGCCCTTGACCCTGGTTGTGTGGCCCGTTTTTCACTGCTGCTGCCCTGATCTCGAGACTGCTACTCAACTCCCAGTCCTCTAAGCCCCCCGTTCGGTCCAGGTGTTCAGAGGACCACCTGCCCTGCCGGATTGCTGGCACTGCTCTCACTCAGCCTGAATTATGGTGCTGTCAATGTGAGCGATTTGAGTGGTTATTTGTCATTTCCTTGGCGTACTGAATATAATTGGTCATTGCAGTATTTAATTTTTGGTCATTGTCGTATTCAATCCTATTGGTCATAGGAGTATATAATTTTATTGGTCACTGACGTAATTGATTTGGTTTTTGTTCTTATACTTTTGCAGTCTCTCTCACCAGGACTTGCTTTCCTGCTCTGCCAGCTTCCGCCATTTGTTCCTGCTCCCGTCGCCTCCCGCTCCCTGCCATCCTGCTTCACTGACAGCCCTTCCCATCTCCCAGGACTAAATATGGAGGCCACTACTTGGCTCCTGTGAGTAGCCCTAGACTCTGATCGTGTGGCCTGAACTCCACTGCTGCAGCCTAGCTCTCGAGACTGGGACTCCGCTCCCAGTCCACTAAGCCCCCCGTTCGGTCTCGCTGTTTGGAGGGCTGCCTGCCCTGCAGGACTGCTGGCACTGCTGGCACTCTGCCTGAATTGCTGGTACTGTTAATGTATTGTATTGTATTGTAATTGCATTTGTATAGCGCTTACTACCCCTGACGAGGCGTCGAAGCGCTTGTTCGGCGAGTAGCACGCTACTCCGGGACCCATAGAGGATTAGTGTTGAATTAGTATAGTGAAACATGCAAGTAAATTTTAAGTGGTGGATATGTTAGTCAGTTATTTGGATTCAGAAGGATAGCGGAGGGATAGAAGAGGGAAAAAGGTTTGCATATATATAGCGCTTCTAACCCCTGATGGGGTGTTGAATTGCTTTTTTTTGGGCGAGTAGCACGCTACTCCGGAAACCCATAAAGGATTAGTGGTGAATTAGTATGGTGAAATATGAAAGTAATTTGAGTGGTGGATATTAGTCAGTTATTTGGAGTGAGAAGGATAGTGGAGGGATAGAAGGGAAAGAAAGGTTTGCATTCATATAGCGCCTGTTACCCCTGGTGGGTGTTGAAGCGCTTTGTTGGCGAGTAGCACGCTACTCTGGAACCCATAAAGGATTAGTGGTGAATTAGTATAGTGGAATATGGAATTAGTGAAGTGAACATGCTAGTCTGTTATTTTGATTGAAAAGGATAGTTGTGGGATAGAAGAGTGAAGGATTTCTTTTTGTAGGTCATAGCAGTAGGAGGAGGCTTTTTGATGAGTAAAAAGGGTTTTTGGAGGGAAGAGTCAGAGGGAAGAGTTTAGAAAGGTTTGTCTTGGGCATTGGTACAGTAAAGGAGGTGTCAGAAGATACAAGGAGGGGTAGAGTAGGAGAGAGTCAAGAAAGGGTTATTTTGGGGAACATAGTAGTGGTATGGCGTTTGCGATAAATGAGAGAGTGGGTGTAGAGGATATAGTGATAGATGTATAGGGTGAGATAGGGTAGTGAATTGGAAAAAGTAGTAGAAAGAAGTTTGAGATGAGTCAAAAAGTTGGGCTAGAAGATATATTGAGGGAAGTATAGGCTGAGAAATAGGGTAGTGCATTGGAAATGCTAAATTAGAAGAAAGTGATAAATATATAGATCCATAAGTACATTGAGAGTATATAGATGCATAAAGGAGGTAAGTATATGCAGATTAAAAATATTGATAGAGGTAGCGGATGTGAAATAGGGTAGTGCATTAGATATGCTTTTTCAGGAGAAAAGTAATAGACACATTAATTAATGGGAAGATGGGCAGCATTCCTGGCCCTGGCCCGTCTCGAACAGGCTCAAACAGGCACTCACCCTTGTCCTCTCTGCCCTTAGCTGAGACGCCCGGGCTGAGACGCCCTAACCCTGGCCTTTGATACCCCTAGTAATCAGGTGACCCCGTCAGCCAATGGGAACCCTAGCCCTAATACTATCCAATCACAACACTAGCCCTAAAAGCTAGAACCAATAGGAGATCAGGACCTTACAGCCAATCTTAGCCCTACTCCAAGCATCCAATCAGTTCAAAAACCCTGATCTCTATGTCCAATAGAGGCCCTAGCCCTACCAGTAGTCCCAACCCTAGTCCAAGCAACCAATGGGACGGGAAGCCCTAGTCACTACTTCCAATAGAAAGCCTAACCCTACTCTTAGTCCCACACCTAGTCCAGCAACCAATAACACCAGAAGCCCTAATCGCTACTTCCAATTAAAGGCCTAACCCTAGTCCTAGTTCCACCTTAGTCCCAACAACCAATAAAACAGGAAGCCCTAGTCCCTGCTTCCAATAGAAATCATAACCCTAGCCCTAGTCCCAACCCTACATTGATTGAATCACAGATCCAGAAACCAATCAGAACCCTCAAATACCCAACCAATGAGGACACTAACTCAAACCAATAGAAACATCAGATACAACCACCAATCAGTGTATACATGTAGCAGCCACTAGCAGACTATATAAGGTCCCAGCAACCTCAGACAAGGTTTGCTGCCCAGGGAGTTGGAAGCTGCTTCTCCTGTCCAGAATCTCCTAGGAGACAGACAGGCTCAATCCACACTTTGGATTTCTGCAGGTAAAGGCCTCACAAACTTGAAATCTAACAATACTGTTTGAATACAACTTTACTCCCTCTCCTGGCCAAAAACGAAGTGCACAGTCCCTATTAAACACAGTTTAAACAGCTCACAGAAGCACCCTCTGATGTAGAAAATCCCTGTTGCTGGAGGGGGAGGCAGGGGGGCTGGTTTCACTGGCTTGATAACACAAAATGGTGGCTGGGGGTGCACTGTTTAACATACAGGTCTTAGCACAGAGCAAAGGAGAAATTTGGAGGGAAAACTGAATAGTCACCAGGAATGAGAGCGACAAACTACAGAGTTTGGACTGCAAATAACACAATTCAACACGTTAAATGGAAGCAATCATGGGCAGGAAAACCACAAGTTTAACACACAAAACAGGTGATAAAATATACAATCACAGGCAGGTTAAAACTACATTTTTAAACTGTAACAACCACAGGCAAAGACAGTAATCACAGAAAGGGAAAATCGTTTTTTTAAAACTTTTTGGAGGAGGGAAGAGACAGCACTAGTCTGCCTCCTTACCACTTGCTGGACTCTGCTCACTGCAATCTGGGGCACAGGTAGGCTGCAACTCACAAGATGGAGGAGAATAATTTGGGGTGCACCCAGCAAAGCCTTAAGGGACCTGGGCAGGTGTGAGGGAGGGCTCAGAGTTGCCTGGGAGCTGAATAGCCAATCCCCAGTCCTAGGCCTGCTGGCCTGGGGGTGGGGGTGGGGGCTGCTTCTCCTGTCCAGAATCTCCTAGGAGACAGACAGGCTCAATCCACACTTTGGATTTCTGCAGGTAAAGGCCTCACAAACTTGAAATCTAACAATACTGTTTGAATACAACTTTACTCCCTCTCCTGGCCAAAAACGAAGTGCACAGTCCCTATTAAACACAGTTTAAACAGCTCACAGAAGCACCCTCTGATGTAGAAAATCCCTGTTGCTGGAGGGGGAGGCAGGGGGGCTGGTTTCACTGGCTTGATAACACAAAATGGTGGCTGGGGGTGCACTGTTTAACATACAGGTCTTAGCACAGAGCAAAGGAGAAATTTGGAGGGAAAACTGAATAGTCACCAGGAATGAGAGCGACAAACTACAGAGTTTGGACTGCAAATCCCACAATTCAACACGTTAAATGGAAGCAATCATGGGCAGGAAAACCACAAGTTTAACACACAAAACAGGTGATAAAATATACAATCACAGGCAGGTTAAAACTACATTTTTAAACTGTAACAACCACAGGCAAAGACAGTAATCACAGAAAGGGAAAATCGTTTTTTTAAAAACTTTTGGAGGAGGGAAGAGACAGCACTAGTCTGCCTCCTTACCACTTGCTGGACTCTGCTCACTGCAATCTGGGGCACAGGTAGGCTGCAACTCACAAGATGGAGGAGAATAATTTGGGGTGCACCCAGCAAAGCCTTAAGGGACCTGGGCAGGTGTGAGGGGAGGGCTCAGAGTTGCCTGGGAGCTGAATAGCCAATCCCCAGTCCTAGGCCTGCTGGCCTGGGGGTGGGGGCTGCTTCTCCTGTCCAGAATCTCCTAGGAGACAGACAGGCTCAATCCACACTTTGGATTTCTGCAGGTAAAGGCCTCACAAACTTGAAATCTAACAATACTGTTTGAATACAACTTTACTCCCTCTCCTGGCCAAAAACGAAGTGCACAGTCCCTATTAAACACAGTTTAAACAGCTCACAGAAGCACCCTCTGATGTAGAAAATCCCTGTTGCTGGAGGGGAGGCAGGGGGCTGGTTTCACTGGCTTGATAACACAAAATGGTGGCTGGGGGTGCACTGTTTAACATACAGGTCTTAGCACAGAGCAAAGGAGAAATTTGGAGGGAAAACTGAATAGTCACCAAGAAGGAGAGCGACAAACTACAGAGTTTGGACTGCAAATCCCACAATTCAACACGTTAAATGGAAGCAATCATGGGCAGGAAAACCACAAGTTTAACACACAAAACAGGTGATAAAATATACAATCACAGGCAGGTTAAAACTACATTTTTAAACTGTAACAACCACAGGCAAAGACAGTAATCACAGAAAGGGAAAATCGTTTTTTTAAAAACTTTTGGAGGAGGGAAGAGACAGCACTAGTCTGCCTCCTTACCACTTGCTGGACTCTGCTCACTGCAATCTGGGGCACAGGTAGGCTGCAACTCACAAGATGGAGGAGAATAATTTGGGGTGCACCCAGCAAAGCCTTAAGGGACCTGGGCAGGTGTGAGGGGAGGGCTCAGAGTTGCCTGGGAGCTGAATAGCCAATCCCTGAGTGCTATGAGTGGTTATTTGTCATTTTCCTTGGCGTACTGAAATTCTTTTAGGAATTGGAGTATTTAATTTTTGGTCATTGGCGCATTCAACCCTATTAGTCATTGAAATATATAATTTTATTGATCATTGGTGTATTTAATTTGGGTTTGTTTTTGTACTTTTACAGTCTCTCTTGCCGGGACTTGCTTTCTCGCTCTGCCCACTCCTGCCATTTTTTCCCACTACTACTGCCTCCTGCTTCCCGCCGTCATGCCTCCCTGCAGCCCCTCCCGCCTCCTAGGACTACTTATGGAGAACGCTGTGAAGCTGCGCTGGGGGTGCGCCATAGTCAAGCCTGTCTGCACCTGGACTGCGCCCAGCGCCAAGAACCCTGGCCCTCCTCCGCACTCCCACAGATACTCCGCCTCAGATCTCCGGGCCCTGGACCCCGGACGCAACGACACCTGCTGCCTCGCATCGCCTCTCTCCACAGCTGGACCTTTCTCCTGCATCCGCTGCCGGTTCACTGCCACCCTAGGACCGACTTCCATCGCAGCAACCAGCACCACGCCATCCCCATTGGCCTAGACCCCCTGGAACAACTCAGCTGCCTCCTGATCAATGCAAGGTCGCTCTGCAAACAAATAACCGAAGTCTGGGACACCATCTCCACCCTCGCTCCCAACGTGACCTTCATCATAGAGACCTGGCTCACCCCCGCATCCGCCCCAGACATCGCCCCCGCAACTCCCATTTGCTACAAGATGAAACAGCACGACCGCGCCAAAAGACATGGAGGCAGCAGTGCCATCGTACACAAAGAATCAATCGTCTGCACCACTACCGGTGAAAAGACCATATTGATCATGGACCACACGAATGTCCAGCTCCGCACTGACAACAAAACCACCATCAAAGGTACCCTTGTCTACAGTCCCACAGGACCACGAACCAGCCTCAGTGTCACCATCGCGGAATTCATCACTCCGCTCGCCATCAAATCTGAGCACTTCATATTCCTGGGAGACCTCTACTTCCACCTGGACAACCCCACTGACACCAACTCCACGGACCTCCAGGAACGATTGGACACCGGCCTCAAGCAGCTGGTCACAGACCCCATGCACAAAGCAGAACACATGCTGGACCCCATCTTCATGTTCGGTTACAGAATCAGGTACAGCCATACCGCGGAACTCACCTGGTCGGACCACTCCATCGTACAATTCACCATCGACGGGCTTCCCCGCACCAACCCAACCACTAAAGCACCCCCTCCCGCAGCTGGACCATGGTCACTCAGCACCAATGGACCGATGCCCTCAGCATCACCCAGCCCAACATCACCTCAGACCTGAACCAGGCAGTTGAGAACTTCAACACCTGTATCACTAGTGCCGCTGACCGAGTCGCTCCCACCAAATTGGCCAGAACACACAGATCCACCAAACGAGCCAGTTGGTACACCCCAGAACTTGGCATGTCGAAATGCAAATGCAAACAACTGGAAAGAAAGTGGCGAACCAGCAGGAACAACAAGGATTGAGCCACCTGACAGGCATCCCTCACAACTACCACTGCCAACTCAAAGCTGCAAAAAAAGTGGCCCTGATACACCAGATCCAGACCAGCACCATCATCAGAGAGTTCACCTGCCCTTCAGCCACCGAAAACTCGATCCCTTCCTCACAGGATCTTTGCGACGCCCTCACCGACCACAAGATAGCACCCATATACAGAAACTTCGATTCCCAACCCACAGACCTCCTTGGCATCCCATCGACCACTGCCTCCAACCAGCCGCTCACCACATGGGAACTACTCACTACACCAAACACTAATACTCTTATGAACTCCATCTAGTCTGGAGCACCCACCGACCCATGCCCCTATCGACTTTTCAACCTCGGAAGAGACAAGATCAGCCACCAGTTCACCACCATCCTCAACAACTCCATAGCCACCTTTCCCGATGCTTGGAAACATGCAGAGGTCAGACCCCTCCTCAAGAAACCCTCTGCAGACCCCAGCGAGCTCCAGAACAACCATCCAATCTCGCTGCTCCCATTTCCCACCAAAGTCCTGGAGAAGGCAATCAACCTCCAGCTCACCAAACACCTGGAGAGAAACAACCCGCTGGACCCTTCCCAAACAGGATTCAGAGCCAGTCACAGCACGGAGACAGCCCTGATCACAGCAACAGACAACATCCGCACCTTACTTGACAGAGGAGAATCAGTCGCCCTGATCCTGCTCGACCTCTCCGCAGCCTTCGACACCATCTCCCACCACACACTCATCAACCGACTGCACCAGATCGGAATCTCAGATGACACGTTGAAATGAATGGCATCCTTTCTCATGGGGAACACCCAGAAAATCTGTCTCCCTCCTTTCACCTCCCAACCCAAGCACACCATCTGCGGCATCCCTTAAGGCTCATCCCTCAGTCCAACCCTCTTCAATATCTACATGACACCACTCACGAACACCGCGGAACCAACAACATCAACATCATCTTCTACGCCGATGTCACCCAGTTGGTCCTTTTGCTCTCAACAGACCCCACCACGACGAAGAGCAACTTCCACAACTACATGAAGAATGTCTCAGCCTGGATGAAGAACAACTGCCTGAAGCTCAAAACAGACAAAACTGAAGTACTGATCTTTGGCAGATCCACCTCCCTCTGGAACAACTCCTGGTGGCTATTGGAACTCGGACCCACCCCAACTCCGAAAGACCACACCCGCAACCTCAGCATCATTCTGGACAGGGAACTCTCCATGAAACATCAGGTCAATGCGGTCCACTGGTTGGGCAATGATCCCTTCTCCTTATACCCCTACACACTTTAACGCAGCCTTCTCACCGGCACTCAAAACGGGTCCATTTGACTTATGGCAGGAAGGGGTTTGTCTCACTGTATCAGATCTATTTCACAGATGGGACATTCTTACCTTCGAGAATTGTCAACGCAACTTTAATTTAACCTCCACGGAGCGATATCATTACACACAATTGAAACATTGGCTACAACCAGAGATCAGACAGGCAGCCACCAGGGAACTCTCCCCTATAGAGAAATTTGCACGAAGAATAGTCAGTTCAAAAGGTTGTATTTCTTTTCTGTACTCACTACTAACATCAACTACTCGTGCACCATCTCCTTGTCATATGGCATTCTGGGAGCAGACACTGGGAATAACAATCACTATAGAACATTGGCGCAAATTGTGGAGGGATATCCTTGGATTTAATCACCCACTGGGCTTGAGAGAGGCTCAATATAAAGTGCTATATGACTGATACCTCTAACCTGAAAAGCTCAAGAAGATTTATCCTGACATCTCTGAGCAATGTTGGAGGGTCTGTGGACTATTAGGAGACTTTAAACATATCTGATGGGACTGCCCTGCGATCCAACCCTACTGGGCTGAGATTTTGGCACAAATGAAAGACATCATGGGATACCCCCTCCTGACTACCACGGACTTTTTACTCTTGGGATTATGGGACGAATCCTTGAAATATCAAACAGCTGGAGATCGCTCCATTTTATGGCTGGGCTGGGGGCTGTCAAGATGGCCCTATCTGCAGCCTGGAAACAAACCAATGCCCCCTCAATGCCACAGTGGTATGCCCACCTATGGCAGAGTCTAACCATGGAGTAGATGACTGATGTCCTTCAAGAGACTCAGAAAAGCTTTGAATTCACATGGTGTCCCTTGGTGCGCTTCCTCTCAGAAGCCTTGCTGCTCTTCTCTTGCCCCACATGTACTAGGGTGCTTCATCTCTTCTAGTTCTGAGTCCCCACGAGACAAAAGCCTCCCATATGACTGTAATAGACTCCACTCAAATTCCCCTCCCAACTCTACTGACCAGGACTCCTCACACGTCATTCGCAACTTTAGTGTAGGAGAGTAGGATCTGCCTCTTATGTTGCCCCCACTTTTTTTTCTGATGTTTACACTGGTTTCTGGCTATAGTCAGGCTGGGACCCTGCCAATCAGGGCCCCAGCCTCTCTGTTCTCTCTAACGACTTGGAGTGCACTCTAGGTGCACTAGTGATTGGATACTGTGGTACCTTATGAGTCCCTAGTATATGGTACCTTAGGTGCCAAGGGCATAGGTACTTCACAGGCCTACCAGGGGCTGAAGCATGTATTATGCCACCCCTGGGAAGCAGACTACATCTGACACCACAGGTCTGCTACTGCAGCCTGGGTAAGGTGGTGCATGCACCCCTTTCTGTGATATAGGCTACCTATATCACTACATAGATACACACATATAAACCTATAAGTCACTCCTATGGCAGGCCTTATCAATCCTGAAGGCAGAGTGCTTGGTTCATATGTGAGAGGGTGCCCCTGCATGAGCAGAGCCCCTCTGCAGCATTCGGAGACCCTTCTCTGAGGCTATTTGTAGTGCAGCCTGACCATATACTCTTAAGCGCATTATAACCTCGCGTTAAATGCTAACTTTGGGATGGCTGCACGGAAACATGTCGTGTTTGGTGTCAAACATCTTGGAATACTACCCCCCGCCAGTTCTGGCGGCGGGGTAGCATTCCACCCTTCTAGAGGGATAGACATGTACCTACTGTGGAAACGCGGTAGAATCCTGAAGAGCCCTGGCATCACAAAATGGATGCCACCAGTCACAGACACTGAGCTGCCCTCCTGCTGATGACCGAAACTCGCAGTGGAGGAAGCCCAACAATAGGTATCCTGTCACAGGAGGGTGTGACCACCTTCCAGACAGGGTTTAGTGTATTGGGGCTGGGTGGGTGCACTCCTAGAGTGCTTTGAAGTCCTGCACTGGGGAGCAGAAGGCTCCTCTGTGCATATGCCAGTTCAAACCAGCTCAGGGGCTACCTGCCCCTGCTCTGGCGTGAAACTGGACAAAGGGAAGTGGGTGTAGCCACCCACACCCCTGACCCTCCCATAGGTGGGGTCATAGAGCTAGTCCCTCCCTTCCTTTTAGTATAAGAGGGGGAACCTGTGCATTGCAAACTAGATACCCCTGGATGATGCTCTAAAGAATAATCTTGGACCTTCAACGTTCCACTACCTCTGGAACACTGAAGAATCTCCCTTGGAGTCAAGGAGTGACTCCCCTGCTTGGCAGGCACCAAAAACTGAAATGACGGTCGCAAACTACGCTGCTCCCACTGGAGCCCGAGGTCCCTGCAGCCCAAGACGAGGATTTCCTGACTTCTCAAAGGCCATCGTGAGTCCCCAGTGAAGCTGAGGACAGTGGACCCCTCGAGTGATGAGGAACCGCAGTCCCTGGGTACCATGCACTATTGTCGGGTGCAACCCCTTCACGATGTTCTACGAACCTGTGCTTTGGACCACGTGTGGTCCCACCCTCTAGCAGGACCCCCTCCGAAGATCAGAGGCCTACCCCGTCCCAAGTGACCGTGGGCCCCTGTTGAAGGAATCCTCCCGAGGCGTCTTTGCGATCCCTTGCCAGCCGGCTTGTGGGTCCCCAGAAGACTTTTCTAAAGAACCAAAGGGCTCCCCTGGTTGCTCCAGGCCTGCCCTGACTTACCGTTGCTGGGTGAGTTCCCCAGACCTTGCTGGTCTGCACCATTGACTTTTTACGCTTTCCACGAGACTTGCTGCTACCAAGGCTTGTTGGCTCCAATCGGGTTGCCGATACCGCAGTCAGCTGCAAACTTCGTGGGACATGCTGAATTCAGCTCCTGGTTGTCGTTGACGCCTCCTGGACCTTGTGGCCGAAGAGTCAAGACACCCGTGAACGACCTGAATCTGCCGACGACGGTGGACATTCATCTTCCTTGCCCCGAGTCACTGCCCAGTGACTTTGAACACTGTCCCCTCTGCTTTCAGGTCTTCCTTCTTCCGAATCCAGGCTTGGATTCCACCGGACACTTCTTCGGACTTCACAAGCAGCAAGTCTTCATTGGCTCTCATTGAAAACGACGCCGCGACCCGACACCAAAGGACACCTATGCACCCGGCTTCCCTGGGTGAGGTAACTCCAGCACTACGGTGCTCCTGTGGGTGTTGGCCCTAGAACTACTTACCCTGTAAGTGACTTGCTTGTAGCTACTCCCGAAGTGCCCTTAAACTCTTAATTTCTAACCGCGACTTGCCCCATTGAAGTCTACGGCGATCCGCGCCTGTGTTCACGCACTGCACGCGTCCCCCGTGGGTCCTTTACTTACCTACCTTGGGTGGTTTCGTGAGGCCCCAACACTTCTGAAGGCCCTGGGCCTTGTCTCCCTGCAAGTCGTTGTTCTTAAGTCTCTTTTTTAGTATATGGTCTGGTACGCCCCTAGGGCCCCAGCCATATTTGTGCTTAATTTATTGTGAAACGTTGATTTGTGCATATGTTCTTGACTTCTAATCTCATAAAGAGATTAGTAGAGAGTTGTTTAGTAATAAATACATATATATTTGATATATATACCTGTGTGGTGTCTTTTCATTTGGTGATTCAAGAGATTGTGTGGTAAAACAAGCTGCTTTACATTCCTCCAAGACTTAGCCTGAAGGCTGCTCTCCACAGCTACCACTAGGCTAGCTTTCTATAAAGGTTGTCTTAAACCTACCTACCATAAGAGTCGAATTGTACTGGTGCAAGGTGTCCACTTTAACTAGTGAACAGCATATACCAGGCCAACTTCTCACATTGGTGGCAGCGGTGGGATTCCAGCTTGCTATTGTTTTACCAGAAAATCTCTATTTGAATTACTAACTGAAAACCACTATAGGTACTCAAGGTACATATAAAGTCAAGCTTAGTATCAATAAGTTCTACTGAACTTAGAGCTGTGTGCAAAGGGATAGCACACTCTTTCTACAGCTCAAGCTAGTATCAGTAGGCCACAAACTAGTGTACGTAGTACAACACTGCACAACACTAGAATGTCCTTAAAGGGTGGACCCAGTGGATCCACTCAGCCTCAGTATAAGGACATGGCTTTCTCTGAGTTGAGAACCATGTGTGCTGCAAGGCACCTGAAGCTAGGACAGAGTCCCTCCACACTACACGTGATAGATCTGCTGACAGCAGATGATCTTAGATTAGCTCTAGGAGCTAATGGATCTGAATCAGTGGGTGGGTCAATTACAGTGTCTGGGTCAGATGATGAACATCTGGATGACCAAGACTCTGTGATTGTAGGGCCAGGTCCCAAGGGGTCTGAACAGGACAGAGGAATTCTCCCTAAGAGAACTGACATAGTGGAGGACAGGCCTAGGTCCCTTTCTAGGGAATCTGAGCACTCCTATCACTCTGGCAGAGAATCTGTCTACCAGAGGAACTCCTACTTCTCAAGAAGAGAGACCTCCTCTGACAGAATATACAAACTGCTGCAGTATGAGGAAGCAAGGTTTGCCCTCAAAACCAAGCAGTTGGCATTAGATAAGGAAGCCCTGGAGCTCCAGAGAGCTTCTAGAAAAGAGGGGTTAGAACCCCTGGTGGCAGCAACAGTGTCCCTAGAGGCAGAGAATATATTCCAGACCATAGGAACCTGAGCAAGGTTGTTCCTCCCTACCAGAGTGGGGATGATATCCATAAGTGGGTAACTGCTATGGAAAGGGCCTGTAGAGTACAACAGGTCCCCCAAAAGCAGTGGGCAGCAATCTTGTGGCTCTCCTTTTCAGATAAAGGTAGAGACAAGCTCCTCACTGTTAGAGAAGAGGATGCTGATGACTATGAAGTCCTGAAGAGTGCACTGATAGATGGGTTTGGCTTAACCACTGAGCAGTACAGGTTGAAGTTCAGAGACACCCAGAAGGCACAGACTCAGGACTGGACTGACTTTGTAGATTGTGCAACCAAGCCTCTGGAGGGTTGGCTGGTTGGCAGTAGGGTTACTGATTTCAAGGGATTGTATAATCTAATGATGAGAGAACAGATCCTTAATAATTGCCAGAACCAGTTGTTGCATCAATACCTGGTGGACTCAGATCTGACCTCGCCCCAAGAATTGGGAAAGAAGGCAGACAAGTGGGTCAGAACCAGGGTGAGGCAGAAAACCCAGAACCAAGGGGGTGACACAAAGAAGCAGGATTCTAAGGGCTCTGAGAAAGGTGGGGATAAGTCAAAAGACCATAAGTCTTCACAAGGGCCCCAAAAATCTGCATCTGGTGGGGAGTCACAATCCAACAAGGGAAAGGCCAAAAGAAGCCCTGGTGCAAATTCTGTAAACAGAAAGGGCACTGGACTTCTGATTGTAACAAATCCTAAGACCAAACCACCACCACTCCTGCCCCTAAGGCAACTGTTCCCCCTAGTTCAGCTACTGGTGGAGGTGGTACTCAGAATAAGGGTGTAGTAGGGTTGACCCTGGGTTCTGAAGTGGACTCTGGCCTAGTCAGAGTACCCACTCAGGCAATGCTGATTTGTGATGGAGACATGGACATGTCCTTCCTTGTGAGCCCCAGTAATCTGGGCAAAAACAAACAGCAGCCTGTAATAAATGGCAAACAGGCTTTGGCATTTAGGGACACAGGTGCTAGTGTCACCATGGTGGCACCAGGTGACCAATGCAAGCAATGTCAGGACCAACCATAGTCTGGCAGTTGTGAATTTCTCCTGGGGAGGGGTAACTGGCCTCAAGAAGGTTGTAGTCAGTGCAGACCTCCCTGTAGAATGTCTATTGGGCAATGATCTAGAAACTTCAGCCTGGTCTGAAGTAGAGTTATGGACTCATGCTAAGATGTTAGGCATCCCTGCAGAGGTATTTGCTGTGACCAGGTCACAGGCCAAAATGCATGACACTGAACCAGCTCTGGATCCTGAAACCATGGACCAGATGCTTCCCAAGAAGAGGAGCAGTAGGGTTAAGGCAGTACCTTCCCCTCTGTCTCAGATCACTGATTCCCCTCTTAAGGGAGGAGGAGCAGATCCTGAAGAAGGAACTGCCCCAGAGGAACTTGAGCCTGATCAGGTTGAGTTCTTGGGGGCAGGGGGCCCTTCTAGGGAAGATCTGAGTAAGGAGCAACAGTGCTGCCCCTCTCTTGAACCCCTCAGACAGCAGGCTGCTGCTGAGGCTGCTGGGAGTGCTAGTGGGTCCCATAAAGTTTATTGGGATGAGGGACTCCTATATTCTGAGGGTAGAGATCCAGCCCCTGGAGCCACCAGGAGGTTGGTAATACCTCAGAAGTTTAGGGGTTCCTCTTGACCCTAGCACATGATATTACTTTAGCAGGTCACTTGGGCCAAAACAAGACCTGGGACAGGCTTGTTCCACATTTTCATTGGCCACATATGTCAGAGGACACAAAGGAGTTTTGTCGCTCCTGTGTCACATGCCAAGCCAGTTGCAAGGCAGGTGGCACCACAAAGGCTCCCCTGATACCACTACCTGTGGTGGGGGTACCCTTTGAAAGGGTAGGGATTGACATTGTTGGTCCCCTTGACCCTCAAACTGCATCTGGGCACAGATTTATCCTGGTGGTAGTGGATCATGCCACCAGGTACCCAGAGGCAATTCCCTGAGGACCACCACAGCCCCTGTGGTGGCAAGAGCCCTCATTGGAGTTTTCTCCAGAGTGGGTTTCCCAAAGGAGGTCATCTCTGACAGAGATACAAACTTCATGTCAGGATATTTGAAAGCAATGTGGAAGGAGTGTGGTGTAACTTATAAATTCACCACCCCTATCACCCACAATGCAATGGGTTGGTTGAACGTTTCAACAAAACCCTGAAGGGAATGATTAAAGGACTCCCAGAGAAGCTTAGGCGGAAATGGGACCTTCTTCTTCTCTGCCTGTTATTTGCATACAGAGAGGTTCCACAGAAGGGGTTGGTTACAGCCCATTTGAGCTTCTGTTTGGGCATCCTGTAAGAGGTCCATTATGTTTGGTAAAGAGGGCTGGGAGTTACCTTTCAAACCCCCAAACAAGATGTGATGGACTATGTACTTGGTCTCCGCTCCAGGATGGCCGAATACATGAAAAAGGCAACCAAAAACCTGGAGGCCAGCCAAGAATTACAAAAGCTTGGCATGACCAAAGGCTGTGCTGACTGTGTACCAGCCAGGACAGAGAGTGTGGGTGTTGGAGCCTGTGGCCCCAGCAGCCCTCCAAGACAAGTGGAGTGGCCCCCATACCATAGTTGAGCAAAAGGGAGAAGTCACCTATCTGGTGAATCTTGGAACTCCCAGGAGCCCCCTGAGGGTGCTCCATGTCAACAGATTAAAGCCATATGTTGACAGGGCTGACATGGGCTTGCTCATGGCAACTGATGAGGACCAGGAGGAGGAGAGTGACCCTCTCCCTGACCTGCTCTCACAGAACCCTGATGATGGGTCAGTAGATGGTGTTGCTTTGGCAAGCAGCCTCACTGACCATCAGCAAACTGAGTGCAGACAAGTTCTGCAACAGTACAGACATATGTTCAGCATGACCCCTAGTCAGACTACCTGGTGCACCCATGAGGTGGACACTGGAGACAGTCTGCCTGTCAAGAGTAAAATCTACAGGCAACCTGACCATGTCAGGGACTGTATCAGGACTGAAGTCCAGAAAATGTTGGAGTTAGGTGTGATTGAGCCTTCAGATAGCCCTTGGGCTAGCCCAGTAGTCCTAGTACCCAAGCCTCATACCCAGGGTGGTAAGAAAGAAATGAGGTTTTGTGTAGACTACAGAGCCCTCAATCACACCCTCCAGGATTTCGCGATTTCGCGGTTTGCCGCGAAATCGGCACTTTTGTAAAAATGCCGCGATTTTTAGAAAAGTGCCCGCGAAATCGGCACTTTTGTAAAAATGCCTCAATTTTTACAAAAGTGCCCGCGAAATCGGCAATGCGCACAATTAGACAGTAACTGCTGGTGACTAAGTTTCATGGGGAGACGCTTCTTCCACATTTTAAGAGGGTGCCTTTATCATAGCAAACTCGGGCAGAAAGAGGACATCTTGGGAGCTAAACCCAGTGAAGGAACTGGTATGGTAATGGCAACATGACAAATGTAGGTGGCAGGCGAGAGAAGGGCAGGCAGCAAGCTTCCTGGTAACAGAGTTGGCACAAGTAAGGGCCAGGCGGACGAAAGGTGTTGGGCATCATGGCGCAAAAGGCAGCACAAGAAGATGAGATGAGGACAAAGGCAGGAAGGAGTGGGATGGCAGCGAGCACCTTAGGGCAGAACCTGGCGCGGGTAGAAATCAAGAGAGAGGAGGACATTTTCCAGAAGGTGATGGGTACCATGGAGACAAGGGGCCAGAACAGGACACTTAGCGGGCAGGCAGTGAACCCAATGGGGCAGATCAGGTGAAAAGAAGTCACACTCTGGAAACTGTCAGGCGGCAAGGAAGTGGTGGAGAGAGGACAGAGCAGCAGCAAAATCCATCCATACATGTCCTGTGTAAATGTCTGTCACCCTAGCAGAATAGTAAAAAAACAAGCATTTGCAATGCAATCGGTCTCGCATTTACGCAAGTTTGAGCTATTGGCATTGTAAATGACAATGCCTTTATTTATGTTTTGGTTTTTAAAACATAAATAAATGGCATTGTCATTTACAATGTCAATAGCTTGGACGCACAGTAAATGCGAGTCCTATTACATTGCAAATGTTATAACGTTGTGCCCCCCGCCCCCTTCACCCGTGAAAACATAAACGGTCGGAGCCCTAGCCAGACCCTCCAGGATTTCGCGATTTGCCTTGAAGTATTGCACGGTTGTATAGTTCCTTTATTATGAGTTTCTCCTCTGCTGCTCCTAAGTGGATTCCACAGGTCATATACTGTGACTGGTTGCATAATTTCAATTTCTTTGGGTATCTCCCTGTCCCTCCAATCTGGACCCCCAGAGCATACACTAAGGTAGGTTCTAGAATGCCATTTCCTATGGGATGCTACCAGGCCATCTTTGATGGGCTTCTCAGAACCTATACTAAAGCAAATGGAGGATTGCATTTCCAAGGGATAACAGCCTTCACCTGTGGGCTGCTTCCTCTGTTCCATATCCCAGGTTGCCTATTCAAAGTGGAATACTCTGCTAAAACAGTTTCCATTGATTTAAGGCTGAAAATGAATGATTATGAGTAAAATAAAGTGCCGCAAAAATGCCGCTAAATTTCCATATTTGTGCAGCTAAATTTCCATATTTGTGCCGCTAAATTTGCTAATCCATGCCGCAATATCCTGGGGGGTCTGCTCAATGCAGTCACCAGGACTGATGCCTATCCCATACCAAGGGCAGAAGAGCTGATTGATACTTTGGCCTCAGCCAAGTATCTAAGTACATTTGACCTAACAGCTGGCTACTGGCAGATCAGGTTAGCTGATGATGCAAAAGCCAAAACAGCATTTTCGACCCCTGGTGGGCACTACCACTTTGTGGTGATGCCCTTTGGATTGAAAAATGCACCTGCCACTTTTCAGAGGTTGGTGAATAAAGTTCTGGCAGGGATGGAAACTTATTGCTCAGCTTATCTAGATGATATTGCTGTCTTTAGTTCCTCCTGGCACGATCACCTGGTCCACCTCAGAAATGTTTTGGAGGCTCTGCAGAAAGCAGGCCTCACTATCAAGGCCACTAAGTGCCAGATAGGGCAGAGTCAGGTTGTGTACCTGGGCCACCTTGTAGGTGGAGGCCAGGTTCAGCATTTACAGAGTAAAATCCAAACCATAATGGAATGGGTTGCTCTAACCACCCAGACACAGGTGAGAGCCTTCTTAGGCCTGACTGGGTACTATAGGAGGTTTGTGAAGGGATATGGATCTATAGTGACCCCCTTGAATGATCTGACCTCAAAGAAAATGCCAAAAAAGGTTCAGTGGACAGCTAGCTGTCAGAAGGCATTTGAAGACCTAAAGCAGGCCATGTGCACTGCCCCCATCTTACAGAGTCCAGACTACACCAAAAAGTTCATTGTCCAAACAGATGCTTCTGAGCTGGGTGTGGGAGCTGTACTGTCTCAACTGAATGATGAAGGTCAAGACCAGCCAGTAGCTTTTATTAGCAGAAGGCTGACCCCTAGAGAGAAACGTTGGTCAGCTATAGAGAGGGAGGCCTTTGCTGTGGTGTGGGCCCTGAAGAAGCTGAGGCCATACTTGTTTGGCACTCACTTCATAGTTCAGACTGACCACAAGCCCCTCCTATGGCTTAAACAGATGAAAGGTGAAAACCCAAAACTTTTGAGGTGGTCCATTTCCCTACAGGGGATGGACTATACAGTGGAACATAGGCCTGGGACCCAACGTGCCAATGCAGATGGACTCTCAAGGTATTTCCACTTAGAGCACGAAGACTCAACTGGTCAAGGTTAGTTTAGTGTCCCTGCGTTTGGGGGGGTTGTGTAGGAGAGTAGGATCTGCCTCTTATGTTGCCCCCACTTTTTTTTCTGATGTTTACACTGGTTTCTGGCTATAGTCAGGCTGGGACCCTGCCAATCAGGGCCCCAGCCTCTCTGTTCTCTCTAAACGACTTGGAGTGCACTCTAGGTGCACTAGTGATTGGATACTGTGGTACCTTATGAGTCCCTAGTATATGGTACCTTAGGTGCCAAGGGCATAGGTACTTCACAGGCCTACCAGGGGCTGAAGCATGTATTATGCCACCCCTGGGAAGCAGACTAAATCTGACACCACAGGTCTGCTACTGCAGCCTGGGTAAGGTGGTGCATGCACCCCTTACTGTGATATAGGCTACCTATATCACTACATAGATACACACATATAAACCTATAAGTCACTCCTATGGCAGGCCTTATCAATCCTGAAGGCAGAGTGCTTGGTTCCTATGTGAGAGGGTGCCCCTGCATGAGCAGAGCCCCTCTGCAGCATTCAGAGACCCTTCTCTGAGGCTGTTTGTAGTGCAGCCTGACCATATACTCTTAAGCGCATTATAACCTCGCGTTAAATGCTAACTTTGGGATGGCTGCACGGAAACATGTCGTGTTTGGTGTCAAACATCTTGGAATACTACCCCCCGCCAGTTCTGGCGGCGGGGGTAGCATTCCACCCTTCTAGAGGGATAGACATGTACCTACTGTGGAAACGCGGTAGAATCCTGAAGAGCCCCGGCATCACAAAATGGATGCCACCAGTCACAGACACTGGGCTGCCCTCCTGCTGATGACCGAAACTCGCAGTGGAGGAAGCCCAACAATAGGTATCCTGTCACAGGAGGGTGTGACCACCTTCCAGACAGGGTTTAGTGTATTGGGGCTGGGCGGGTGCACTCCTAGAGTGCTTTGAAGTCCTGCACTGGGGGAGCAGAAGGCTCGTCTGTGCATATGCCAGTTCAAACCAGCTCAGGGGCTACCTGCCCCTGCTCTGGTGCGAAACTGGACAAAGGGAAGTGGATGTAGCCACCCACTCCCCTGACCCTCCCATAGGTGGGGTCATAGAGCTAGTCCCTCCCTTCCTTTTAGTATAAGAGCGGGAACCTGTGCATTGCAAACTAGATACCCCTGGACGACGCTCTAAAGAAGAATCCTGGACCTTCGACGTTCCACTACCTCTGGAAGACTGAAGAATCTCCCTTGGAGTCAAGGAGTGACTCCCCTGCTTGGCAGGCACCAAAAACTGAAACGACGGTCGCAAACTACGCCGCTCCTGCCGGAGCCCGAGGTCCCTGCAGCCCAAGACGAGGATTTCCTGACTTCTCAAAGGCCATCGTGAGTCCCCAGCGAAGCTGAGGCCAGTGGACCCCACGAGTGACGAGGAACCGCAGTCCCTGGGTACCGTGCACTATTGTCGGGTGCAACCCCTTCACGACGTTCTACGAACCTGTGCTTTGGACCACGTGTGGTCCTAGCCTCTATCAGGACTCCCTCCGAAGATCAGAGGCCTACCCCGTCCCGAGTGACCGTGGGCCCCTGTTGAAGGAATCCTCCCGAGGCGTCTTCGCGATCCCTTGCTTGTGGGTCCCCAGAAGACTTTTCTAAAGAACCAAAGGGCTCCCCTGATTGCTCCAGGCCTGCCCTGACTTACCCTCGCTGGGTGAGTTCCCCAGACCTTGCTGGTCTGCACCATTGACTTTTTACGCTTTCCATGAGACTTGCTGCTACCAAGGCTTGTTGGCTCCAATCGGGTTGCCGACACCGCAGTCAGCTGCAGACTTCATGGCACAAGCCGAATCCAGCTCCTGGTCATCGTCGACACCTCCTGGACCTCGTGGCCGAAGAGTCAAGACACCCGTGAACGACCTGAATCTGCCGACAACGGTGGGCATTCATCTTCCTTGCCCCGAGTCACTGCCCAGTGACTTTGAACACTGTCCCCTCTGCTTTCAGGTCTTCCTTCTTCCGAATCCAGGCTTGGATTCCACCGGACACTTCTTCGGACTTCACAAGCAGCAAGTCTTCATTGGCTCCCATTGAAAACGACGCCGCGACCCGACACCAAAGGACACCTATGCACCCGGCTTCCCTGGGTGAGGTAACTCCAGCACTACAGTGCTCCTGTGGGTGTTGGCCCTAGAACTGCTTACCCTGTAAGTGACTTGCTTGTAGCTACTCCCAAAGTGCCCTTAAACTCTTAATTTCTAACCGCGACTTGCCCCATTGAAGTCTACGGCGATCCGCGCCTGTGTTCACGCACTACACGCGTCCCCCGTGGGTCCTTTACTTACCTACCTTGGGTGGTTTCGTGAGGCCCCAACACTTCTGAAGGCCCTGGGCCTTGTCTCCCTGCAAGTCGTTGTTCTTAAGTCTCTTTTTTAGTATATGGTCTGGTACGCCCCTAGGGCCCCAGCCATATTTGTGCTTAATTTATTGTGAAACGTTGATTTGTGCATATGTTCTTGACTTCTAATCTCATAAAGAGATTAGTAGAGAGTTGTTTAGTAATAAATACATATATATTTGATATATATACCTGTGTGGTGTCTTTTCATTTGGTGATTCAAGAGATTGTGTGGTAAAACAAGCTTCTTTACATTCCTCCAAGACTTAGCCTGAAGGCTGCTCTCCACAGCTACCACTAGGATAGCTTTCTATAAAGGTTGTCTTAAACCTACCTACCATAAGAGTCGAATTGTACTGGTGCAAGGTGTCCACTTAACTAGTGAACAGCATATACCAGGCCAACTTCTCACATTTAGTAATCTCATTCATGCAAGTTAAGTTGTTTTTCTTCTTTAGGGGTTTAGTGGGGTTAATCTGAGCACCTGACTTGCTATCCATTATATGATCAGCTGCCAGCTTTTGCATAACATCTTGATTGAGAGTTACGGAGTGACCTATCTCTTACGAATCTGAGTCAGCCATTAGCAATCTCGATTGTAATGTGGTCCAATATATTGGGGTTGCTGTCATTGTATTCTTTCTGCCTTACTGAAATTCAATAAAGAAAGTTGGGGAAAAAAGCTTGAGCTAGGTGATTGGGTTAGTATCACAAAAAGTGGAGTAATGAGAACAGTCGATAACAGATTTTCAGAACCATTAAGGGGTAAGAAATGTTTGTGTAACTCAGCTTTATTGAGTGATGGGAAGGTGTGGCACTTGAAAAGTTTATCGAAATATTAGCGAGTCAGTGCTACCAGAAGCATGAATTCAAAGAGATTTGACTGGGTTGATGTGGTGAGGGATGATAGCTTTGATGGTTCAGAGTCAGAAAATAGTGAGGAGTCATCAAATAGCTAAAGGTCATCTTCCAGTGTGCCTGCATGACCGAAGTCACGAACTGGATGAAAACCAACTGTCTCAAACTCAACACAGAAAAGACAGAAGTAGTGATCTTTGGCAAGAACACTTCCTCATGGGACTCCAGCTAGTGACAGACCGAAGTCGGTTCCACACCCACATCATGCACACACCCCAGGAACCTTGGAATAATCATCAACAGCAAACTGGACATGACCACATTAATCAATGCCGTCACTGCATCCTCCTTTCACACCCTGAAGATGCTGAGGAAGATCTTCAAATGGCTCCCAAGCAACACAAGAAACACTGTCACCCTAGCCCTTATACCCAGCAGTTTGGACTATGGGAACACCCTCTAAGCCAGGATCAACAAGCAACTTACTAGAAGACTACAAACCATCCAGAACTCTGCAGCAAGACTCATCTTCAACCTCCAACACAGAACTCAAATCAGACCACACCTCAGGAAGCTCCACTGGCTTCAATACACAAACATCCTCAGTTCAAACAGTCACATCTCTTTCCACTAACCACCCAGATACCTCCGCTGTGCAGGGCTCCTACTCGAACACAAGCCACACATACACAGAACCAGATCAGGAGGACATGTGTTGTCTTACATCACTCCTAAAGTGTGGAATGGCCTTCACTCCACATCAGAGCCTCCTTCTCTTTCTTCGATTTTGCAAGATGCTGAAGACCTGGCTTTTCAATTAACCAACCTGCCATAGGAGGAGCCAGGCACATACACCTGATCAGTGCCAGGATGCCCTTGCGGGTGATAGTGAACTTTACATATACACAAAGCATAACAACATGTTGGAGGGTGACATTCATTTTTAAGAAGGAGAGGCTAGTGTGGAAGGAAGAAAAGTGTTCATCGAGAGGAACAAATTTAGCAGATTTGGTAGAGTTTTATCTAGGCCAAAGACATTAGATGACTTTGTGTGTTATTAACATGCTAATATGTTAGCTTTTGTGTAACATTTCATCAGACATTCTTAATATAATTTTTGTATACATATGTCCCACACCATTACAATTAGATGTTGATGCTTAGTTAATTCATAGCACTTGCTTCTGACCTTATTCTTTTAGTTTGATATACATTGTTAATGAGTTTCTCTCCTTCAAAATAGTACCTTCCTTCTTTGTGTTTTAACAGGATGAAGATAAATTAAGTATGTATGTCATAATGCATGCCATAATGTTGTGGTTACGTCTGCATTACATTTTCTCTGCCTGAATTCCAGGAAGCCATTGGAAAAGGGCAGGCAGAAAGAGGAACGCACATGTTCTTCAGGGCTGCTAATAAAGAGATTTAATACATTACAACTGGATTTTGTATTTGGCATACACTACAGTGTTATGACCAATCCTAACCATAACTTCACTTTAGCAGTATATATTTTGTGGATTCATAAATATTTAGTAAAATAAAATGTAGTTCTGGTATGTCAAGCAATCCATAATGTATGCCCCCAAAATGCACTTTTCATGACCTCGCAATTGCCATCACTGATGACATCTGAAATAACATCATCCACGGTTTTACTGATGACATCTATATTACATCACTGATGACAGCACCAAATACCTTCAATGTCATCACCTTTGCTGGGAAATGGTTCTATAATGACATCAATATGTACTTGAGACATCTTTTTGAAGGCACTGTTTGAGAGATTTTTATACTCTTTCACCACTCACTAGCACCATATGTGCAAAGTATCATGTTGATATATTTAATATAATCTACATTAATGACATACTTTGCTTTGACTATCATCTGCACCCTTCCTTCAAATACTATAGTTATCTCATACAACAGTGCAGCAAATTGAGTTATTAGTTGTGTGGCCTGCACAAGTATTAGGTCTACAATTTCTTCTTACTGGGAACTAATCACCCCTTTGAAGCACTTTACGCTCTCAGGGTAGCAAAGCAGAGCAGTCCAAAGCCTACTCAGAGGAGGTGGTGTTGGGTAGTAATCACCATTCGCTGGCACGCAATAATAACAATAAATGATTGTCCAGTCAGTGCTTTTTCTTTAGAAAAATAAAAATTACATTTATTACACACACACTGTGCAGTGATTTACAAATATATACATAGACAGATGCAAAATACCATAGTTGACATTATTAATCACCTTGGATTCCCTAAAGGGGTCATGCAAACAAATAAGGTAAGTCTGCTGGCTTGGTCAAAGGTTCAAGAGCAGCAAACCACATGCTAAAGACATTATTTTGTACGTAAATGCAATCATCAATAATCATAATCATGTGCACAAACCACAAATAATAATATTCATGTGTAAAAATCCCTGTCAGCGTATTTATGTCAATGAAGCATTTCAAAATGAGCAAAACATATGGGTGTGTTTTGTTATTTTTATAAACTTTCTAACCATGAAAATGCAATCATAAAAACAACCCCTAGAGGGCATCACATTTTACCTACATAACATGCAACCATAGAATTAGCCCATAGAAAGCGCTGTGCAACATGTACTTTCTTATATCTTCAGGCCGCGATAAAGGCAACCATAGAGTAAGCCCCTAGAGGACACAGTTCTCCCAATGGCTATTCCTTATAGTGGGGGGGGTGCCTGGTACCTCCCAGGCACCCCGTGCTTTTCATCGCTGGGGGCAGGCAAAGGAGCCCATCCCAGGCTGCCCTGCTGGCTCCCACGTAGCCCGCACCTCCATGTGCGGCCGCAGGAGCTGGCAGCTTCTCTTTCCCTGCCCACTCCTGCAGGCAAGGATCTTCATTTGTTCTTGCGAATGGCTGCCCGCTTCCCCAGACACTGGGAGCGGAGCCGACCCACTGCTACTGAGGTGTTGCGACAGTACTCTCTCCTTTCATTTTGGAATTGGGGGTCCGGGATAGTGTCCGTGCCCTCACTTTGGCAGCTACGACCCGGGGGGATGGGGTCCCTGGGCTAAAGGAGTCTGGGGAGGGGGCCCCACACTGAATTAAAACATTGTGCGTCAACCCCCCAGGCGCTGGCCCACCCCAAGGGTAAAGTGAGGAACCGTGGTACAGCCCCTTCCTCTCCACTTGGTGAAGGAAGGCCAAAGGTTGCCAGTCTTCCAAAGGCTATAACTTGGGCCCAGTTGGGCCAATCTGGAAGACACTGGGCTCATTACACTCCTGGTAGCAAGCTATAACCACCAGGGGTAGTGTCAGCAGACCTCCTGAACTCCAAAGCGGTGTAATCCCCAAGGAGGTGGTTCTTCTGACCCTGCGCCAGCCTTCTTCTTGGTCTTGGTTACCTGGTGCAGAAGTCTAGGGATTTCCCCTTACTGGCCCTCAGGGAATGTAAGGGGGTCGGTCTCACTGGCCCTTGGGAAGACCCACTGGTCCTGGGGTCAACTGGGGTAGAGTCCATTGTCCTTTGTGGGCATCAGAGTGTTCATCGTTCCGGTTATCCATGGCAGCCGAAGGGTCCGTCAGCGGAGCGCAGAAAAACATAAAGCAAGAGGGAGTCTACCCCTTGTGCATGAGCTTTTAAAGGAGAGTGGAAAGTTCCAGAAGGCAGGCACCCCTGGTCAATCCTAGGGTGCCACGTCACACCTCCAACCCTGTCTCAACCCTCCTGCACAGCATGCTGGGACAGTTCAAAATGGCATTATCCAGGAGTCACTAGTCACATCTCCTCTGGGGGGGTCTACACTCCACCCCTCACTGACATCACTGCCAGGGCCTTCCTCAATACATTTTCAACAGGGAGCCCTGCCTCCTTTGTTCAGTGGGCTTGGGCAGGCCACAGGTACAGTGTGACAGCTAATTGATTGATGCAGATCCTTACTCCCCATCCCATTCCTCCTCAGGAGCTGAGTGAAGCACTGTTAATTGCTCGCTTTGTTTGGGAGGCCTTTTTTCCTGCTGCCGGAGAGAAATTTAATTAACCTGGCAGAAAATCATAACAAAAGGCCTGGGCTCTAGTCCTGAGCTGAGCCACAGAAATATGACAATTCTGGATAATCCATAAATTGTACAAATTCTTTTTCTAAAATGCAGATTTGATTTCCTCACACAGGTTACACCTCAATTTCAATACGTCACTGGTCTCTGTAGGCCAAAGGGAAGAAAACTGCACCCTAAGGCAGTTTTCTCCATATGTGTATAATAATGTGTAACTACAGACAGAACAGTAAATCACACTGACTTTCCCTAATAGTGTGCACTAAGATTATAAGACCTACCTCAGGGTGCGCGGCCCAAGGGTCCAACGCCTCACTGCAACACCCCGCGGCAAGTGGCAAGCGCGGCCGCCATTAGCAGACGGCCGCAGTAAGAGTGAGCCCTCAGCAGTATCGTGGAGGCGGCCCAACCAGGTTGGGTGTAGCCTGCGATCACGCCCTGTGTGCCCCGCTTGACCTCCCTTCTTGGCGCCCCTCTCCCAGCCTCCACTCTTCTCTACCTGCCTCCATCCATCTGCAAAGTTGATAACGGCTATTGGCGAGAGGGTGTGAGAGGGCGTGAGAGGTGCCCAAATCTTGGCTGCCCCTCCTGGGGCTCTTCCCCGCCCCCCTGGGCTCGGTGTGTGCGTGTCCTGAGGGGTGTGGAGCGGGGCCCAAAAGGCAGGGTGAGGAGCGCGGAACGGGGGTCTGAGGGCGGAGGAGCTGCCTCCGTTTTAATTGTCCATCTGCCCTTGGCTCGCCCTATCAAGCCTCTAGCGCACGAACCCACTACTCAGGACTACCAGGACTACCACTTGGAAACCAGGCACTTTTCTAACCTTCCCTCTTTTCCTGCGGTCAATCGTAGGTGCTTGGGTGCTTGGGAAAGGGCACCCTCACTGCAATGACTAAGAAAAGCGCTCGCCTGCTAAGGCCAAAGACGAAATCAAAATTCTGCAGCAGGAGATACGCCTTTAAGCGGGGACGCCTTGGGGAGAGCGCCCACCCAGACAAATGTTGGCAAAACGTATGACCTGCGTAGCTGGGTACGGGCCCAGAACCCCTCTTTCTTAGAGAGCAGCCCTAATGGCACAGGCCAGGATGCCGAGGACCTCAAGGGCCCTGAAGCCTTCGCAGCTACAACTACAACTATAAACGAGGGACGACCTAAGGCTGCCATTGGGATAGGCAGCGAGGCTGAGATAAGTCCAGCCCCCCCAATTATGGGGTCGGAGTCACTCTACCTATCCACCACAATTACACTGCCCAGCTGCCCCACATCCATAAGCCAGGCCTGGAGGAGGAAAAGGTCCCAATCTTGCCACAACCTAGGAGCCTTTCCAGCTCCAATCATCGAGCGCACATTAAGACAGGCAACAAACCTTCAAGAAGGCCCCCTTGCTGCTATTGTCTGGGAGTCACTGGATGACATCGCAAGCCCACACAAAATTTCTAAAATTATTGCTGACAACTTACTCATACCAAGAACAGATACAGATTCAAAGGCAGTGCCACCACAGGACACAAATATTTGCAAGCGCAAGGATGGATCATGTATCACCATAGACTCCTCCTCCGGGTCTGAGCTAAGCTATTCCCTTCACAGATCACCCTCGCTACTGCCTTTTGAACTTTCATGCGCTCAGGATAACCTGCTAAGGTCAGTCAGCACTTCCCTCTCTACAGCCATAAATGCTTTAACATGGCAATCGGAGAAGCTCGAAATACAAATGAAGACCCTCCAAGTCATGGCAACAACAATGGCCGACATGGCCAAGAAAGTTGACAGGATGGCGGCAATCAGTAGCACTCCAATTCCTCCCCTTGAATGTTGGTGCCCAGAGATAGTCGACAAACTGGCATCCTTCCCAACGGTACTCTCCTCGCTGGTGGAGGAGCTAAAACTTAGTATCAAAACCTGCTCAGACCCCGTGATCCCGGTGAAGGGTGTAAAGGATCTCACAGCAGCCAGCAGGGACGCAGACCTCGAATTCATCCAACATCACCAGTCGACAACAAGTAAAGCAATTTGGCCTCCACACCCAGAGACAACGATAGGAGGCAGCAATCATATAGCAGATTGCGCTCCCAACAACTTAGGGGCCACATGCTCGCAGGACGCACCTCAGACAGCCCCACCAAGGACGCGGAGAGAGAAGAAACGACTCAAAAAACAACAAAAGCATTCAAAGCGACTACTATCGAGAATTCTCCAGCGAAATCCAACTAACCTGGGACCCAAAAAAGAACCTCCAATGCGGACCACCGAAATAGAAAATAACCAACCTCTCTTCCCTATATTCTGTAAGAACGCCTACACTCAGGGCTTACCAGAATAGGGCCTCCCAGCAACACAAACAATTACGGTGCACTCAAATATGCTGGCCACCACTGGGGCCCTCTCCACACAGACGGGGATCATCACACATGGGGATATAGCAACACAGTCTGAGATCGCAAAGCCTGGGACATCTACCATTCACAATGTCCTTCCATGGGCCACAAACGCCCAAGACAATGAACAGCGTACGCTGTACAGTGATCCAGGGACCGGCAAACAAAAGTCAGCATCCAGTGGGTTCTGACCCAACGCCCACTCAGCTCTGCCCCGTCATGTCCACAAGCCTAGCAATAAACAAAGCCAAGGAAGCTAGTGTGGGGGCGTCGACATAGGGGGAGCACCCTCGAACGGGAATAGCGCCATAACCCAGACCCCAATCTCCAGCAGAGTCTCTAGTGCCACCGGGCAAGAAAAAAACCAACCAAGAAGCCCGTGCAACAACAATGGAAGCTCAACACCACAGCCTCATCGGGCTAATGCCGCCCCCAGGACACCAGAACCCACAAGACCAGCCCAAGGGACCAAAGCTGGCTTCTCAGGCCACCTGCAAGTTCCACAGTGCACGCTGAAATATGTCGACAGAATCACTACAATACGAAGGCCTCCTTATGACGATACCAGTCTTAGGTCAAACATTCCAGCTCTAGGGGTAGGTCAGTCAGCAAAGATGAGAATGACTCCGCATAGTTTCGAAAGGCAACAACGACACTCTTAATAGATCAAACATCCTGAAACTTCTCCAACACACCCAGTCGCTGTCTCATATAACCAGCAGGGACATTGTCAGGGTGCAATTTGTCTCTTCGCCCTTGCAACCAGGGAAGGAACAAACTATTATAACTTGAGGCAACTCGAGCACAGCAGTAAGTGTGCACAACGAAAAAGAACATTTCGCAGAATGGGGGATTGACATTCGAATGTTTGAACGAGAAGTACCCATTCATCTTACAGGCACCCCCAAAGAACATGCCTACGGCTTGTGTACTGAGAGGGACCAGCCGAGGTGATTGTTCCGTTGATCAAGCAAACATGAATATTCAGTGCAGAGTCAACGGCTTGCATGGGGGCAGACAGGTCATCTCCACCGCCAAAACCTTCATCCCCCCCCCTGTGCTCCACCCTCCCCAAACTCGGCTTATTGGGGTTGGGTCATCTCCAACTTGGCTGATAAAATTCAGGCCCCCACTTAGTAAGGGGACGTGCCACCATAGCAGCACAGTAGGAAGCACCCAAACACTAAACAGCATGACATGGAATGTCGCAGGGATACACATGGTTCTGCAAAGCCCTTTCGGCGCACAGTCTCCTCGAAGGGGCTGATTTAATCTGTCTCCAAGAAACGTGGGCAACCGCACCTATCCCCCTTACAGGCTATGCAGAATATTTTAAACCGGCAATCAAATTTAATCTATTTGGGAGACCCTCGGGGGGTATCTCCATATACATCAAGCATGTCCTAAAGCTGTGCTTTACAGAGATAAAGAACAGAGATAAAGAACTCCTCTGACATGATCCTAGCAGGCACTTTGAAAGGCCTCAAGTCTGTGGACGGTCCACTACCTATACTCCAAATCAATGTATACTACAATCCCCATGGTCAGGGTCCCAAGGACAAGCTTACTCGGCTGATCGAACAGATCGAAACTCTGCTAACACAATTCACATCCATGGAAATGATCATCCTTGGGGACTTTAACACGCATAATATAGGGAACGGGAGTCCGATGTCAACCCCTCGGGGAGCACAGGGAGATTCAATGCCCTCCTTCGGACGTACACCTTGGCAACAGCTCACTTCTCATCCACAGTGTCCAAGCCAGGAATAATCCACGCACCTACTTACAACAATCGGACAACTATAGACTACATTTTACTGAGTGAGCGGCTACGAAAATATATGCTAAGCTATGCAGTGCCCCAAAGGAGCGAAAGCGATCATGTTGCCTCGCTGTTGCACTTAACGACCTTAGCGGAATTCTGTCAGATTCTCTGCCCCATCGGAGAGTCTAAGAGCGAAGAAAAACACAGGCTCCTCAGGAGAATCAAATGGGGGCAGATGACCATCAATAAATTTGACTTATGGAAATCCACATGGTCTGGGTGGCAGATCGGGCAAAATAAGCAGGCAATCATAGGCGACTGGGAAAAACTTGCACGTTGCTCCGAGGAAGCACCACTCACAGTACAATAAGCAAATCAACACACCTTAGGCCAAGTTCCAGCGATCAAGCAATGCACAAAGCAATTAAAAATAAAACAAAGGTCGTACAAAAAAATGGGAATGGAATCCGCTAAAAAGCAGCTGAAATAAGCAGCAAAGACCCACACGCAACTAGTTTGGAAATTAAAACAGGAAACCACAGAGGCGAAATGGCTAAAGATCTTCGAGCTGTTGGCGCCATGCAAGTCCCAAGAATTCTGGCAATATTTAAATACCTTAATTCATGGGCCCTTCAGCAGAGACAACTCGGTCGCAGCGGATACTTGGGTAGCTCATGTGAAGTTTCTGTATACCGTTGACTGGAAAGCCATTTCTCTAAGTGGACTTACCCCACTGAGGAAGGGGGACAACATCAGAGTGGAGCACCTCGGGCCACCGGCGATTCAACACTTCCAAGTGAGGCAGTATTTCGTAGCATCCTAAAAAAGATTCGACAAAATGGAACTTCCGGCCCTAGTGGGATGCCCGGCTCCCTTTTTAGGGAGGACATAGATTTCTGGTCCTCAAATCTTTCATTGCTATATGCAGAATGCAGGCTTCTGGAGGAGTTCCCGGATTCCTGGTGGGGCTCACTGTTGCAACCAATCTTCAAAAAAGGGTCAAATACCGACCCTAAGAATTACCGGATGATTGCCCTGCTGGACTTCGAGGGTAAGGCATATGTGAGCACACTCTTGCAGGAATTAACTGATTGGGTTCACACCGAAGGTCTGCTGCCATTTTACCAGACGGGGTTCAGACCAGGGGGCTCAACTGTAGACAACATCACAGCCCTGTCATACTTAGCCCAACAAGCGGTAGCACATCGCTCTCCTCCGCTCTTTGCCTGCTTCATTGACTACTCTGCAGCCTTCGATGGGGTAGTCCACAGCATCCTGTGGCAGAAACTGGCACGGTGGAACATCTGTCCGAACTTACTACGAGCTATTAGATCTCTGTACTCCCGAACCTGGGTAAGGATTAAATTCTCCAGGGGGTCCGCCGCAGAGAATATTGCCACAGATCGGGGGGCTAAAGCAGGGATGTGTCCTGGCACTGATGCCTTTTAATTTGTACACTGCCGACCTGGGCCTAGCACTGCATGGAGCATCTCTAGCTACTCCTACAATTGGCTATACAAAGATCCATCTGATGCAGTATGCCGATGACCTCGTTCTTTTGGACCACACCAAAATAGGCCTCCAAAAAGCTCTCACCGCTCTGTCGGAATATAACGCCAAGAACGAGCTGGTAGCCAATGCAAGTAAGCCCAAAATTGTGATTTTTGGATGCCACCCGAAGAAAAAACTTACTAAGTAGCGGCTGGGCCCCCTGATTTTGGATTGTGTACAAAGTTATAACTATCTCGGGGCCTGGCTCAGTGACACCGGCCGCCCGCAGGTCCACCTACAAAAACTGCGGCAGAAAGGGAACATGGTCACACACACTCTCTGCAAATTATATGCCACCTTAGATAGCCCAACAACTACGGCAATTCAAAGGGTATTGAGGGCCAAATTACTACGGTCACGCAGTTATGCGCAACAGGCATTTCCGGGAATGTTTGCACAGGACTTGGAAAAAATACACTGCACAGCGTACAAAAAGATATTTCGCTTACCAGCCTGTACAAGAAACACATTGATCCGCCTTGGATTCAACCTCAACCAACAAAAATTAGAAGAGCTGGCCGCCTTAACAAAATACTTATTTGACAACTGCGGCGCCTGAGAATTCTATGAAGGCCCTCATAAAATCCATCTTTTTAAAACCGAGCAATCCCTGGTCTGCCAATCTCACCATAGCCAAAGATCTTTTTCAATTAGCGATCGAGAACTGGGATCCCAACATAATCAACTACACAACCATTAGAACAACAATAAAAAGGCAATTACGCTCCCGCTCTGGTATTTTGAACATGGAATCCTTGGCAGCCAGAGACTTTCATGAAACTCTATGTCTCCCTCAAATCTTACACACTCATAAGCCCCACCTCACGCAGGCCGTGGGGAGACAAGCACTACATCGGATTTTAGCAGCAAGATTACATCCGCTCCCCTTAAAAGAACTATATCCATCTTGGAAAGCACGGTCGGACATTACAGTGTGTCGTTTCTGTAATTATAAAAGGGAGTCCCTGGCACACATTTTATTATGCTGCCCAGCCTTGCGGCAAGCCCGCAGAATTTACCTCAGACCTATTCTTCTTCAACTGGGCACCCGCACAGCAAAGGAGGCCGTCCGTCAGCTCTATACTTTGGACATTGTGAAGAACATGGGCAACTTTAGCAAATTTGTACACCATACTTGCACACTTTTGAAAGACAAGTCTGCACAAGCAGAGTCTGACTAACAGCCCAGTTGCTCCACAATACCAGGGTCACCCTCCCAGAGGTCCGCTCCACCCCTGAACAGTTGATTTTATCATGAGGACCTTCAAGCTCTAATTCTGTCCAGATGTTCTTTTTTAAACATTAAGTCTATACCGCCTGTTCACATATCACTCTGATGGCTTGGTCTTAAATATTATGAGCTTCTTTTTTAACTTTGATTTTTAATAATGACTTGCACTTCCCCTTTTGCTACAAGTTTTTAAGGTTGTATACTGTAATGGTTTAAAAGTAACCACACAATAAATAAATAAATTCATTAAATAAATTCAAATTCACTGGCGGCAAACACTCGCAGTTCATTTGCCATGTGATAACCATGAGTGAGACACATGTAGTGAGACTCACCCACAGTAAAAAGTCCAAAACCTGTTGACCTAAAAAGCTAAATACCCGGGCGTACTGAATGGGCGGAGCCAAATTGCAACAAACAGACTTCACAAACATCTTCCACTGATTTGAAGACTGTGAACACCAACTGCCTAATGAGGAAAATCTCCCTGATTCTGATGGGACTAAAAAAATAAGGTATTGGCCCCATCATAATTGCAACATCAGTGGGAACACCGCAGATCCTGTATGTTGTTTCTTTAATAACCTTGCCGCTGTTTGAATATTCTGCACAAAACTTTCCAAAAATAAAGTGCATCTTCCTTATCTCCTTAATGGAAAGTTTCACTCAGATCCATCAAGCAGAAGCCAAGAAAAAGGAGGGGCACAAAAGCAAAATTTGCAATGTTAATTAGCAAAGAAAATTTTGCTGTCAGTTACAGAAAAATGAACTGAACGGATTTACCCCAAATTTAGCAAAAAGTTAGAACATTACTCAGAAAGCATACTTTTTGTGATTTGGTGTAATTCTATTCAGCCATTTTTAAGAAATTAGTGTTTAAAGAGGGGCTCTGGTTTGGCATTAAGGGTTTAACCGTCAGAAAAAAATTAAGATATCTGAATGGTTGGTCCTGCAGGAGTTCTGCCGCACTCCTGCTATACCAAGCATTTTAAAAACAGGCCTCCTGAATCAGCCAAGGAAGCTTTTACTCGCAAGTAATTTCAGTACTACGCTACAGAGGTACCAAAATGATCTAACTGACTGAAATGTTGCAGCTATGATTACAGGACTCCGGGACTTGGTCCCAGAGTCCTGAAAGCATTTTGAAAACAGCACATAGGGTAGCAAGATATGTACACCATGACTTCCAGGGCCGTGTGGGAGGATCCTAAATTAAAAACAGTAAAAGAAATTACACAGGTACAGGAATACAGCGATACAGCAATACAGCGTTACCAGCATCTGGTTCCACAGTACTCAGTGAGGCTACCCCAATTGTAGAGTGGTACTGCTGTCGAAAAAATCATTTAAAAATGTGCAAAAGTCTGGTTATAGACCAGACCCTGCAGCCAAAAGACAAAAGGGGAGCACAGTGGGGATTTGGGGGGAGGGCCTGGAGAGAGGCCAGGTCCTGCGGGCAACACCCTACTGCACATGACACCCAGGGTGAGATGGGCAAAGGGCCTGGCCAGAGGCAAAAACCGATGCACAACAGGGGGATGGGAAAGCGGGAGAGTGGGTGCATCAATTAAGTCATCATATTGTCATTTAACATGTCATGAAAGATGAAATATGTGAGCTCATAAGCAGTGCATGACGGGGGCGCAAACTATAGTTCACTAAACTATAATGGCAAATTTCAGGGTTTTTTCTGATGTTAAACACTAGTTCTTATCTAGTTTCAGCACCTAACCATAACAACACTTCACGTTATAGTTAGGCTAAGATTTCTCTGCGAAAGCAATTCTGCTCCGCTTCCAGCAAGCGAGAGCATATTTAATGCTCTCGCTTGCTGGAAGTGGAGTGTTTGCTATGGCTTGGCGGGACGGTAAAGCTCCCGCCAAGCCATAGCAAACAGCTATGTCCCAGGGTGGGCACCCAGGGATATAACAGGAGCCGGCCTTGGGGGGGGGGGTGGTCCCCAAGCCCATCTATAGCTCCAGGAGAGGGGCTAGGTGGCCCCCCTCCTTTCAAATTTGTAGGGCCGGCCCCGGAGAGGCAGGCCCAATACAAATTCATTTTGGCCCTAGGGAGATGGTGGTCCCCAAGGCCAGGAGGGGTCTGAGAGGCCCCCTTAATAATATATTAGCCTGGGGAGGTGGTGGTTCCCAGGGCACCGGGGTCAAGAGGCACCCCCGATTCTTTCAGGCACGTGGTTCCGAGAAGTCCCCCGTTTTTAAATGTATAAGCCCCGGGGAGGTGGTGGTCCCGGGGCATTAATAAGCACCAGGAGGGGGGCCATGCACCCATCTCTTATTATAAAAAAGACCCCAGGACCTGGCCCACCTGGGGGCCAATAACTAATGAAGCACGGGAGCCCGCGCTTCTTTAAAAAAAAATAAAAAAATAACCTTGATGGCTGCCAACACTACCCGGTTGGAAGTGTTGGCAGCCAATCAGATCTCAGCACGAGTTCGGGAGGGGTGGCAGATCCTCCCCGTCCCTAGATATACAATTGGACATTTCTTTAAATAACTCTGCAACTACTGAATGGATTCACACCAAATCACAAAACAAGCTTCCCTGAACCAACATCTACCTTTCTGCCAAATGTGGTGTAATTCCATTCAGCAGTTCATGCTGTAGTGGTGTCTAGAGGTCCCATGGGAATTAACATAGGAAACGCACATTTTCTGAACCCCCCTTTTTCTCGGCCCCTGCTTGACGGATCGCCCCGAAACTGCACAACAGGAATCACCGGGGAATTTTTTGGGAACATTTTGTGACGCTTTGGCAAATGACGCCAAAGATATAGGCAAACCAAAAAAAGCTTTTCCTATGGAAACTATATCCTAACTGTAACTACCTACTAGCAACTGTATATATATATATATAATATATATATATATATATATATATATACATACATATATACACATACATACATATATAGATATATATATATAATGGTTATAGTTAGGACCTCGTTTCTATTGAAAAGGCGTTTTTTTTTTGCCAATAACTTTGGCACCGTTTGACGATTCTTTGCGAAATTCTCAAAAAAAAAGGTCTATCCAGCTCAGCTCCTATCCTGAAAGTTTGGGGGTGATTTGTCAAGTGGGGGCTGAGAAAAAAGGGGGGTCCCAAAAAGTGTTTTCTCCATGTTAATTTCCATAGGAATATTTAGCCAAGGCTACAGCCCGAACTGCTGAACGGAATTACACGAAATTTGGCAAAAAGGTAGCTCTTGGTTCAGAAAGCGACCTTTTTTTTAAATGGTGTAAATCCGTTCAGTAGTTGCTGAGAAATTCAAAAAATAAGAGTCAAAAAATCAATTTCCCATAGGAAACTTTAGCCAAGGCTACACCCCGAACTGCTGAACGGAATTACACCAAATTTGGCAAAAAGGTACTGCTTGGCTCAGAAAGCGACTTTGTTAAAAATGGTGTAAATCCGTTCAGTAGTTGCTGAGAAATTGAAAAAAAACAAATATCGATATCTAGGGGCGCGGTGGATCCGCGAACCCTCCCGACCACAAGCTTCATTTTAATTGGCTGCCAACACTCCAAACCAGGAAGTGTTGTCAGCCATCTTGTGACTCGGTAGAACAGAGTCACAAGAAAACAGAAAAACAAAGGTGAAAAAAAAGAAAAGGGGGCAGGGTAGAAACACCCTGACCCCCTAGGCCTGCTCAGGGGGTCCCACAAGGACCCCCAGGGCCAAAAAAAGCATTTTGTTTTTAAAAAATCGGCCGAATTTGCGCTGGGGTCGCGAATCTGGCCGAGAAAATAAAGAAAAACGAAGCGTGGGCTCCCGCGCTTCATGTAAATGAGCTCCCGGGTGGGCCAGGTCCCGGGGGAATGCCGTAATTCATTCTAAATTCATCCTTGATTGTAACTGGAGTCTGTGTGTGTTTATTTCTCATTTTACGGCATCCCTTGCAGACCCCGTCAGCCACTGGAAAGCCCCAGTGCGGTACAGCCCGGCAGAACTGAACGTGCCGTCCTGACAGGCGCCCCCAGAGCGTCGGTGACGTAGAAAAGGTGCCCTGCAGGCTGAATTGGAGGGGGCCGTGGCGTAGCGTTTAAGAGCACTGAAGTGTTGGCTGAGTTAAGTGATCTAGTAGTGCTTGGAACCCAAGTTCATGGGTTCGATTCTGGATTGGCCACGTTTGTTGCTATTTTTGATTTTCATATGTTATTTTCAATATTAAGTTGGGATCAGAGCGCAATCAATTTGGAATAATTTTGTTGTGTCAGGCGCTATGGTGGCCAGGGCCGTGTTAAAAAGCGTGGTTGAGGCTTGCTGGGTTTCATGTGGCGAGCTGTGTGGTTTCGTTTGTGCTTCATTTCTTTAAAGTTTACGGTTGGCATGCGGTAGGAAAATGCATGTTAGAGTAAATATTGCACGTCGCATAATTTTGCATTTAAAAATTGTTAGGTGCTCACTCGGGTATAGAGTGTGTGTGCTTATCCGGAATTGAATGACGTTGTCAGGCATGGGGATGTGGCTCAGTGGTGGAGCGCATGCTTCACAGGTACAATGCCCCGTGTTCGATCCCCGGCATCTCCAGTACTTTACAAAACACTGTTCCATAATTTCCTTTGGTATTTTGGTGAAAGACAATATTTCTCTTTCTTGTAAATAGTGCACGTTTTCTATTGTTGCATTTCAAAATCTAGGCATCCGAGACACAGAGCCCTAAAAAATGCAGGCAATACCCATGCTTCTCTTGACTGGATCCTGAAACTCTATTAAGACAGTTTAAAAATGTATTGACTGTTTAAAATGTATTCATGTACCTCGTAGCTGACTTTGGCAGCCCCGTCAGAGATAACGTATACAAATTCTCTCAGCCTTGTTAGCGCCCACTATCTTTCTGTCTGTAATCCTTCGAGACTAAGCCATGATGCTTACAGTTTAAATGTTTTAGGTAAAGGGAAGCGAACACCTCACAATTTCCCCTCATTAGCCCTTCGCTGTGCTCATCGGTGGTTTGGGAAACTGCGCAAAAACACATTGGCAATCATTTCATGCTGGCAGCTACTGGCCTTCCTTGCTCATACTGACAGCAGCTTTCGCTGGTGGGGAGTTGGTTAGAGTGGAACTATCTGGTGGCGGTGAACGGCCCAGGTTAAAGCACACAGCATGGTTTCTTCTTGCAGGTGATGGAGCAAGGACTCATAAATGAGACTTGCTCGAATGCAATCTCCTCACAGTATTAATTTATTAAATTTGTATTGTCTCTACTAATTCTTGCATACACTACACGAATAGTAAGGATGCTTGCCTATGTGTTTTATTAATGAATAACGCTTGTCCGTAATCCAAAATGGCCGCTAAAGCGCGGGAACCCTTCTGCGCATGTACCAACCACATCACGTGTTGTGATGTCTCTTCTTGCTTGGTGGGAAATTTCTGCTTCTGCGCAGTATGCATTAAAATGGCTGCTTGATGTTTTCACATGCTTCAGCTTGCTCTCATGTTATTATTAAACTGTCGTTTCTCTAACGCTACTAATGCGGGATAGAATTTATAATTAAATGGGAATAGAGTAGAAAGAGTGGGCATACAGTGAAACATTTTATTTGTGATTTTAATGTTTTCTTCTTTGACTTTTATTAGTTCGTAAACTTGGGCCTGGGTTTTGGTGAACTGAAAGCTCGTGTGACAAAGATTCTGCACATGCGCCCTGAGAGGCAGACCAGAAAGAAAAAGATGAAGTCAACTTCGACATCACCCAAGGCCATGACCTGCTGGCCGACACCACTACATACCAAGATGTTCTCTTCGAAAAGAAACATTTTATATGAATAAATTGTAAATTTTGTCATGAGACGGGTGGGAAATAAAGCAAATGTATTAAATTGAAGGGGCGGTAGTTTCAAAACAATAGGCTTCAGAAATACAAGGCAAATCAATATGGCGTGAGAATCCACCCCCTGTCCCTATCCAATCAGAAGTAGTGGTCCCATATTTTAGCAACATTAAGGGGAGGTACATGGGCGTAGAAGGGTATAATAGATATAGAATTAGCTAATTAGTTAGCTCTTAGCTCCAGACTGCCAAGCTGATCGATTGCAGACTGAACCGCTGTCCAGAGAGGTCCTGAGGAGGGGGCGGCGGAGTCCATTAGAAGGAAGGCACGGGAGAATCGAGGAGAAGCCGAGTATCAGAGAGGGGAACGACGCATGCGTCGTTGTAGAGAGGTCACCGGTCCTGTCCTGATCCTGGAAGAAGTCTTTGCTCTTCATCCTTCCTGGGTCCTATTCTTTCCAACTCCTTGGCCAAGGGGTTTGGTTCTCGCACTTAGGTAAATATAATGCAACCTCTAGTTGCGCTGCTGTCTCTATCCTCTCCTTTTCTGAGGGACCGTCATTGAATTGCAATAGTTATTCTATGCTTCATCTTGGGTATTGCGATCAAGTACCGTGTGGTTCTGTATTTTACTCTGCTAAATCTTAGATAAACATTTTAAAACTTCCTGACTCAGTGGTTATTTCAGGATTATGTACTATAACGAATGTCACTCATTTTAAACTTCCCAATTAGCAAAGGATTCATTGGTAAGTCATTACTCTTCAATCAGAAGGTAATTGGTAGCAGGGAGATTTTAATAAAGAGTAACAACTGATAAAACCCAGCGTAAGTATTAGCGTAGTATGAATGTATGGGCCCAAGTGAGTATCTGGTGTATGAATGCTGTTTGCTAATATCGCGCTGGATCAGTTTTCTGGTAATCAGAGAATGGTTACTCTTTGTTATTTGGGTAATGAGAATTTAATTTTTTATGAACTAACATCCGTGTATTCAAAGTTTGTTTTATGTTGTCCAGAATCCCCGAGGGAAAATTGAATAGCGGATGGTAAGTGGAAGCCATACTGCAGTGAGGTTATCTGTCAGGCAGAAACAGTACTGAAAAGTTAAGCAGGACTTTCAGTACTGATTAGGGAATCTATGCGTGTGAGTAATAGCAAAAGAGTACGCTGGTGAAAATTTGATGTTATATCACCTAGAAAGGGTAACATTGAAGAAGTAACAGGTACTTCTGGAGCTTGTGTCAAGAGTAAACGGAAGGGTTTTACTTGTAGTGTATGTTTAGTAAACGGAAAGGTTTTACTAAGTGTGAGAGAAACTATCTTTTTCGAATTTAGAGAAACTGGCACGATAGCGAATGTTTTATGTTGTTACTGAAATTCAATTAAGAATTGTAGAGAAAATAAGTTTGCGTACGAATTTGTAAAGGGAGGGTCAGTTGCCGGAGAGGGAGCTGATGTCACAAAACGCCGCGCTGGGATTGGTTGAATCAGCGGGTGTGGAACGACTCTTGTAAAGGAGGGGTCAGGAGCAGTACTAACGTCACAGGTGCCGCGCTGGGATTGGTTGAAACAGCGAGGGACAGTGAAGAGCAGATTGTAAAGGAGGGGTTGACAGACAAACATCACCAAAAGGCCGCGCAAGGATTGGCTCGGGAATAAAAGATAGCAGACACTTGATTGGTTGATATTCTAGAAGCTAAAATCTTAGTGGGTAGAGATTGCATGTTAAAACGCGATCCGACTTTAACAGGAACTCGTCCGGATAGGAGATTCCTAGGTTTTGCAGAATATAATTTTATACACTGAAGATTAGATAGAATGTACGGAGAGAAGAGAAAAATGTCCTTTCTGCAAAAGATTAAGAACTATTTTAAAAAGGATAAACCAATCAAAACTAGGGAAGGAATTATCATTCCACCAGCAAAAACGCCTGCTTCATTTATGATGATGGAGAGAGGTTATCATACTTGTGTATGGATAGAGAATTGGATAGAATATACCAAAAATGATGGAATACTAGCATTTCCCGAGAATGGTACCTTCAATGGAAGAATTCTTCAAAATTTGAGATTGAGGATGAATGACTTAGAACCCAGACCTAGATTAACTCAATACGAAGCCTTAGAGGAATGGGAAACCGAGGCATTTGAGCGTGACCGATCCAGGAGTAATAGGGGTTATGGAGGATTTTTCCCCAGATACCAACATGAGTCTAGGGACGGTCAGATGAAACAATGGAGAAGGGCAATGATTACAGAAGGACTATATCCATTGTTAACAGCAGAGGAAAAATTAGGAAGTAAATGCACAGAAAAGACAAAACATTTAATGAGAAGTGACGATTCTGAAGACGAATTTATGGAAGAAATGTTAAGGAACCCCCCACCATATCAGGAAGGGACAAGTGGATGCACCCCAAGTACACCACCGTTAAAAACCCCATTAGTACCACAGGTAATGCATGAATTCACCCCTAGTAGAATACTTCATGACAAAGAAAGAGAAGCCCTAGAGAAGACCAGAGCAGAATTAATACAGAAAATAACAGATAAAAGTACATCCTGATTCATTGACCATACCTGTAACAATTGGTCCAGTAGTTCCATTATATGGTACTCAGGGAAACTGTCCTCCACCGATACTTGCACCTACTCCTGTAAACGCTACAAAACCTGAAGCAGTAGTAATGGTTGAAGATCACTTTAGTGACAGCGAATCCACACTATCATTGATGGATTTACCCATTCGAGGTTCTGTCAATATTACTCCCAAGAGAACTACACCTGGGTGTTCAAAAGATATAAGTCTAGTAACTTCATTAGGAGCGAAAAGTGCCACAATAGTCACCCCTGAAGATTTAGAAAGGTGGGCACAAGAATCAGATAAACAGTGCACTCCTCCAAAAATAATAGACGTTCCTAAATTGAAAGTCGAATTAGAAGAATTAATAGCAGGAAATATAGGACTAGATCGCTTAAATACCTATGATGATGAAGAATTATTATTTATGTGCAGGAGTATTACAAGAAATGTAAGATTATTCCATGAAAAATTATCCAATTTAGCACTACAGATGGGAATAGAAATAGGGAGATCAAAGGTGTTGCAGAAACCCTATAGAGCAGAATTTTCAGAAAAGATTTAGAAAACATGAATGCCTCTGGAAGAAAATTACAAGTAAGGGAATTAATGATAGTTCTACAAAAATGGGGAGACCTAGATAGATGGAGAACTAGATGGGCCAAGAAAAAGGAAGAAGCACGATCCAGTAGATCAGCATCGGAATATGTAATGAAAGAAACAGGGAAAGCTGACCAAATGTACCTAATGCGAGAAGTTGCGGGAGGAGGATATATACATGTCCCATGGAGCAGACAGGATATTTTGTTATTTACGAATGATTTTCCAAAGTTGAGAGAAAAACCAATTGAATGGTACAAACAGGTTGAAAAGTTTGTGAAGGTGTCAAAGGTATTGTTAAAGGACTTAGATGGTTTGTTTGACATAGTGGTACCTGCCGATTTGTGGACAGATTGTAAAATTACAGTTGATTGGCCAAGTGACAAATATCCTAGAGATCCGAAAACAGGTGCCCCGTCAAATGATGTGATGAAAAAGTATCAGCAGGTGATAACTTACCTGAAAGGGAAAATACCACCGAAAGAAACCGATTGGGTGAAAATAGACCGAACTACACAAGAAGCTAATGAATCGGTACATTCCTACTATGAGCGTTTATTGCAGGTATTTAAACAGTATCGTGGATTTGAGGACATTGGAGACAAAAACATGAGTCAGTTTGTGTATCGATTTGTTTACGGTTTGAAGCCGGAGATTTGTCAGATGATTAAACAACACATGCTGTGTTGGCGAGGGAAACCTATCGACGAGATTTTGAAATATGCAAAATATTGTGGAGATGATATTGAGGATAGGCATAAGAAATTACAGGAGAAGGTAATGTGGGCACAGGTGAAAATGGCCGAGAAACAGGGAATTAATTTGGAAAATCCGAGTGAAAATCAGGGGAAGGATTCTGGAACGAGTGGTGATACTGGGAATGGTGGAAAAGTGAGAGGGCGAATGAGTAGAGAAGAAGCTAAAAAGAAATTTCCTTGTCATGGATGCGGAAAATTGGGGCATTGGAAGGATGAATGTAAAAAGATTCGGAATAATAATGGCCCAAATCAAAATTTAAATCCACAGACGCAGAATGACTCACAGCAGGGTGTAAATCCTCAGAGTCAGTTGCCACCTGCCCCTATTCAGGGTAATGTAAGCAGAGCAAAGCACGGTACAGACATCGGATATCAAGGAGGAAGTGGTAAGAATGATTATATAACCTCACAATTTCTTTTACAGGACGATTTCTGTCAATACAGTTCATGACGGTGCCTAAGAGAGGGGGAGAAGGAGTGCGTATTTGGCGCATCCTTATCGGTAGATCAGTCAGATCCATACGTGGAAGGAAATGTGAAAGGTAATGATATTACTTTTCTGTTGGATACTGGTGCTACCCGGTCTACTGTAAGAACAGCAGACATTCCAGACCTTCCTCTCTCTGGTGAAAATATCCAAGTAGTGGGGGTAGCTAATCAAAGGATCAGAACACCTCTTACCGAACCAATGGAAGTTAAAATCGGAAACTTCAGAGAAATGCATCAATTTGTAGTATGCGATTCTAGCCCAGTAAACTTATTAGGCAGGGATTTGTTGTGCAAAATGAACTGCACAATATTTTGCACACCGGATGGTGTGGCAGTTCAGACACCAGATGAAGTCCATGTATATAAAATTATGATTGCAAAACAGGGTACAGAAGTAGATGAGATGTTTTCGGTATTAACAAAAGACGAGTTGCCAGAAGAATTAAAAGGTACAGTAAACCCCATAGTATGGGATTTCACAGGAAAAGAAGTAGGACTTATGGCTAATATAGACCCAGTTAAAATTACTGTAAAGGAAGGTGCAATTTTCCCAAATACCAGACAGTACAAAATAAGTGCAGAAGTAAAAGCAGGAGTCATTGAAGAAATTAATCGAATGGTTGAGCAAAACATACTAAAAGAAGTAATGAGTAGCCCATGTAACTCACCAATCATGGGACTAAAGAAACCTAGTGGAAAATATAGGATTGTTCAGGACCTGCGAAAAATAAATAAATTAGTGGAACCATGTTGTTCAATAGTGCCAAATCCTGCAGTAATTCTATACCAAATTCCTTGGAGTGCAGGATGGTTCACAGTAATTGATTTATGTCAAGCATTCTTTTCAATACCATTGCATCCGGATAGCCAGTATCTTTTCTCATTTAAATTTGAGAACAAAGTCTATGTATGGAATCGTGTTCCTCAGGGGTACACGGAAAGTCCTTCCATTTTCAATCAGATATTGTAAAAGTGCCTTGAGAAACTAGTGATGCCAGGAAGCTCAGTCCTAGTGCAATATATCAACGACTTATTGGTGGCATCAAACACCAGAGAGGACTGTGTTGTTGATTCCATAGCACTATTAAATCTTTTGGCCGAAGAAGGGCATAAAGTCTCACCTGAAAAATTGCAGTTTTGTACAACAGCTGTTAAATGTCTGGGACACCAAATTGAGAGGGGAAAAAGAAGAATAACCTCGGAAAGAGTACAATTGATTAAGAAAATGCAAATGCCTGTAACCCAAAGAGAAGTGAGAATGTTCCTAGGAATAGTAGGTTACTGTCGACAATGGATACTAGGATTTTCCTTGTTAGCGAAGCCCCTAATTCAAATGACAAGAAAGAAAGCAAAGGACCCAGTTGATTGGGATGATGAGAGTGCAGGAGCTTTTGTAAAATTGAGAAATGCTCTGTGCTCAGCACCAGCCCTAGGCATGCCGGATTATAAAAGAGAATTCACATTATTCTGTCATGAAAGATAAAATTGTGCACTTTCTGTCCTAACCCAGAGACACGGTTTAGACAGACGTCCTATAGCATATTTTTCTGCTACATTGGACCCAGTGGCAGCCGCGTTGCCAGGATGCTTAAAAGCAGTGGCAGCTACTTGTTTGAGCATTGAACAAAGTGAGTCAATTGTGATGGGACATCCTGTAAAGGTGTTTGTTCCACATGCTGTTGTGATTCTATTGACAAGAACCAGAACGCAACATCTTACTCCTAGTCGGCTGACTAAATATGAAAGAATAATAATGGGTGCTGAAAATGTGACCATGGTAAGGTGTACTATAATAAATCCAGCAACCTTACTACCAGACCCATATCATGAGAAAATTAAAGATGGCGAAGAAAATGAGCATGATTGTTTACAGATTACAGAGTTATGTACGAAACCTCGCCCAGATATAGAAGAACAGCCCCTCAGAAAGCCAGACAGGGAGCTATTTGTTGATGGTTCATGTCAAAGACATGAAGATGGTAAATTAACTGCTGCCTATGCGGTATGTGAATTAACTGGAATAGTCGAAGCATCCTATTTACCAGGAGTCAAATCTGCACAAGTAGCTGAATTGATTGCATTGATAAAAGCCTGCAAAATTGGGAGGAATCAAAAAGTAACTATATTTACAGATAGCCAAAATGGTTACGGGGTTGTGCATGATTTTGGCCAACTATGGATGCAGAGGGATTTCCTGACTTCTTCAGGATCCCCCATTAAAAATGGACAGTTTGTAAGGGAATTGCTGGAAGCAATACAATCACCAAAAGAATTGGCTGTGGTGAAGTGTGCCGCACACCAGTCAGGAGATGACTGGGTGGTAGTCGGCAACAGATATGCAGATCTGGTGGCCCAACATTGTGCCAAAAATAGATTGTCAGTCAATAAGAGGGTGGAAAGAATGGGAATCAGCTGCCAACTTATGCTGTATATGCCACCTGAAACTTGGAATGATGTAAAGAGATTACAAGATGATGTTGATGAAAATGAAAAGAATTTGTGGATCAAAGTGGGTTGTTCCCAAAGAGGAGATGATGAAGTGTGGATCAGTGCTGATGGCAGACCAGTCATGCCAGACTGTTTACTCTCACAAATGGCCAGAATGTATCATGGAGACACACACATAGGGAGAGATGCAATGATTAGGCTTTTTAGACAAAACTGGTACAATCCGAAGTTCAGGGCTGTTGCAGAGAGTCTTTGTCAGAGATGTTTAACTTGCCAGATGCATAATCCAGGGCGGAAGACAATAATTGGGTTTGGGAAAATTGGAAAGGCAGAGGGTCCTTTTATAAGACTCCAGTTCGATTTCATACAGTTACCACCATGCAGAGGGATTGAAATATGTACTAGTCATAGTGTGTCTGTTTTCAAAGTGGGTGGAGGCTTACCCTACCAGGAGAAATGATAGCATTACAGTCGCAAAACTGTTGCTACGAGAGCTCATTCCTAGGTTTGGTTTCTCAGTAACTTTGGAATCAGATAGAGGAAAACATTTTAACAGTGAAGTGATCCAAATAATCTGTGAAGCATTCCAAATTAAACAGAAACTGCACTGTGCATATCGTCCAGAGGCTTCTGGAGTGGTTGAACAATTGAATGGCACTATAAAGTCAAGATTGGGAAAAATGTGTGCATCAACATCATTAGAATGGCCAGATGCATTGCCACTTGTTTTAATGGGACTCAGAAGCATACCTGACAGAAATACAGGATTGAGCCCCCATGAGATAATGATGGGAAGAGCAATGAGACAAACACATGTTCCCACAAACAAACTGCTGAATATATCTGATGATATGGTACTGGACTATTGTAAAGGACTGGCTGACCTAGTGCGTTCTGTCTCTCACCAGGTTGGAGAAGACGCAGTTTCCAGGCAGCCTGAACAGGAACATGATCTGAATCCTGGTGACTGGGTGGTAGTGAAGAATCACACCAGAGAAACGTGTCTATCACCCAGATGGGGCAGTCCTTGTCAAGTAATACTGACCACAAATACAGCAGTGAAGTGTGCAGGATTTCCTAATTGGATTCACGTAAGCCACACCAAAAGAGTACCAGATCCTGAAGAAGAAAATCCTCAGTCAGCATCAATTACTGAGGAAGCTGAAGGTTGCCTAGCTGAGGAATCTCAGGCTCGAGATTCAAGAGAAGCTGAAGAAGAACAACCGAGCACAAGTCAGGACTGGATACCGGTGGTAGAAATTCCTGAAGTTTACCACAGAACAAGAAGTCAAACGAGATTTGAGGAAATCAAAGAAGATCAGATAGGTGAAGAAGAAGCAGCTCAGGAGAACGAAGAACAAACAATAAAAGAACCTGAGCAGGACCAGATAGGGAAAGGAAACTGGGCTCAAAATAACGAAGAACCAACGAGTTTTGAGCAGGAACAGACAGGTTTAGAAAAATCCGGTCAGGCTGCAGAAGTACAAAGTGCAATAAGCCCTGATCAGAATCAGTTAGATCAGGAAAATCACACAGAAGAAAAAGATCTCGAGAAAAATGAACATGAAGAAATAAATTAAGCACAAGGTCAATTATTGGAAACTCACAGTGGAGCTGCTGAAGAAAAACAAATCAGACCTGAAAAAGAACAAGAAAGAAAAACAGTAATTGCAGAAAAAGAAAAGGTGTCAGAAAGTGAAAATAAAGAGATTACTGAAGACGAAGATAAAGAAACAGTGCAAACAAAGAAAACAAGAAAAGGAGATCATTGGCCGAGTGTCATTAAAAGAGTAAAATACCACATAAAAACCAGAAGTGACGATCCAGATCAAGTAAATGAAGTAACAAGCCAAACTGAACAACAGAATAAAACTGAGAAAAGAAGAAGTAAAAGACTGAAACTTGTGAATAACAAATTCAAGGGTCCTGATTGGGCTTACATCATTCTTGAAGATTACGAAAGTTCAGAGTCAAATGAAAGTGGTGACGAAGGAACAAGTGCAGAACTAACGTACGAGAAAGAAATAAGACCACCTTGACTAAGCAAAAGAGTCATATAAAGAAAAAAGGAAATAGATAAGAAGAGCGATCTTCCTTGTCGAAAATGCCTGACGATAGAGTTGCTGGGAGACCAAAACAGAGATGTTGTAGAAGATGCTGTGCAATATGCATATGTAGTCTAGTAATGGTGCTTATAGTATGGTTAGTCCTGATTGTAGCAGTTCCTTACCTTATGATAATGGATAAAAGAATTTATAATGAAACTAAGGAGAGGACAGCAAACATGAAGGGCAATAGAGTAGAACTAATGGCAGAAAATGAACCAGAATTTCATCATGAAATAACTGATAACGACACTAGTTTAAATGTTTTCACAAAGTTATTATTTCAGTATGTAGATACCATGGAAGTTAGTAATTGTTATGTCTGTATGAAGTTACCTGAATCAGTAGCAGAAGGATTAACATATCATCACTTACCACTGACATATGGCATATCATGTAGTGTTTTGTCTATATTTTATAGAACAGGGAGACTTCAGTATTATTAGTCAAACATAGATGTGATATTTTCTGAGGTTCCGATTCGAAAGAGTATGAACCCAGTGCTTAGTAGTCAAGACGCACAGTTTATGGGAGAATTTTTCTTAACAATGAAATCAATAGACATAACACATGCACATAGACACAATCTAACATGTTCTCTACATGAAGAAGAAAAGATATTTTTGAATTTAGTAGAAGATAGAAGACAAGATTTCCAAAAGAAAGCTTCTGAGCATAAGGCTCATTTGCCACCTTGGGCTGAGAAAGAAGGGAGTTACACACCTGGCAAGGCTCAAACTGCTATGGCTTTGGATTTTGTAAAGACAGGGAAAATTTGTCTACATAGGTTAAAAACTGATTATAACAATGTTTTCATCGGTACCAGTGAATGTGAACACAATTTCTTAATTCTTGGAGGTTGGGGAATCAAAGGAGGAACAGATTCAGTTTTTCCTGGAATCTATTATGTGTGTGGGAATAAGGCTTACTTTAGGCTTCCTGCACGGTGGTATGGAAGTTGTTATTTTGGAATAGTATTTCCAAAAATATACCACGTAAAAAGAAAAACTGGGAGCAATGAAAACAATAATGAATTAATACGTAGTAAAAGAGCTAGTTTTTCTGAAATTGTAGGTGATATATTTGGTGCATTGATACCTTCAGTGGGAATAATTCTGAACTCAAGGAAAATATGTAAATTGTCTACGGTGGTTGATCGTTTATCAACGGATACTGCTGGAGGTTTTCTAATGATTAATGCGGAGATGGTTGCGATTAGATCTATGGTGATGCAAAATCGACTTGCTCTTGATATTATATTAGCAAAAGAGGGCGGAGTCTGTAAATTATTGAAGACAAAACACTGTTGCACTTATATTCCTGATAAGAGTGCGGAAATTGGAACGTATATACAGAATATAACTAAACTTGAGAAGGAACTAAAACCACTGGAAGTTGATAGTGTATGGGAAAGATTGACAAGTAGTATTGCGTCAATTGGTACCTGGTTTGCTAATGTAGGAAAAGGTTTTATAGGTCAAATATTAGTACCCTTAGCAGGGATAGCAATAATAGCACTGACAATAATAATATGGTGCAAATGTTGTAGAAAGAATGGAACATATAATGTGACAGGAAAAGGAAAGAAGAGAAAATTAGATGAAATAGAACTTGAAGAATGGAGAAGTGAATTATACAAGAAATTGAAAGGGGATGGTAAAAATAGAAAATGTAAAAATAAGAATGAAACTATTTGCTAGAAGTTGGCATCTGATTGTGGGTAGTATTTTGATGGCTCAGAAACGCCATCAGAGAGGGGATTGATGGAGCAAGGACTCACAAATGAGACTTGCTCGAATGCAATCTTCTCACAGTATTAATTTATTAAATTTGTATTGTCTCTACTAATTCTTGCATACACTACACGAATAGTAAGGATGCTTGCCTATGTGTTTTATTAATGAATAACGCTTGTCCGTAATCCAAAATGGCCGCTAAAGCGCGGGAACCCTACTGCGCATGTCCCAACCACATCACGTGTTGTGACGTCTCTTCTTGCTTGGTGGGAATTTTCTGCTTCTGCGCAGTATGCATTAAAATGGCTGCTTGATGTTTTCACATGCTTCAGCTTGCTCTCATGTCATTATTAAACTGTCGTTTCTCTAACGCTACTAATGCGGGATAGAATTTATAATTAAATGGGAATAGAGTAGAAAGAGTGGGCATACAGTGAAACATTTTATTTGTGATTTTAATGTTTTCTTCTTTGACTTTTATTAGTTCGTAAACTTGGGCCTGGGTTTTGGTGAACTGAAAGCTCGTGTGACAAAGATTCTGCACATGCGCCCTGAGAGGCAGACCAGAAAGAAAAAGATTAAGTCAACTTGGACATCACCCAAGGCCATGACCTGCTGGCCGACACCACTACATACCAAGATGTTCTCGTCGAAAAGAAACATTTTATATGAATAAATTGTCAATTTTGTCATGAGACGGGTGGGAAATAAAGAAAATGTATTAAATTGAAGGGGCGGTAGTTTAAAAACAATAGGCTTCAGAAATACAAGGCAAATCAATATGGTGTGAGAATCCACCCCCTGTCCCTGTCCAATCAGAAGTAGTGGTCCCATATTTTAGCAACATTAAGGGGAGGTACATGGGCGTAGAAGGGTATAATAGATATAGAATTAGCTAATTAGTTAGCTCTTAGCTCCAGACTGCCAAGCTGATCGATTGCAGACTGAACCGCTGTCCAGAGAGGTCCTGAGGAGGGGCGGCGGAGTCCATTAAAAGGAAGGCACGGGAGAATCGAGGAGAAGCCGAGTATCAGAGAGGGGAACGACCAGGCGTCGTTGTAGAGAGGTCACTGGTCCTGTCCTGATCCTGGAAGAAGTCTTTGCTCTTCATCCTTCCTGGGTCCTATTCTTTCCAACTCCTTGGCCAAGGGGTTTGGTTCTTGCACTTAGGTAAATATAATGCAACCTCTAGTTGCGCTGCTGTCTCTATCCTCTCCTTTTCTGAGGGACCGTCATTGAATTGCAATAGTTATTCTATGCTTCATCTTGGGTATTGCGATTAAGTACTGTGTGGTTCTGTATTTTACTCTGCTAAATCTTAGATAAACATTTTAAAACTTCCTGACTCAGTGGTTATTTCAGGATTATGTACTATAACGAATGTCACTCATTTTGAACTTCCCAATTAGCAAAGGATTCATTGGTAAGTCATTACTCTTCAATCAGAAGGTAATTGGTAGCAGGGAGATTTTAATAAAGAGTAACAACTGATAAAACCCAGCGTAAGTATTAGCGTAGTATGAATGTATGGGCCCAAGTGAGTATCTGGTGTATGAATGCTGTTTGCTAATATCGCGCTGGATGACAGGGAAGGGTGAGGGTGCGAGTCTCGCTGTGGAAAATTGTTGTGAAGGTCCTGCCTTCGATGCACCACATTTTATCTGTTGTTTTGTGCGCGTATATATCAGGTCTTGCTGGTGCCCAATTGCCATAATATTCTAGTTGGCGACCTTGGAAGGCAGGGCAAGTCACGGTATGTGTGTTTCGGCACAGAACAGGCAGCTCATTGTGCGTTGGTGTTGTGGAGGATGCCAAGTGGAAGCGAGGCCGTGCCCAGGTCTGAAAAGGGGCGTGGCTCATTTGGTAGAGCGGTTGACTTCGGTCTGGGAGACCCGGGTTCGCGCCTAAAGGGCCGCACTAACGAGTGTATATTTCTTCCTTCCGCTGTAGACGTATGCAAACAGCATGATGAGGACCGGATATAAAAATAACTCATTTCAAATATTTCATTTTGAACTTTGCTGGTTTTAGGTTATTTCCGACTAAGGGCTCAAATGTAACATTTTTTGGATGGCATATATACTGGTCGGATGTAGTGACAGGCATGGGGAGGACAGAAAAAGGTGCAAGGTGAGCGAGCACAAGATGGGAGTGACTCAGTGAAGGAGCACAGGTGTAAGTGTGACAAATCAAAGTGGGATCACAGAAGTCAAGTGCTGGGTGGCACCTGAAGCACTCAGCGTGTGCGCAGCCTGCCATGATGCGTGGTCCGGGCGGGCCGCACTGGAAGCAATGTCTCTTGCCTACTGGGCTGCGTCATCTGCAATCGCGACTCGATCTGAATTGTGAGCCCTGCTGTCCGCAGTGTAGATCGAAGGCAGTAGTCTGTACAGACATAAGTCTGTGGTGCTGTGCCGCTGGGTTCACAGGGGGCCTGTGTCGAGGAGGCTGGCGGTCACGGCGGAGGCCTCGTGGCAGGGTGAGGGCCGCCGCTCTGGCAGACGCGTTGGCCTTTCCACAAGTGAACCACACCCAGAGCCCCAGCCTATTTATTCATACTCCTACGCTGGAGTGGCGTACGTTGGACCAGCCCACTCTGCTTCCGCTTCCAGGGGGGGACAACACAGCTACATGACCGAGATCTTCCCCACTGCCTGAGGTAACATGGTTGCGTCTATTGTCCACAACACTACAAGCACCAGTATATGTCCACATGGAGAGGTTTGTGCTCTGCATAGTGAGGTCTGTCCAGCACATCACCGCTACACTTGGTATTGTGTGCATTTTTATTGATGGGTGACTTGCGTCCTTCACACATACTTGGTTGCCACATCACCCAACATTCAGCTATTGTGTGGCTGAGGGACCATGCCGTTTTTGGAAGGTCAGCTGTCCTGTTCTGCGCTGCCTCGGTGGTAGTAGGGAGGGGGGTGGTCCGGGGGGGAGGTCCTGAGGGTCGTGGCAGTGGGTGTTGTGGCCTTCTTGGGTGTCGGAGCTGCATGATCAGTAACTGTATGACATGTGTTGGTCTTTAGATGTGATTCTGGGCTGGGCTCCCTTTCACATTGTAGGTAGTCGTCCTGCTTTACACCAGTAAAAGGCAGATGTTAAATTCCTACTGCTAACGCAGCTTATCGCCTGTTTTTGGATCGCACCCCAGATTTGGCTGTCTTTGAAAATATCTGGAAGTGGTGTTTTCGTGTTATTTTTGCACTGGAACGCCTACTCTGCATATTATTAGCGTTAGTTGTCGCTCTCATTTGTGGCAAATTTTTTTGCGGAAGCTATTGCTGGAAAACTGACGATATCGGCTGTTTTCACTAGGTTGAGAATGGAATGATAATTTAAAATCACTGAAAAAACCATAGGTTTAATGAACATTATAATTAGAAATTAGCATTTAAAAAACGTTTGAAATTCACTGAAAAAACCATAGGTTTCAGGCACGTTATAGTTAGAAATTAGCATTTAAAAAACCTTTGAAATTCACTGAAAAAACCATAGATTTCAGGGACGTTATAGTTAGAAATTAGCATTTAAAAAACCTTTGAAATTCACTGAAAAAACCACAGGTTTCAGGGACGTTATAGTTAGTTGGACATTTCACTCGTACAAAACCATAGAAATTCCCCCGTTATAGTTAGTTCAGCTAACTATAACTCGCGCCCCCGCAATGCACTGCTGATGATGTCACATATTACATCATTCATGACATGGTCAGTGACATCACTGATGACATCTCAAATGACATCACTGATGACATCATCCACGTGACTGTGTGTTTCTTTAAAGTTTAAATATGTATTATATATATGCCAAGGTGTATTGAAGAATGAGTGGGTGTATAAGTGTCTGGATGGAGGATTTAGTAGGTGCGTGACTGACTGTTTAAGTGAGTGATTACATGTGTTTTACTGAATGCATGGGAGAGTTGGAGTATATAAATGACTATACGTGAGAGTCAGTGATTGTGAGAGTGGCTGTATGGATGAGTGTGTACATGTATCAGTGATTGTATAAGAGAGTAAGTATGCGTTTGTTTCTGTTTGAATAAGTGATGTGGTGTGTGTATAACTGTATAGGTGAGTAAATGAAGTGTGATTGACTCTTTGCATGACTGACCAGGTGTGTGAGTAACTGTATGGATGAGTGACGGTGTGTGAGTGTCTGTATAGATATGTGAGTGCATATGATAGTGCCGTATTGATGGTAGACTGCATGTATGAGTGACTGTATGGGTGAATGAGTGGATGTGTGTGTACACCTAGGAATCAGTGAGTGCGTATGTAGTAACTGGTATTGGTGTGTCTATGGTTTCGCAAATGGTAGTCTGTATTTTAGAGTGGGTGTATCAAAGGTTATATTAGGGTGTGAGGAGGTGCATCAGATTATCACGTGGATGATGTCATCAGTGATGTCATCTGAGATGTCATCAGTGATGTCATCAGTGATGTCACTGACCATGTCATGAATGATGTAATATGTGACGTCATCAGCAGTGCATTGCGGGGCGCGAGTTATAGTTAGCTGAACTAACTATAACGGTGGAATTTCTCTGGTTTTGTACGAGTGAAATCTCCAACTATCTATAACGTCCCTGAAACCTATGGTTTTTTCAGTGAATATATATATATATATATATTATCTACTGGCGGTCGCCAGTAGATAATTATAGTTAGGACCTATTTTCCATAGGAAATCCGCAACATTCTATTTGAAATAACTCTTGAGTCGGTTGACGAATCTTCGCGAAATTTTCAAACTTTATGGCCCGCTCCGGTCCGCTCCTACCCTGAAAGTTTCGGGGTGATTCGTCAAGCGGGGGCCGAGAAAAAAGGGGGGTCCCAAAACGTGTTTTCCCCATTCATTTTCCCATAGGAAACTTTAGCCACGGCTACAGCCCGAACTGCTGAACGGAATTACACCAAATTTGGCAAAGAGGTAGTTCTTGGTTCAGAAAGAACCCTTTTTGTTAAATGGTGTAAATCCATTCAGTAGTTCCTGTGAAAATCAAAAGGAAAATCACATATATATCTATGGCCACGTCGGATTCGCGCACCCTCCCGATCACGAGCTCGATGCTAATTGGCTGTCAACACTCCAAATCAGGAAGTGTTGGCAGCCATTTTGTCCCTCGGTAGAACCGAGGGACAGAAACAAGTGCGCAAAGCGCACAAAGTGGGCAGGGTAGAAACACCCTGACCCCCTAGGTCTGCTCAGGGGGTCCCACAAGGACCCCCTGGGCAGAAAAAAGCATTTAAATTTTTTTTTAAATCGGCGGGATGCGCTTAGGGTGCGCGGATCCCGCCGATAAAAAAAAAAATCGAAGCGCGGTCTCCCGCGCTTCGATTGTATTTTGCCCCCAGGTGGCCCAAGTCCCGGGGCATGCGGGGGTGGGTTTATGTTTTATATGGGGGGCCTCTAAGGCCCCCAAGCCCCGGGGACTGCCACCTCCCGGGGCACTTAGAAAATAAATGTGGGGGTCCGTTACGGACCCCAGAGCCCGGGGACCACCACCTCCCGGGGCTGTGCAATTCAAGGGAGGGGGGCCGCGTGGCCCCCCTCCTGGAGCCCTTGATGGCCCTGGGGACCGCCACCCCCCAGGGCCGGCTCCTGCAGTGTCCCGGGGTGCCTACCTCCGGGACACTGTAGTTTGCTATGGCAGGGCGGGAGCCTCGCGGCTCCCGTCCTGCCATAGCAAACTGCTTTGGATTTTGGAAGAGAGAGCAGGAAACCTGCTCTCTCTTCCAAAAATCAAAGCAGATTGCTTTTCCACACGGGGAGCTGCATCTTAGCAGCTCCCCATGTGGAAAAGCAATGCCGGCTCCCAAAGGACGCGGGTAGCCGGCGGGACTGTGGGGGATTGGGGACCCCCACAGTCCCCAATGGAGAGGGCCAGCCCCGGGGGATGGGGTCCCGGGGCAAGTAGTGGCCCGGGAGGGGGCCACGCGGCCCCCTCCCCAAAAAAAAAAAAAAGAAAAAAGGAAAGGCCGGCCCCGGGGATGGGGTCCCCGGGGCCTTAAATGGCCTGAGGAGGGGGGCCACGCAGCCCCCCTCCAAATATTTAAAAAAATAAATAAAAAGAGGGCATGCCCCGGGGGATGGGGTCCCCGGGGCCAATATAGGCCCAGGGAAGGGGGGCCACGCGGCCCCCTTCCTGTTTTATTTTAATTTTTTTTTTTTTATGAAAATCCTCATGCCCCGGGGTATGGGGTCCCCGGGGCCAAAAGAGGCCAAGGGAAGGGGGCCACGCAGCCCCCTCCCATACAAAAACAAAATAAAAAAGACCGGCATCGTGCCGGAGGCCCCGCCCCACCCTGCAGCAGTCTGCAAACGCGTCCCCTGGCGCGTTTGCAGATGGGGAACGAATTCCCCTTGAATACTGGGGGTCCCTGGGGGCCAACTAGCCCACCAGGAACCTCCAGTATGCGCCAGGGGGCTGCGTTGCAGAGAGGTGTACAGAGGCCACGCCCCTTTTTACACTTCTCTGCAACGCAGCTCTGTGGCGCTTTTTGGAGGTACATGGTGGGCTAGTTGGACTCCAGGGACCCTCAGGATTCAAGGGGACTTAATCCCCCAACTTAAAATGCGCCACGGGGCGCGTTTGCACAGTGGTGAAGGGAGGGGGCGAGGCTTCAGGTGACATGTGTGCAAACAGGCCCCGTGGCGCATTTTAAGATGGGGAATTAAATCCTCTTCAATCCTGAGGGTACCTGGGGGCCAACTAGCCCACCATGTACCTCCAAAAAGCGCCACAGAGCTGCGTTGCAGAGAAGTGTAAAAAGGGGCGTGGCCTCTGTACACCTCTCTGCAACGCAGCCCCCTGGCGCATACTGGAGGTTCCTGGTGGGCTAGTTGGCCCCTAGGGACCCTCAGGATTGAGGAGGAATTAATTCTCCAACTTAAAACGCGCCACAGGGCGTGTTTGCAGACATGTCACCTCAGGCCCCACCCCCTTCCTTCACCATTGTGCAAATATTCCTCTAAAATCAGCTGAACTACGAATTCCGATTTACTCACCTGTTATCAGGAGAGAACCCAGTGCTGCATCTTTTAGCCCAGCACTGACCCTGAAAAGTAATTCTAACCGTACTTACCAGTAACTTGTATTTCCTTCCATTGGAATTCATTGTCTGGTTTTCAGCAGAAAAGTTTCTAAGTGTCGATTTTCACAAACTACAAATATTCCTTAAAAATCGCCTGTATGACTTAAACGCATTCTTTCAACTGTTTACAGGAGATGCACCAGTGCTGGATCCAGGATCCACCACTGAGTAAGAAAAAGTAACGATAACACTACTTACCTGCTAAGTGAATTTCCTCCCATAGGATAACATTGGTGATTCTATGTGAAAAGGTTTCAAGTGTCAACTTTTAAAATACAATAATATTCCTTAAAAATCACTACTGTAACCAAAACGCTTTTACTCAACTGTTTACAGGATATGTCCCAGGACTGAATCTAGGATCCAGTCCTGTGGTTAGAAAAGTAATCCATAAAGTAACTAATTGCATTTAACTAGAAATTCACATTGAGCTCAATGTTGCATTGTGTTTGAAATTGTGTTGCCCATTGCAACAACTGTAACTTCTGTACTTAAAAGTCTATTGCCTATTTGCAAAGTATTTAAACTAAAGTAATTCATTCTGAGAAAGTATATTTTGTAATGTAATGTATAATGTAATTACAATGTAATTTAAAAAATAAAATATGTAAAAATAAATAGTTTAAAAAAATGTAGTAAATCAGTATCAAAAAAATAAATATAACAATTAATACATTTAAAAATTGTCATTTACAAAACCTTTGAAATTCACTGAATAAAACCATAGGTTTCAGACATGTTATAGTTAGGAATTAGCATTTAAAAAACCCTTTGAAATTCACTGAAAAAACCATGGGTTTCAGGCACGTTATAGTTAGAAATTAGCATTTAAAAAACCTTACAAATTCACTGAAAAAACCATATGTTTTAGGGACAGTTATAGTTAGTTGGACATTGCACTCGTACAAAACCCGTGAAATTCCCCCGTTATAGTTAGTTCAGCTAACTATAACTCGCGCCCCCGCAATGCACTGCTGATGACGTCACATATTACATCACTCATGACATGGTCAGTGACATCACTGATGACATCACTGATGACATCTCAAATGACATCACTGATGACATCACTGAAGACATCATCCACGTCATAATCTGATGCACCTCCTCACACCCTAATATAACCTTTGATACACCCACTCTAAATTACAGACTGCCATTCGCAAAACCATAGACACTCCAACACCAATAACTACATACCCACTCACTGATTCTTAGGTCTACACACACATCCACTCACTCACCCGTACAGTCACTCATACTTACGGTCACTCAGTACAGGACTATCATATGCACTCATACTCCTATATAGACACTCAAACACCGCCACTCATCCATAGAGGTACTCACACACCTAGTCAGTCATGCAAATAATTAAACACACTGCCATTTACTCACCTATACAGTTATACACACACCAGCTCACTTACTCATACAAATATTAGCACATTCTTACGCTCTTATACGATCACTGATACAAGCACACACTCATCCATACAGTCACTCTCACAATCACACACTCTGCTTATAGCTATGTATATACTCCAACACACATATATACTGCCTTTCACATATGTAGTTACTCACACATGTACCACTGGGACATACATTCACTCACTATCACACTCTTACACACACTTACCCACCCATACAGTCTATCACATTTGCACTCTTGAAACCATCCACCCAGTGAATCACCCACTCACACATCTATGCACAGAGTCGCACACACCCCACCCACACAAACACTCAGGCACCCATACAGATACTCAGACAACCAATCAATAACTCATATAGACACTCATGTAGCTATTCACAAACCCATGCAGCCACTTACACAGCAACAGACAGACGGATACAGACATTCACCCAGTTTAGTCACTAACCCATGCATTCAGTAAGATACGTTTAATCACTCACTTATAGAGTTAGTCACGCACCTTCTAAATCATCCATTCAGACACTTATACACCCACTCATTCTTCAATACGCCTTTCCCTATATATATTAAACATATTTAAACTTTACAGAAACACACAGTCACTGGATGATGTCATCAGTGATGTCATTTGAGATGTCATCAGTGATGTCATCAGTGATGTCACTGACCATGTCATGAGTGATGTAATATGTGACGTCATCAGCAGTGCATTGCGGGGCCGCGAGTTATAGTTAGCTGAACTAATTATAACGGGGGAATTTCACGGGTTTTGTACGAGTGCAATGTCCAACTAACTATAACTGTCCCTAAAACCTATGGTTTTTTCAGTGAATATATATATATATAAAAGTATTAAATCTCTACTTACCTCTATGTTCTTTCCTTAAATATATAGTAGTAGATGATACTCTTGGTCGATGTGAAAAACATGTTGTTTTGGTAGTACACACCTAACAGGTGTAACGTACAACACAAATTTGACTGCCCAGCCCATACAAAGTAACCTTTCTCCCAATTTCTATGTAAGAGCACTTAAATTGTTATTCTAGGTGGTGCCAAATTCATGTGAAGTGCTAACATACACCAGTCATTTTTTTCCTGCATATTGTGCACATACAGTAAATTTCTGTGTGGCGCACATTGTATAAATAATCAGGCAGGCATCAAACACGGTAGGGGGAGAGCTGCACCCAGAACTGGTTTGAAGTGACCAAGGAGTATGGCACTTCTCATTTCCCTGGTCATACCTTTGGGTGAGCACACAGCCTCTGCACAAGGGAATAAGGGTTTCCCCATTGTTTCACCTGACCCTCTATGCAGGGTCATCCCCAAATATTTTACCTTCTCCCCTCCCGTTTTTTTGGAAACAGATTTTATTGGTTTTCATGAACAAAAAACATAGTCACTACATTAATCATGTGCCTCACATTTCCATTTCAGTCTAAATTAGGTAAATAGAGTGTCCCAATTACATGTAAGTGACAAATACTCTAATCCCCCCACCTCCCAATGAGTCAGTACAATCCCACATAAATGGAATATTATAGCACATTAGTTAAGTGCACTAGTGCGCTGGGTAGGGAGGCAGATGAGTTATCTTACAGCCAGGTGTCAATGCCCTGTAGGCATCGGAAGTTGTCCAGTATAGGCAAGAGACGGTGGTATGGCACAGTGTGAAAATGATCATGGCGATCCAGCAGGAGATAGCACAGGGGTGTCAGGCTTTGGATTGGTCAAGTTATCCACCAGGGTTCCCCAAGCTCGGCCTATGTCTATATTTTGTTTCTATTCCATGTCGGGCTTCTCTCAGAAGTATCCTCCCTTCGCAACCCTCCCATTGCATCATCTCTTTTCTCCACGTGTGTATTCTGGGGGGGGGGGTGCCTTCCAGTTTCTCGTGATCTCGAGTTTGGCTAGAATAAAAGCTAACTCCTGAAATTTACTTGTGACTTTTGTCTTCATCGTGTGGGGGAACCATCCCAGTAGACAGCGCCTGGGGTGTAAAGAATCTCTCTCTCAATAACTGCCCCAATCGTATGTAGAACCTCCTCCCAGAACACGCACAGTAAGGGGCATGACCAGAACATCTGTAGGCTGTGTGCTTCCCCCATGGCACCTAGGGGAGGATGCGTCAGCTATCTGGAAATATCTACCTATGCACTCTGGGGTCAAATATGACCTATGAAGGACATAATAATTAATGATTTTGAAGCGTGCATTCCTAGAGATCTTGTGCGTTCTCTCCAGGATATCGTCCTACATTACCATTCAATAGATCAGTTCGATCATGATAAACTTTAACCCCCAAGTAAGCCAAGCATCGAGGCTCCCATTGCAATTGAGTTAGTCCCCCTGGTGGACCGTCGCTCTGTGCTGTGGGAAAGAGCCTGGATTTCTGCTAATTGACTCTTAAGCCAGACAAAAGACCGAACTCTTCTAGCATGAACCGGGCTCGTCGGTTCAGATCCTCCCCCGTGTAATGTAAGAAAATGAGTAGGTCATCCGCCTAAAGTGCTATGCGATGATGATGCCTCCCAATGTATAATCCCCTGTACATACGTCCAGACTTGGCAGAGGTGGCCAAAGGCTCCATGGCAATAGCAAAAAACAGGAGTGACAGGGGGCAACCCTGTCGCGTCCCCCGTCCCACCAAATAACCCACAGAGATAACCCTCCTGTGCGGACTCTAGCAGTCGGTCGTGTATATAGCAATTATGTCCATGTTATAAAACTCTCACCCAACCCCATGTGTGACATCATCTCATACAGGTAGTGCCATTCTAGGCTGTCAAATGCTTTTTCAACATCGACAGCAAACACTGCAGCTCTCACCCGCTCATAATCCCCAGCTTCTAGAATGGTCATTAGCCTTTGAATGTTAATTGCCATATTGCGGACTGGGATCAAGCCAGATTGATCCGGGTGAATCATTTTAGGCATTAGGGACAAGATCCTGGTCACCAGAAATTTTCTTAGGATCTTGTAATCAATGTTTAACTTCAATAGTGATCTATATGCTGTACGAACATGGACTGGTTACCTGGTTTTAGGATGGTGACTATAATTGCGTCTCTAATAGTGTCTGGTAGGCTTCCCGAATTCTTGGCCACCATGTAAAAGTTTACCAACTGAGGAGTTAATTCTGCAGAGTAGGTGGCGTAAAATTCCATCAGGAAACCATCAGTTCCCGGGGTCCTATTACGCGCCATGTGCTTGATAGCATAATTTACCTCTTGCGCAGTGATGTCTCCCCCAAGTTCTCTCACTTCCTCCACCCCAAGTCATGGCAGGGGCAAAGTCTCCAAAAATGCCTGCATCGCTGCAGTGTCCTGTGAAGTTGAACTGGTGTAAAGGGTCGAGAAGTATTGGGTAAATATGTTACTAATACCATCCTGTAAGTATATTCTGTTTCCTCCCCCATCATCAAGTTCCACTATGGGCCAGCTGCGCTTGTCTGGATTAGCCAGCCAAACCAGTGGGAACCTGATTTGTCCCACTCAGTGTGTGTTCTATCTATATACTGCTTGAAATCAAAGCACAGAGCCCATTCTAACTGCACCACTACCTCTTCCTTAGCTTCCAAAAGCTCAGATTGTAACTCGGGTGTTCCGGTCGTCGGGCCTCCATGTCTCTCAGCACTTGCTCAGCAGCTTGGACCTCTCCTAGTCGAGTGTGTCTCATCCCCTTCGACTCTGCTGTCACATGGCCCATGGGGACATTGTCGTCTTCACTAAGTTAGCATGAGCTTCCTGTTTTATTTTAATTTTTTTTTTTTTATGAAAATCCTCATGCCCCGGGGTATGGGGTCCCCGGGGCCAAAAGAGGCCAAGGGAAGGGGGCCACGCAGCCCCCTCCCATACAAAAACAAAATAAAAAAGACCGGCATCGTGCCGGAGGCCCGCCCCCACCCTGCAGCAGTCTGCAAACGCGTCCCCTGGCGCGTTTGCAGATGGGGAACGAATTCCCCTTGAATACTGGGGGTCCCTGGGGGCCAACTAGCCCACCAGGAACCTCCAGTATGCGCCAGGGGCTGCGTTGCAGAGAGGTGTACAGAGGCCACGCCCCTTTTTACACTTCTCTGCAACGCAGCTCTGTGGCGCTTTTGGAGGTACATGGTGGGCTAGTTGGACTCCAGGGACCCTCAGGATTCAAGGGGACTTAATCCCCCAACTTAAAATGCGCCACGGGGCGCGTTTGCACAGTGGTGAAGGGAGGGGGCGAGGCTTCAGGTGACATGTGTGCAAACAGGCCCCGTGGCGCATTTTAAGATGGGGAATTAAATCCTCTTCAATCCTGAGGGTACCTGGGGGCCAACTAGCCCACCAGGTACCTCCAGTAAGCACCACGGAGCTGCGTTGCAGAGTGTTGTAAAAAGGGGCGTGGCCTCTGTACACCTCTCTGCAACGCAGCCCCCTGGCGCATACTGGAGGTTCCTGGTGGGCTAGTTGGCCCCTAGGGACCCTCAGGATTGAGGAGGAATTAATTCTCCAACTTAAAACGCGCCACAGGGCGTGTTTGCAGACATGTCACCTCAGGCCCCACCCCCTTCCTTCACCATTGTGCAAATATTCCTCTAAAATCAGCTGAACTACGAATTCCGATTTACTCACCTGTTATCAGGAGAGAACCCAGTGCTGCATCTTTTAGCCCAGCACTGACCCTGAAAAGTAATTCTAACCGTACTTACCAGTAACTTGTATTTCCTTCCATTGGAATTCATTGTCTGGTTTTCAGCAGAAAAGTTTCTAAGTGTCGATTTTCACAAACTACAAATATTCCTTAAAAATCGCCTGTATGACTTAAACGCATTCTTTCAACTGTTTACAGGAGATGCACCAGTGCTGGATCCAGGATCCACCACTGAGTAAGAAAAGTAACGATAACACTACTTACCTGCTAAGTGAATTTCCTCCCATAGGATAACATTGGTGATTCTATGTGAAAAGGTTTCGAAGTGTCAACTTTTAAAATACAATAATATTCCTTAAAAATCACTACTGTAACCAAAACGCTTTTACTCAACTGTTTACAGGATATGTCCCAGGACTGAATCTAGGATCCAGTCCTGTGGTTAGAAAAGTAATCCATAAAGTAACTAATTGCATTTAACTAGAAATTCACATTGAGCTCAATGTTGCATTGTGTTTGAAATTGTGTTGCCCATTGCAACAACTGTAACTTCTGTACTTAAAAGTCTATTGCCTATTTGCAAAGTATTTAAACTAAAGTAATTCATTCTGAGAAAGTATATTTTGTAATGTAATGTATAATGTAATTACAATGTAATTTAAAAAATAAAATATGTAAAAATAAATAGTTTAAAAAAATGTAGTAAATCAGTATCAAAAAAATAAATATAACAATTAATACATTTAAAAATTGTCATTTACAAAACCTTTGAAATTCACTGAATAAAACCATAGGTTTCAGACATGTTATAGTTAGGAATTAGCATTTAAAAAACCCTTTGAAATTCACTGAAAAAACCATGGGTTTCAGGCACGTTATAGTTAGAAATTAGCATTTAAAAAACCTTACAAATTCACTGAAAAAACCATATGTTTTAGGGACAGTTATAGTTAGTTGGACATTGCACTCGTACAAAACCCGTGAAATTCCCCCGTTATAGTTAGTTCAGCTAACTATAACTCGCGCCCCGCAATGCACTGCTGATGACGTCACATATTACATCACTCATGACATGGTCAGTGACATCACTGATGACATCACTGATGACATCTCAAATGACATCACTGATGACATCACTGAAGACATCATCCACGTCATAATCTGATGCACCTCCTCACACCCTAATATAACCTTTGATACACCCACTCTAAATTACAGACTGCCATTCGCAAAACCATAGACACTCCAACACCAATAACTACATACCCACTCACTGATTCTTAGGTCTACACACACATCCACTCACTCACCCGTACAGTCACTCATACTTACGGTCACTCAGTACAGGACTATCATATGCACTCATACTCCTATATAGACACTCAAACACCGCCACTCATCCATAGAGGTACTCACACACCTAGTCAGTCATGCAAATAATTAAACACACTGCCATTTACTCACCTATACAGTTATACACACACCAGCTCACTTACTCATACAAATATTAGCACATTCTTACGCTCTTATACGATCACTGATACAAGCACACACTCATCCATACAGTCACTCTCACAATCACACACTCTCGCTTATAGCTATGTATATACTCCAACACACATATATACTGCCTTTCACATATGTAGTTACTCACACATGTACCACTGGGACATACATTCACTCACTATCACACTCTTACACACACTTACCCACCCATACAGTCTATCACATTTGCACTCTTGAAACCATCCACCCAGTGAATCACCCACTCACACATCTATGCACAGAGTCGCACACACCCCACCCACACAAACACTCAGGCACCCATACAGATACTCAGACAACCAATCAATAACTCATATAGACACTCATGTAGCTATTCACAAACCCATGCAGCCACTTACACAGCAACAGACAGACGGATACAGACATTCACCCAGTTTAGTCACTAACCCATGCATTCAGTAAGATACGTTTAATCACTCACTTATAGAGTTAGTCACGCACCTTCTAAATCATCCATTCAGACACTTATACACCCACTCATTCTTCAATACGCCTTTCCCTATATATATTAAACATATTTAAACTTTACAGAAACACACAGTCACTGGATGATGTCATCAGTGATGTCATTTGAGATGTCATCAGTGATGTCATCAGTGATGTCACTGACCATGTCATGAGTGATGTAATATGTGACGTCATCAGCAGTGCATTGCGGGGCCGCGAGTTATAGTTAGCTGAACTAATTATAACGGGGAATTTCACGGGTTTTGTACGAGTGCAATGTCCAACTAACTATAACTGTCCCTAAAACCTATGGTTTTTTCAGTGAATATATATATATATAAAAGTATTAAATCTCTACTTACCTCTATGTTCTTTCCTTAAATATATAGTAGTAGATGATACTCTTGGTCGATGTGAAAAACATGTTGTTTTGGTAGTACACACCTAACAGGTGTAACGTACAACACAAATTTGACTGCCCAGCCCATACAAAGTAACCTTTCTCCCAATTTCTATGTAAGAGCACTTAAATTGTTATTCTAGGTGGTGCCAAATTCATGTGAAGTGCTAACATACACCAGTCATTTTTTTCCTGCATATTGTGCACATACAGTAAATTTCTGTGTGGCGCACATTGTATAAATAATCAGGCAGGCATCAAACACGGTAGGGGGAGAGCTGCACCCAGAACTGGTTTGAAGTGACCAAGGAGTATGGCACTTCTCATTTCCCTGGTCATACCTTTGGGTGAGCACACAGCCTCTGCACAAGGGAATAAGGGTTTCCCCATTGTTTCACCTGACCCTCTATGCAGGGTCATCCCCAAATATTTTACCTTCTCCCCTCCCGTTTTTTGGAAACAGATTTTATTGGTTTTCATGAACAAAAAACATAGTCACTACATTAATCATGTGCCTCACATTTCCATTTCAGTCTAAATTAGGTAAATAGAGTGTCCCAATTACATGTAAGTGACAAATACTCTAATCCCCCCACCTCCCAATGAGTCAGTACAATCCCACATAAATGGAATATTATAGCACATTAGTTAAGTGCACTAGTGCGCTGGGTAGGAGGCAGATGAGTTATCTTACAGCCAGGTGTCAATGCCCTGTAGGCATCGGAAGTTGTCCAGTATAGGCAAGAGACGGTGGTATGGCACAGTGTGAAAATGATCATGGCGATCCAGCAGGAGATAGCACAGGGGTGTCAGGCTTTGGATTGGTCAAGTTATCCACCAGGGTTCCCCAAGCTCGGCCTATGTCTATATTTTGTTTCTATTCCATGTCGGGCTTCTCTCAGAAGTATCCTCCCTTCGCAACCCTCCCATTGCATCATCTCTTTTCTCCACGTGTGTATTCTGGGGGGGGGGGGTGCCTTCCAGTTTCTCGTGATCTCGAGTTTGGCTAGAATAAAAGCTAACTCCTGAAATTTACTTGTGACTTTTGTCTTCATCGTGTGGGGGAACCATCCCAGTAGGCAGCGCCTGGGGTGTAAAGAATCTCTCTCTCAATAACTGCCCCAATCGTATGTAGAACCTCCTCCCAGAACACGCACAGTAAGGGGCATGACCAGAACATCTGTAGGCTGTGTGCTTCCCCCATGGCACCTAGGGGAGGATGCGTCAGCTATCTGGAAATATCTACCTATGCACTCTGGGGTCAAATATGACCTATGAAGGACATAATAATTAATGATTTTGAAGCGTGCATTCCTAGAGATCTTGTGCGTTCTCTCCAGGATATCGTCCTACATTACCATTCAATAGATCAGTTCGATCATGATAAACTTTAACCCCCAAGTAAGCCAAGCATCGAGGCTCCCATTGCAATTGAGTTAGTCCCCCTGGTGGACCGTCGCTCTGTGCTGTGGGAAAGAGCCTGGATTTCTGCTAATTGACTCTTAAGCCAGACAAAAGACCGAACTCTTCTAGCATGAACCGGGCTCGTCGGTTCAGATCCTCCCCCGTGTAATGTAAGAAAATGAGTAGGTCATCCGCCTAAAGTGCTATGCGATGATGATGCCTCCCAATGTATAATCCCCTGTACATACGTCCAGACTTGGCAGAGGTGGCCAAAGGCTCCATGGCAATAGCAAAAAACAGGAGTGACAGGGGGCAACCCTGTCGCGTCCCCCGTCCCACCAAATAACCCACAGAGATAACCCTCCCTGTGCGGACTCTAGCAGTCGGTCGTGTATATAGCAATTATGTCCATGTTATAAAACTCTCACCCAACCCCATGTGTGACATCATCTCATACAGGTAGTGCCATTCTAGGCTGTCAAATGCTTTTTCAACATCGACAGCAAACACTGCAGCTCTCACCCGCTCATAATCCCCAGCTTCTAGAATGGTCATTAGCCTTTGAATGTTAATTGCCATATTGCGGACTGGGATCAAGCCAGATTGATCCGGGTGAATCATTTTAGGCATTAGGGACAAGATCCTGGTCACCAGAAATTTTCTTAGGATCTTGTAATCAATGTTTAACTTCAATAGTGATCTATATGCTGTACGAACATGGACTGGTTACCTGGTTTTAGGATGGTGACTATAATTGCGTCTCTAATAGTGTCTGGTAGGCTTCCCGAATTCTTGGCCACCATGTAAAAGTTTACCAACTGAGGAGTTAATTCTGCAGAGTAGGTGGCGTAAAATTCCATCAGGAAACCATCAGTTCCCGGGGTCCTATTACGCGCCATGTGCTTGATAGCATAATTTACCTCTTGCGCAGTGATGTCTCCCCCAAGTTCTCTCACTTCCTCCACCCCAAGTCATGGCAGGGGCAAAGTCTCCAAAAATGCCTGCATCGCTGCAGTGTCCTGTGAAGTTGAACTGGTGTAAAGGGTCGAGAAGTATTGGGTAAATATGTTACTAATACCATCCTGTAAGTATATTCTGTTTCCTCCCCCATCATCAAGTTCCACTATGGGCCAGCTGCGCTTGTCTGGATTAGCCAGCCAAACCAGTGGGAACCTGATTTGTCCCACTCAGTGTGTGTTCTATCTATATACTGCTTGAAATCAAAGCACAGAGCCCATTCTAACTGCACCACTACCTCTTCCTTAGCTTCCAAAAGCTCAGATTGTAACTCGGGTGTTCCGGTCGTCGGGCCTCCATGTCTCTCAGCACTTGCTCAGCAGCTTGGACCTCTCCTAGTCGAGTGTGTCTCATCCCCTTCGACTCTGCTGTCACATGGCCCATGGGGACATTGTCGTCTTCACTAAGTTAGCATGAGCTTCCTGTTTTATTTTAATTTTTTTTTTTTTATGAAAATCCTCATGCCCCGGGGTATGGGGTCCCCGGGGCCAAAAGAGGCCAAGGGAAGGGGGCCACGCAGCCCCCTCCCATACAAAAACAAAATAAAAAAGACCGGCATCGTGCCGGAGGCCCCGCCCCCACCCTGCAGCAGTCTGCAAACGCGTCCCCTGGCGCGTTTGCAGATGGGGAACGAATTCCCCTTGAATACTGGGGGTCCCTGGGGCCAACTAGCCCACCAGGAACCTCCAGTATGCGCCAGGGGCTGCGTTGCAGAGAGGTGTACAGAGGCCACGCCCCTTTTTACACTTCTCTGCAACGCAGCTCTGTGGCGCTTTTGGAGGTACATGGTGGGCTAGTTGGACTCCAGGGACCCTCAGGATTCAAGGGGACTTAATCCCCCAACTTAAAATGCGCCACGGGGCGCGTTTGCACAGTGGTGAAGGGAGGGCGAGGCTTCAGGTGACATGTGTGCAAACAGGCCCCGTGGCGCATTTTAAGATGGGGAATTAAATCCTCTTCAATCCTGAGGGTACCTGGGGGCCAACTAGCCCACCAGGTACCTCCAGTAAGCACCATGGAGCTGCGTTGCAGAGTGTTGTAAAAAGGGGCGTGGCCTCTGTACACCTCTCTGCAACGCAGCCCCTAACGCATACTGGAGGTTCCTGGTGGGCTAGTTGGCCCCTAAGGACCCTCAGGATTGAGGAGGAATTAATTCTCCAACTTAAAACGCGCCACAGGGCGTGTTTGCAGACATGTCACCTCAGGCCCCACCCCTTCCTTCACCATTGTGCAAATATTCCTCTAAAATCAGCTGAACTACGAATTCCGATTTACTCACCTGTTATCAGGAGAGAACCCAGTGCTGCATCTTTTAGCCCAGCACTGACCCTGAAAAGTAATTCTAACCGTACTTACCAGTAACTTGTATTTCCTTCCATTGGAATTCATTGTCTGGTTTTCAGCAGAAAAGTTTCTAAGTGTCGATTTTCACAAACTACAAATATTCCTTAAAAATCGCCTGTATGACTTAAACGCATTCTTTCAACTGTTTACAGGAGATGCACCAGTGCTGGATCCAGGATCCACCACTGAGTAAGAAAAAGTAACGATAACACTACTTACCTGCTAAGTGAATTTCCTCCCATAGGATAACATTGGTGATTCTATGTGAAAAGGTTTCGAAGTGTCAACTTTTAAAATACAATAATATTCCTTAAAAATCACTACTGTAACCAAAACGCTTTTACTCAACTGTTTACAGGATATGTCCCAGGACTGAATCTAGGATCCAGTCCTGTGGTTAGAAAAAGTAATCCATAAAGTAACTAATTGCATTTAACTAGAAATTCACATTGAGCTCAATGTTGCATTGTGTTTGAAATTGTGTTGCCCATTGCAACAACTGTAACTTCTGTACTTAAAAGTCTATTGCCTATTTGCAAAGTATTTAAACTAAAGTAATTCATTCTGAGAAAGTATATTTTGTAATGTAATGTATAATGTAATTACAATGTAATTTAAAAAATAAAATATGTAAAAATAAATAGTTTAAAAAAATGTAGTAAATCAGTATCAAAAAAATAAATATAACAATTAATACATTTAAAAATTGTCATTTACAAAACCTTTGAAATTCACTGAATAAAACCATAGGTTTCAGACATGTTATAGTTAGGAATTAGCATTTAAAAACCCTTTGAAATTCACTGAAAAAACCATGGGTTTCAGGCACGTTATAGTTAGAAATTAGCATTTAAAAAAACCTTACAAATTCACTGAAAAAACCATATGTTTTAGGGACAGTTATAGTTAGTTGGACATTGCACTCGTACAAAACCCGTGAAATTCCCCCGTTATAGTTAGTTCAGCTAACTATAACTCGCGCCCCGCAATGCACTGCTGATGACGTCACATATTACATCACTCATGACATGGTCAGTGACATCACTGATGACATCACTGATGACATCTCAAATGACATCACTGATGACATCACTGAAGACATCATCCACGTCATAATCTGATGCACCTCCTCACACCCTAATATAACCTTTGATACACCCACTCTAAATTACAGACTGCCATTCGCAAAACCATAGACACTCCAACACCAATAACTACATACCCACTCACTGATTCTTAGGTCTACACACACATCCACTCACTCACCCGTACAGTCACTCATACTTACGGTCACTCAGTACAGGACTATCATATGCACTCATACTCCTATATAGACACTCAAACACCGCCACTCATCCATAGAGGTACTCACACACCTAGTCAGTCATGCAAATAATTAAACACACTGCCATTTACTCACCTATACAGTTATACACACACCAGCTCACTTACTCATACAAATATTAGCACATTCTTACGCTCTTATACGATCACTGATACAAGCACACACTCATCCATACAGTCACTCTCACAATCACACACTCTCGCTTATAGCTATGTATATACTCCAACACACATATATACTGCCTTTCACATATGTAGTTACTCACACATGTACCACTGGGACATACATTCACTCACTATCACACTCTTACACACACTTACCCACCCATACAGTCTATCACATTTGCACTCTTGAAACCATCCACCCAGTGAATCACCCACTCACACATCTATGCACAGAGTCGCACACACCCCACCCACACAAACACTCAGGCACCCATACAGATACTCAGACAACCAATCAATAACTCATATAGACACTCATGTAGCTATTCACAAACCCATGCAGCCACTTACACAGCAACAGACAGACGGATACAGACATTCACCCAGTTTAGTCACTAACCCATGCATTCAGTAAGATACGTTTAATCACTCACTTATAGAGTTAGTCACGCACCTTCTAAATCATCCATTCAGACACTTATACACCCACTCATTCTTCAATACGCCTTTCCCTATATATATTAAACATATTTAAACTTTACAGAAACACACAGTCACTGGATGATGTCATCAGTGATGTCATTTGAGATGTCATCAGTGATGTCATCAGTGATGTCACTGACCATGTCATGAGTGATGTAATATGTGACGTCATCAGCAGTGCATTGCGGGGCCGCGAGTTATAGTTAGCTGAACTAATTATAACGGGGAATTTCACGGGTTTTGTACTGAGTGCAATGTCCAACTAACTATAACTGTCCCTAAAACCTATGGTTTTTCAGTGAATATATATATATATAAAAGTATTAAATCTCTACTTACCTCTATGTTCTTTCCTTAAATATATAGTAGTAGATGATACTCTTGGTCGATGTGAAAAACATGTTGTTTTGGTAGTACACACCTAACAGGTGTAACGTACAACACAAATTTGACTGCCCAGCCCATACAAAGTAACCTTTCTCCCAATTTCTATGTAAGAGCACTTAAATTGTTATTCTAGGTGGTGCCAAATTCATGTGAAGTGCTAACATACACCAGTCATTTTTTTTCCTGCATATTGTGCACATACAGTAAATTTCTGTGTGGCGCACATTGTATAAATAATCAGGCAGGCATCAAACACGGTAGGGGAGAGCTGCACCCAGAACTGGTTTGAAGTGACCAAGGAGTATGGCACTTCTCATTTCCCTGGTCATACCTTTGGGTGAGCACACAGCCTCTGCACAAGGGAATAAGGGTTTCCCCATTGTTTCACCTGACCCTCTATGCAGGGTCATCCCCAAATATTTTACCTTCTCCCCTCCCGTTTTTTGGAAACAGATTTTATTGGTTTTCATGAACAAAAACATAGTCACTACATTAATCATGTGCCTCACATTTCCATTTCAGTCTAAATTAGGTAAATAGAGTGTCCCAATTACATGTAAGTGACAAATACTCTAATCCCCCCACCTCCCAATGAGTCAGTACAATCCCACATAAATGGAATATTATAGCACATTAGTTAAGTGCACTAGTGCGCTGGGTAGGGAGGCAGATGAGTTATCTTACAGCCAGGTGTCAATGCCCTGTAGGCATCGGAAGTTGTCCAGTATAGGCAAGAGACGGTGGTATGGCACAGTGTGAAAATGATCATGGCGATCCAGCAGGAGATAGCACAGGGGTGTCAGGCTTTGGATTGGTCAAGTTATCCACCAGGGTTCCCCAAGCTCGGCCTATGTCTATATTTTGTTTCTATTCCATGTCGGGCTTCTCTCAGAAGTATCCTCCCTTCGCAACCCTCCCATTGCATCATCTCTTTTCTCCACGTGTGTATTCTGGGGGGGGGTGCCTTCCAGTTTCTCGTGATCTCGAGTTTGGCTAGAATAAAGCTAACTCCTGAAATTTACTTGTGACTTTTGTCTTCATCGTGTGGGGGAACCATCCCAGTAGACAGCGCCTGGGGTGTAAGGAATCTCTCTCTCAATAACTGCCCCAATCGTATGTAGAACCTCCTCCCAGAACACGCACAGTAAGGGGCATGACCAGAACATCTGTAGGATGTGTGCTTCCCCCATGGCACCTAGGGGAGGATGCGTCAGCTATCTGGAAATATCTACCTATGCACTCTGGGGTCAAATATGACCTATGAAGGACATAATAATTAATGATTTTGAAGCGTGCATTCCTAGAGATCTTGTGCGTTCTCTCCAGGATATCGTCCTACATTACCATTCAATAGATCAGTTCGATCATGATAAACTTTAACCCCCAAGTAAGCCAAGCATCGAGGCTCCCATTGCAATTGAGTTAGTCCCCCTGGTGGACCGTCGCTCTGTGCTGTGGGAAAGAGCCTGGATTTCTGCTAATTGACTCTTAAGCCAGACAAAAGACCGAACTCTTCTAGCATGAACCGGGCTCGTCGGTTCAGATCCTCCCCCGTGTAATGTAAGAAAATGAGTAGGTCATCCGCCTAAAGTGCTATGCGATGATGATGCCTCCCAATGTATAATCCCCTGTACATACGTCCAGACTTGGCAGAGGTGGCCAAAGGCTCCATGGCAATAGCAAAAAACAGGAGTGACAGGGGGCAACCCTGTCGCGTCCCCCGTCCCACCAAATAACCCACAGAGATAACCCTCCCTGTGCGGACTCTAGCAGTCGGTCGTGTATATAGCAATTATGTCCATGTTATAAAACTCTCACCCAACCCCATGTGTGACATCATCTCATACAGGTAGTGCCATTCTAGGCTGTCAAATGCTTTTTCAACATCGACAGCAAACACTGCAGCTCTCACCCGCTCATAATCCCCAGCTTCTAGAATGGTCATTAGCCTTTGAGTGTTAATTGCCATATTGCGGACTGGGATCAAGCCAGATTGATCCGGGTGAATCATTTTAGGCATTAGGGACAAGATCCTGGTCACCAGAAATTTTCTTAGGATCTTGTAATCAATGTTTAACTTCAATAGTGATCTATATGCTGTACGAACATGGACTGGTTACCTGGTTTTAGGATGGTGACTATAATTGCGTCTCTAATAGTGTCTGGTAGGCTTCCCGAATTCTTGGCCACCATGTAAAGTTTACCAACTGAGGAGTTAATTCTGCAGAGTAGGTGGCGTAAAATTCCATCAGGAAACCATCAGTTCCCGGGGTCCTATTACGCGCCATGTGCTTGATAGCATAATTTACCTCTTGCGCAGTGATGTCTCCCCCAAGTTCTCTCACTTCCTCCACCCCAAGTCATGGCAGGGGCAAAGTCTCCAAAAATGCCTGCATCGCTGCAGTGTCCTGTGAAGTTGAACTGGTGTAAAGGGTCGAGAAGTATTGGGTAAATATGTTACTAATACCATCCTGTAAGTATATTCTGTTTCCTCCCCCATCATCAAGTTCCACTATGGGCCAGCTGCGCTTGTCTGGATTAGCCAGCCAAACCAGTGGGAACCTGATTTGTCCCACTCAGTGTGTGTTCTATCTATATACTGCTTGAAATCAAAGCACAGAGCCCATTCTAACTGCACCACTACCTCTTCCTTAGCTTCCAAAAGCTCAGATTGTAACTCGGGTGTTCCGGTCGTCGGGCCTCCATGTCTCTCAGCACTTGCTCAGCAGCTTGGACCTCTCCTAGTCGAGTGTGTCTCATCCCCTTCGACTCTGCTGTCACATGGCCCATGGGGACATTGTCGTCTTCACTAAGTTAGCATGAGCACGCTGCAGCCTGCCCGCTGCTTTGCACACGTTACTACACAACTTTATTTTTGCAATAATTTCTATGGCTGTTTTCACATGGGAACTCCTCGCTGTATTCACTCTCTGCAGGTTCCTGGGATTTTGACTGAAAATTATGAGCAAGGTCGAACAACAATGCCCCTTGTTATTTTGTTCTGGCCAGGCCTGAGCCCTTAGACAAAACATACCGATGCAGCTGTTGTTTGGACAACATACTTTGGTTTTATTGGAATACATGAATGGGTAGCAGACACTTGGAGAGGGACCTTTCCAGGGAGAAGAGCGAGACAGCACCTATGATGTAGATCTACCATCTATAGGCTAAGGTATGGGGTCTGCTGACAAAGTCCAGAGATCTTATAATATATATTAATACTACTTCTTAGCAAGGGGAGGGAGGTTAGGCTCTATTGTCTTTCCATGATGACATCTCCCTTCATGATTTATGGACTAGCTGCTATGCTGACAGTATTTGTACTATGCATTTTCCTGCTTGTTGTGGCACGTATACTGCATGTTAGGGCACGTTAGTTAAAATAAATATTTTAAACTGTTTCATATCTCTGTCAGATCTTATAGTGGAAAAGAACAAGAGTGCAAGCGAAAGGGTGGGTCTTGTTACCGCGATTCTTGAGATATCTGGGAGTGTTGTATTCTGGGGTGTCTAATCATTTGTTTCTCTGTGAGTGAGTAGGAGAGCAAGTGAGACACTATTGTAATCGGTCCTGGGCTCATGGGTACTAAGGTGGTAGGATGACTCAGTCCCCATACACCAAGGTCCCATAATCCTGCGCATAGTTCTGTTTTTGGGCAGAATCCCTGCAACATGGCGCCGCCAATGTTTGGTCTGGTACTTATTCACGGGGCCCCTGAGTAGCTTGTGCTTGTCCACAATACCCTCTCACCGGTATACGGAGATGTCTGTGGTGAGGGGGAAAAGCCTCCTATATTGGTAGGTTTCACCAATTTCTATAGTTTTTTCAAGCTTGAAGTTTAAAAGGTTGTTAGACCCAGTTTTGCACTACCGTCTTGCTTGTTCTTCTTTTCAATCTTAAATATGGCAAACCCGGTCGCTATTGCGGCTCCTAACCGCGCGGCGGTTACGGCTTTATTGACTCAGCACGACGACCCCAATGTGGGAGATAATATTATTTTCGTGGTTGAAGCCGATCCCGCATACCGATTTGAAGTCTTCTATCCTTGGGTTACTTTTCCTGCAGTGAATGCGAATGATAATACTTTTCACACTTTCACGGCCACTGCTCCTCCGGCAGCGTATAAGCCGTATGCATTAATTGAAGTTCCATTGACGTCCTGGGAGCATACCATTTGGCTTAATGGCACCCTTCTTCACCCTGTTTCTTTCGTTCGTATAGCCCCTTGTCTATCGATGGGGCCACTTGGCCTGTTTTGGCAGGTTTTACACCGCATCCCAATTATCTCAATGTTACTGTTGCAGAGCTTTGTATACTATATACACAATTGGTTCATCTTCAGAGACGTGTCATACAGTTTATGCCACGTGCCCTACAGGCAGCTCCAGCTGGAGCTGCTCCACCGCCACCAGGACATGGCGGTGGACTTCTGATTAGTCCCATCATGATTAACTCAGTGATGGGCAGACATCCTCAAAATCGGGATGACTTGCCGTTTTGGCTGGCACAAACATTTGAGCAGCTTGAGGCTGTTTTTCCACATACCACTCCTGTTGAAAAACACAGGATTCTAACCATGAGTTTACAGAGTGGTCTTATTCCTCCTTTAGTGGACTGCATGACCTGGGGACAGTATTTGCTTCGGTATATACACTGTGCTTTGGCACTCCCTCCATGAGCGTTCTACTGAACGTTCTGAAGAAGGTACAGGATGAACACGGGGCTGGTCCAGCTCTGGATTTGGGGATGAAGTTAGTGGGCATGTTCCCTGTTGTCTCCGACATGATTCTGGCCAACATTAAAGGTGAAGCAGTTTGCTTACAAGTGCGTCAGCGCCTAGCGGCGGTGACGGACATTGATCGGGAACGTCAGTTACTGATTATTACTGCGGAGGTGTATTCATCCTTGGGCCGCAATAGTTTGGGGGTACGCCCATTCACACAAGCACAGAGTGAACCCCCCTCCTGAAAAGGAGGGTCGTCTGGCCTTTCCTAAAAAGGCTTGGAACAAGAACCAGCGGCAGCAACAACAGAAGCCTAGTTCTCGTGCGGGTTCGCCTCCATTTGACGCTTCAGAACGTAGATATGATTTGCGCGACCGCTCAAAAATTAACACACCCGAGAGGTTCCAGGTTCCTGATCCTCGTTCTCCTCGTTCCTTTCAGGAATCGTCGGATAAACAATTCGGCGGAGGAGGGCATCAGGATCGCAGACAAGGCAAGTCTACGCAAGCTAGACGTGACCCGCAGCACCAGTTTGACGCGAGGGTCATGCAGGAGGAACCGCCTCAATATCACGCCCCATTTCAGAAGCAAAAAGTTGCTGCTTTGACTGCAAAGTATGACTCAGATGGTGAGAACCCTGCTCCTCGACAGGAGTTGAGTGGTAACCCTCCTCGACAGCACGGCGGAGGTTGCCATAGTGCGGCAGACACTTCACCAGCGTCTGGAGGCGAAAGCAACTGACACTTTTATTACAGTAGAAACAGCTGATTCTCGAGTTGCTCCTCCTGATAGGCTTTATGAAGTAAGCCTCCAAATTGAAGGTGATATTAAACTCACAGTTAAAGCAGTCTTTTGGGAAAATCTCACTTCTTATGATATTTTATTGGTGGATTGGCCTCCACCTTTTGTCCTTGCTTCCTCCGGAGGGGAAGATGTTATTCTACCCAGTTTTTCGCAATATGTACCTGATGAGAATAAACTTGCTTAGGCATCGGAGTGGGCATTATCCCTAGCTCCAGCGTTATATCGCAATTAGGCGGGTTGGGACAAAGATTCCCCAGTTCATGTGATTCCTTTGCGTTCTACACCCAAGGCCCAACCGCAATATCCAATTAAACCTGATGCTAAAGCATCCGTTAGTGAGATTCTTACCCAGTTGGAATATCAGGGTCTGATTGAACCCTGTGTTTCATCAATGAATAATCCTCTTTTTCCGATATTGAAACCAGACGGTTCATATCGCATAGTTTTGGATTACAGACATTTGAATAGACATGTTCGTACCTTTGCAGTACAGAACACCCATAGCTCTGCGTTGATTAAGAACATTGTTCGCAAAAAATATAAAAACGACTTTGAATATTTCCAATGGATTTTTTGGTCACACTTTAGCTTTTGAAAGCCGTGACTTGACAGCATTCAGTGCGTTAGGCAATCATAAAAGATATGCAAGATTGCTGATGGGGTATAAAAATAGCCCAGTTGCTTTTGCGGCACGCATAGTGTCAATTTTAAATGAGATTGACCTTGATGCCTTCTCATACGTCGATGATATATATTTCATGGATGATGATTTAACACCGCATCTTGTGCATGTTGACTGCTTTATTTCACACTTTGCAGACTTGGCTTACATATTTAATTTTGCCAAGTCGCATATTGCCTTTTTGCGGTTCTTTTCCTTGGTTATGAACTTAACAATGAGGGTAGGGGGTTGGCCCCCCACTTTCTGGAGCAATGTGCTTAATTGCAGCCTCCCTCTACCCTTAAAAAATAGCAGTCTTTGCTGGGTTTTTCGAATTTTAGCAGAACTTACATTCCTGATTATGCCCAGCGTATCAAACCGCTATACGCGTTGATACAACCCTCTTTTTCGTCTTCCAGTTCGCTTCCGGAACATACAGCAGTACTTAGGTCTTTGCAGTCTGATCTACTTGCGACCCAGTTCGTGTTAACAAGAGACAATACTACAAATTTGGTCATACGGATTGTACCAGGGGCGTTAGGTTTTACCCACGTAACTTTCAATGAGGGGGACACTGTCCCCATTGCTTATAAATCACATTTGTATACTCCAGCTGAGATGTGTTTTTTTTCTACAGAAAAAATGTTGACGGCAGTCCAGATGCCGATTCTGAAAGAGCGCTCTCTGGCTCAGGGAAAGCGCATTTTCATGGTTTTGCCAGTGCCTGCTTTAGAAGCTGTCTCTAAGGTGAGTGTTCCAAACTCCAAGGCTTTAAATTCCCATTGGATACAATGGGCAAGTTCTTTGACATCGGTTGATTTCAACTTTATCTTTGACCCTTCTTTTCAAACACAGGTTCATCCTCCTCCTTTATCATTGCTCCCTCTCGATCAGTACAAATGTATTATTTACACTGATGGGTCTGCACAGCCAGCCATTGGTTCTAAACACGCTTATTCCGCAACCTGCGCAATTGTGGCAAACACGTTAGTTGATGGGGATTTCAAATCTTCCTTAGTGCACACACAATCCCTTGGGGATTGTATGGCACAATTAGCCGAGTTACGTGCTTTGGTTTTGGCTCTAGAATTCGCTGATCCTGAAGTCCCTACGCTTGTAGTGTGCGATTCATTTTACTGTGTACAATCCTACAATGACAACTTGTTCTTCTGGACACAAAATGATTTTCGTGATTCTAAAGGTAGTGCACTTAAGCATAAAATGCTTTGGGTCCGACTGGCCGCCCTTAAGGAACGTGTGTCAGTCACACATGTTATCCATACATTGCACCATCAATGTGTGGTAGCACACGCTGTTGGTAATTTGCTGGCTGATGAGGTAGCCAAATCTGCAGTAGTCACTTGCTCAGTAGCAGCAGTTACTAGATCTATGACCAAAATTGATGATGATATTCTGGCGGCCATAGCTGCGACGAAGGAGGGGATGGAGTTTCCCCAAGGTTTCCCTTCTCATTATACCTATCATTTAACAACCGATCAAATACCATTTTTGACTATGCCTACCGTTGGGGATCGGCTGATCCCAAAGAGGACCGTAGACTTTCTTTGATAGTGGCTGCACATGAAGGCGTGGCTTCGGCACATGCCGGCGTGACAGCAACTATTTCGCTTTTACAGCAACGATTTTGGTGGTGTGGGTTATATCAGCAAGCACGTAATTGTGTCCTTTCCGGTGACATTTGTCACCGTAAGCCTTCCACTGTTTCACGTCCACCCCACACTCTGTTGTATTCCGCTTTAGGTGTCCGTATATAGGTTTTCCTGAAACATGTCCTTATATAGGCACAATTCGCATTGCCCTTATATGCGCATAGAATCCCAGTCCTTATTTAGGCATTAGCCGTGCACTCCAAATACAGGCATGGTCACCAACATCCGTCCACCCTAACGTCACAACGAGTTCTTAGAAACCAGACCCTTAAGCTCTTGGGAGTTCCCCTAGCACAGGATTATTGATTTCTCCAAGAACTCATCTATTATGCATGAACCGCTATACCTTAAGGGATCATTCCTGACGTCTTCCTCTGTCCTACTTCACGTCAATGCTAACATTCCAAAGTACCTACCAGGTATAAATATACCTTCCCTTGCCAAAGCAAGTTAGAGGAGACCTCGACTTCAGAGGAGCCTGTATCCCGGCCTGACGCACTGAGAAGACGCTGTCATCCCTGCTCGCAGAGAATCCAGCTTCCAGTGATCTGACTCCCTTCGCGGGGTGTTAGAGTTCGAGTCCGGAAAGAGATTCCCACCTCTCTCATTCTCAAGGTATGGAGCTGACTAGAACCTAGAGGGACTCTTGGCATACTAGACTTAACATACTCTTAGTATACCATACTAGAGAATACTTTGCCTACTTCTTACCTTGCCCTACACCTAGACTAGGTTAGGTACATTGGGGTAGAACTAGCTTAGAGACGCATCGTATGAGTACTCGCATTTTTAGCTCATGTTATTTATGTATGTGAATATATGCTAAAAGATAATGCTAGCGCAGTATTACTTATTTCTACTGCTTACGCTGTACATTATATATCTTGCATACTGTCTTGTGATCATAACAGCACATATCTCTTACACGAGAAACAAAACTGTTCAATAAAACCATTTTATTGAAACACCCGTCTATTCTTTCTGTGTAACTCTGAGGAAACTAAGCATGCACGATTAGCTGAGTGAAACTGTTATCTATTGTTTCCACGATTCTGAGACGTGTTCCGATTCTAAAGGGAAACAAAGTGGTCATGTTTATGCGGTTGCCAGAAACTACTCCCTTCTGTTTTCAAGGAGTTTCTAGTGGCCTCTGAGCTAGCTGGCACAAAGTAATTAAGTTTAATATACTCGATAGGGACATACCGACCTCAGTTCTATGTCAAGCCTATAGGGTATATTATTCCAATGCGCAGAGCCTATTAGGGAAATAGGAACTACACTACATGGCGCCCAACCGTTTGGTAAGGCAGTAATTTAACGCTAGATACTGAGTAACTCAGTCGTGCTTTTCTCTCAGAGACCCCTACTCACATACTCCATAAGACGTCTGGAGTGGGTAGGGTTAAATATCCGCCAAAGCTAAATAGGACAAAAACCCTATATATTAGCTGTTTGGTTTGTTCAACGTTGAAGGATACAGTGTTCCAAATATTGTGCACCTTATCTTTTGTTTCCTTGAAACTTGTTCTACATTTTTCAAAAAACAAATGTCCGAACACGGGGACAATGACACCGGGAACGGTGTAGCTGCGGCTCTACCAGTCGTAACAGCTTTTAACTTTACAGGTTTAAATGAAACCGAGGAGGGTGTTATAGACATCCATCCAAACTTAAGAAGAGCCATCACTCTAAAACTTATAAAACACGGCCTACCACCGAGAGGCAGTAGAGCAGTTTTCGTGATAGAGGCACACGAATCCTTCAGACAGAGGTATTCTATTCATGGATAGTATTCCCAGAATCAAATCCAGTAACAAGACTGTTTCACTTCTACAAAGAAGATGAACCACCAGAGGAATATATTCCTTTCGAGGATATTGAAATTCCACTAACATACCAGGAGCATCAGCTCTGGTTTAAAGGCGCCCTAAAACATCACAAAAACATTACCAGGCTCGGTCCACTAGGTAGACCAGGAGCAAAATGGCCGATTCTAGCCGGCTACACTCCTCATCCTGACCTCGATATAATGTCAGACGAGGAATTACTTACTCAACTTACAGAGTTAATAAAAATTTACAGACAATTGGTCCAATATGTGATGTGGACTTTCACAGTCCAACCACCATTGACCATTCCAAATCAAACCCCTCAACAGGGGAATACACTAAAAATTACACCACAGACTTTATACGCAGTCATGGGTAAAATGCCCACAAAACGTGAGCAAATTCCATTCTGGATAGCTCAAAAAATTACTCAAATCGAAGCAGTATTTCCAAATACTAGCCCTTATGAGAAACACAGAATCCTAACAATCTGTTTACCAATGGGGATCACACCACAACTGGAAGACTGCACCACTTGGGGCTCAGTCTTTGCTGCCATCTATACTAAAACACATGGTATTCCATCAATTGCAGTAATACCTGATGTCCTGAAACAAATTCAAAACGAATACGGGGCAGAGCCTGCTCTAAATTTAGGTATGAAATTACTGAAAATTTCACCAGGTCTCAACAATAATATTATCTAATATTAAAGGGGAGGCAGCATCAGTGGCGATCCGCCAACGATTAAGGGAATTTGATGTAACAGAACATCAAACAGAACTACCCAGAATAATAGAACAATCATATGCAGAATTAGGCAGAGATAGTTTGGGTGGAAGACCATTGAAGACAAAACTATCTGAGAATCCTGAAAAGGACTCTATTAAACAAACTCCTACATCTTCTAAAAAGAAGTGGGAAACTAATAAACAAAATTCAAACGAGAAACGTTCTCAATCCCGAGGTAGGTCTCCTCAAAAGGAGCTCTCTGAAAGGAGGTATAACCTCAGGAATAGGGATAATTTAAGAAAACCTGACAGGTATCAAGACACTGATACACGTTCCTCTCGTACCTTTCAGATATCGTCACAGACATCGGAAAGAAGAGGACGGTCAGAACATAGAGAAGAACGCGTGAAATCCAAAGACGACAAACACGTTCAGAAAAATAAATCAAAACCTCAATTCTCAAAAAAGAAGGTAGCAGGTCTGAAGATCAGACATGCCGAGGATACTGAGAACACAACTCAAGAACGGAGAATGGGCTCAGACAATGCTGGACAGTGTGGCAGAAGTCACAATAGCTCGCCAGAACCTGAAGGAACTTCTGGAGATAGTGGACTTGAATGAGTACATCACAGTAGAGACTGTAGATACCAGGGTTAGTACTCCACAAACGTTATATGAAATAACACTCCGAATGGAGGGAGACATACCAAGAAAAGTGAAAGTACTCTTTTGGGAAAAACTTACAAGGGGTTATGATATACTTCTAGCAGAAAACGACTGGCCACCACAATTTGTCAGGGAGTGCCCACATGGTGAGGACATTATTATGCCTGCCTTCTCCAACCATATTCCAATTCACCTAAAATATACTTATGCCAGGAAATGGGCAGTAGCCCAGGCTCCAGCATTATATAAAAATCATGTAGGATGGGATGAGGACTCACCTCACCACAAAATACATCTAAAAAATGAACCTACTGCACAAAGGCAGTACCCAATAAAGCAAGAAGCTAAAAAACAGGTCAGGGAGATCTTAGATCAACTTGAATACCAAGGGGTGATTGAAACATGCACCTCCTCAATGAACAATCCTTTGTTTCCTGTATCCAAACCAGACCATACATATCGTCTAGTTTTGGATTACAGACACTTAAACACTTGTTCAAAAACATTTGCAGTGCAAAATGCACATAGTACAGCATTAATGAATAACATTGTGCGCAAAAAATATAAAACCACATTGGACATTTCAAATGGTTTCTTTTGTCAAAACATAGCACCTGAAACCAGGTACTTAACGGCTTTCTCAATAATGGGGACCCAGCGTCAATTTTGTCGACTCCCACAAGGGTTCAAAAACAGCCTGGGGTTGTTCTCAGCAAGGATAACAGAGTTACTACAAATTTATGATAATGAGGCATTGTCATATGTCGATGACATCTATCTGACAGACGATGACCTAGATAGGCACTTGAACAGGGTGAGTACCATTATATTGGGCTTCGCCTCTGAGGGCTATAAATTCAACTTCAAAAAATCCAGAATTGCCCATCTCAATGTCCTTTTTCTAGGATATGAGCTTTCAAGTGAAGGCAAGAGCTTGGCAGCTAACTTTTTAGAAAAGTGTGCGCTGCTCCAACCTCGAAAAACGCTGAAAAATTTACAATCCATCCTGGGTTTCCTACATTTTGGAAGAACGTACAATCTAAATTACGCAGAAAGGGTTAAACCTCTCTACGCATTAATCAAACCTGATTTTTCAATCAAAAATTGGACACAAGAACACACAGAAATCTTGCGTTCACTCCAAGCTAACATGTTAGCTACAAATCACTTACAAACACGCGTAAGTCAACGCAACTTAGTGATCCGAATAATTTCGGGTCAATGCGGATTCACCTACTTAACATTTAATGAGGGTGAAAAAGTACCAATAGCATACAAATCTCATTTGTATACATAAGCAGAAATGCGCTTCACTTCAACAGAAAAAATACTGACAGCAGTTCAAACCGCTGTAGCAAAAGAAAGAGCCCTAGCTCAAGGGAAACACATTATTGTCGTAACCCCAGTACCAGCTTTAGAAGCGGTCACAAAAGCGAGCATTCCAAATGCAAAAGCTTTACATCCTAGATGGATACAATGGGTTAACTCTCTTGCTGCAACGGATGTTGAATATGTTTTTGATCCTGATTTAAAAACACAAGCGTTCCTGCAATATGAACATGAATGTCCTCTGCCCAGTGAAATTCTGCCTCTCGATCAGTACAAATTCATAATTTACACTGACGGATCCGCACAACCCGCTACAGGGAGTAAGCAAGCTTACAGTGCAGCATGCGCAGTCGTTAAAGGTCGCATGCAAGATGGTAACTCAGACCAATGGTCACTAAAACTCAATCTCTAGGAGATTGTACAGCTCAGCGAGCTGAACTACAAGCATTCATACTGGCACTTGAAAGTACAGATCGCAAATTCCCCACACTGATAGTGTGCAATTCTTTTTACTGTGTTCAGTCGTATAATGAATATATACAAAATTGGCTTGAAAATGGGTTCAAAGATGCAAAAGGTGGCACAATAAAGCATAAAACGCTTTGGGAACAAGTAGTTCAGTTAAAAACGAACTACCAAAGGCTCACGTGATACACACGCTGAGTCATCAACGTGATGGCGTTCACGTTGCAGGAATTCATTGGCTGATGAAGCCGCAAAGGGGGCTGTTCAAACGGCTTCCGTAGCTGCGATCACTCGTTCAAAAACGAGAATAGACAGTGAGATATTGTTGGCTGTCAATGCTTCAAGCAAAGGCAGTGGTGCAGCGTTACCAAAAAAGTTTCCACTCAAGTACTCTTATGTAATTGATGCGAACAACGTTCCTTTTGCTCGAATCCCTGGAGTGAGGGATAGGGTAATTCCAAACAAGGAACGTAGATTAGGACTAATCCTAGCAGCACACGAAGGGATAGCCTCTGCCCATGCAGGTATTTCTGCAACAGTATCTTTACTGAAACAAAGATATTGGTGGCCAGGCATTAGGAAACAGACCAAAAACTATGTTTTGGAATGTGAAATATGCCAACAGATGAAAGTCTCCACAGTGAAACGTCCTGAGCAGACACCCCTGTTAATTTCAGACAAACCATTAGCTTGTGTTTACCTGGACCACTGCGGTCCCTTGCAAAGGGACGGTAACTATAAATATATAATGGTCACAGTGGATTCGTGCTCAAGGTTCCTATGGATATGGCCTCAGCGCTCGGCTGACCCTCGAACTGTTATAAAAGATTTGCGAGTCTTTATCGGCACATACGCAAAAGGCACGCTACATTCTGACCAGGGCCCTGCGTTTAGCTCTCGGGCTTACAAAGAAGCCATGGCCAGTTTGGGCGTTGCATTGCGGTACTCCTCTAAGTTTCATCCTGAGGGAAATTCTGTTGTGGAAAGGAAAAACCGGGACATAAAGCAATCTATAACAGCTAGAGTATTAGGTACGGGTGATGGGTGGGTCAAACATCTTTATGGGGTCCAACGCTCATTAAATAATTTGCCAAGAAGTTCTCTAGGGGGTCACTCCATATGAGGTCCTATTTGGGACGAGAATGTGGGTTCCTGATACTCGAATGTAAAGGCACAGTGGTGGAAAATAAACCCTTTGATATCAAAGATCGTTTGGCTGTTTTACAGGATCTAAATGAACTAAGATCGAAACAAAGCAACGTATTCCTGAAGCCAACCACCACTGGGGAAAAACCGGCAGTCCCAGCAAGGCCTGTCTGGATCCCAAAAGTTGGGGATCTAGTCAGAGAGAAGATTGCGGACAAGAAGGAATTTGGACCTTCTTACAGACAACCAGTACCTGTCCTAGCCGTTCAAGGAACAAGAACAGTACTTCTGCCGCCCCTTGCTGGAAAAAGGAGAAAAGATTTGTGTCAATCGACCTCATCAAACCACAGTATGTGGCAATACTAAATAGTGGGCCTCTTGGACTCCGACCTAGTAGCACACGCACTCCTCTCGCTACTATCCAAGAGGTTCAGACTAAAAGACTCATAACCATCGAGAATTCAGCAGTAACAGATGAAGGACTAAGCAACAATGCTATGGAACTCATCCCTCTTGAAACTCAAGTAACAGTTCGTCCAAATACACCTATCTACACCAATGTAACAAGTGATAAACTGGTTCCAGCGATTTCGACAAATCCTGATGCAATTCCAACAATTGACAGAACTGCTTCTGGCTATTTCATTAACTTTGATACGTTTTCTGAGGATCCGAGTGAGCCTGAAACGACGCCAGCATCATTAACTTTGAAACAGCAAGTACAAGACTTTTTTCATTTTCTGAAAAAGACTTATCTGGTTTCACCATGGATTGAACTGTGGATTATTTCTGGAATATTTTTCTTTCTGCTTTGGCTAGCTTTGGTTATGACTATCAGCGTGCTTATAAATGGCAGATACATCCGTTTGGATATTGAAAGTAAAAATGTGAACTTACTTTTGAAACCACACAAATCATCCCATCGTGAAGCAAGAGACTTATCAGCAGTGAACATCACAGCCATTCCTATACAAGATGGTATAGTGTGGGACAAAACTGATTTCGATATCTTCGGTCCTACGGAACTTTTGAACATTCCACATTTATTTAAAATTTCATTAAGTGATTTTATTTCGTCCAGTACCTATTCTGATGATTGGGACTTTGAGACTGTAAATGATATGATGTTTGATCTAGAAAGGTCTGCTGCATTTTCTAACAATGAATATTTAGAGGGTTCATCAGACTATGAACAGCTGTATTGCTATAACCACTATGGTCATCATTTTTTGCATAAATCTGCAACACCTAGAAATGTGTTTATGTTTAACCAATGGGAGCATTGTCCTACACCACCAAAAGGTAGTTCAAAAACGTTTGCTAAAAAGTTTCCCTATTTCTCAGGGTACAATACATCTGATCCGGAAACATTTTACTATAATACTGTAAACAAAACAGGACAGAAAATTATTTTAACAAATACAAAACAGATTTACTCTGCAGCATTTATTGCCCAACTGTCTAGACACGGATTCGATTTGTGGAAAGACACAATAGACACAAAATCTGTCTGGGGTTCTAAAGATTGGCAAGTGCAGGGGATAGAAGCTTTGTTTAGAGCATGTATCATCCCTCAGCAAATAATGTTTTTGAATGACACTGTGCAACAAACGTCTTGCCTTGGTTTAGCCAAGATCAAAGACATGAAAACACCTTCTGTACCAACACCTGCCAGTAATAACTATACACAGGCAGCGGTTACAGTTGACTCAATACTACAAATCAACAGAACAAATCCTGATTGGAGAAAATGGTTGATCTGGCCCACAGACACAAACATCTGTCAAGAAAGATTCCTGAATAAAACACAGGGCTTTACTATTCATAGGCCAGAACCACGATACGTCCAAAGACAACATCCGGGGGTAGTAACAACATACAGTGTAGGAAAATTGTGCCTCGACTGGCTACAAAAATCTACACTTGAGGATGTGAAACAACACTTATCTTTACTTAAAGAAGACGCAGACCTTAGGGAATTCTTGCTAGGTCCAAGAAAACCGCGTCAAAAACGTTTCATATATGCCGGCATCTATGCTGCTTATAATGAAGCATGGAAGGTTTCACAGGCAGAGGCCGCAGAACGAATACGTGAACTTGATCGTATTAACTTAGAGAAAACTCTCTCTGTGGTCGACAATGGGTTAACAACTTTGTCATCCAGAATTTATTCATTGGACAACATTGTATCCTCTGCTAGTGACATACTGAAACAAGATTTAGCCATGTTACAACAAGGCCAATCTCAGTTACGTTCTATAATGTTATTAGGCTGGACGCTGCAATCTTTGCGTGCGGGCTATGTGCCTTGGCGTTTTATCAACACGTCGGCTCTGTTTGCAGAATACAATCTGACTGATAAACAGATCGAACTGGCACAAAGGGGAGCAAGGTATACAGTGCTGAGCATTGAAAAACTGGAGAAATTACAATTCACTGTGGCAGAAGAACCAGCTACAGAATGGCTTATTCATGGCAAAATCACTCTGCCTGTCACTACTTTTCAGTTTCAGTATTGCCTCAAACAAATGCAAGCAGGCAGATATGAAAGGTTGGGTAAAGAATACATTAAGATATCCTGGGATTTGCCATACGAATACAGATGTTGGAGTGGGGATCGTGAAGTGTTTCGTAGCGGTACAAACTGTGAAAATGCACTAAGCGGTTCACTCATATGTCAAGACATTTCTTTACACTGGGCTAGTAATGGTTCTGTGGCAAATTTGTCCTGCCACCAGCAAGGTACACCAGCTGCTGTGATTAATCCAACGTTTGGCCAACTTTCTAATGGGAGTTGCCTCATGTTGAATGATCAGAGTTGCTGTGGTATGTTGCCAGGCATCCCATATCTAGTAACGGTGGACTCCAGGGTCACTTGCTGTATGCAAGTATTGTTCCTCCCAATAGACACAGTCAGGGAGTCGCCTTTATGGCCTTCATTGAATGTTTCTTTTATACGATTTGATACTTTAAGCAGAATGAAAGCCATGCTTATACAACAAACTGTGCCTCTGACCTTGGCCAAAGAAATCTATGATTTACAAATTGCAAGGACTTCGGCTGAGATACAGGCTTTAATTCGTACAAACTGCCCTATACATTTCGCAGAAATGATGGGACGTATCTTTAACATGTCTGATACGAGCGGAATTGTACATGTATTTAAGACCATCTGCTCGGGACTGTTAGCACCTTTTCAAGCAGTCCTCGGAATCATCCCAAACTTCGCACATTCGGTGTTTGGTGGGGTGCCATTAATTCTAGCACTTGTTGCAGGAATCTTATTTCTATTCCTACTATTACGCTATGGCAAGCCTATCCGCCGACATCACTCCGAGCGATGTGGAGAAAGCTCTCCAAGAACGGAAGTGCCGTGAGCGCATAGTGCAACTTTTGGGCATACCTCGTCTACGGGAACTTAATACAACATGGTTCCTGTCATTCAGACTCAATCTGGCAAGATTGCATCTTACCTGTTCTACGCTGCCTGCTTTGCGGTGAAGAATGCGTGCTAGACACCTGTCTAACACTCCCATCAGTCATGCCAACGGATATCGATACTCTGCTGGACCCGGTAACGGCCCATGCTCTGTGTTGTCCCCAGAGGCTACCAATCCTGATGACGGCATTCATTGAGATCTCACATTCGCTTCCTGCTGCTGCTGAGGTACGAGATGGATCAACAGGCACCCAGGTAACAACGGACACGAACATTGCTGCGGCATCTTATGCTGAGGGCGATGCTTCTCATCTCTGTGCAGTTAATCTCCTACACGAGGTGTTCCAAATGTCACCAACATCGGTTGACGATATTTTGTCTACGGAAATAGATGATTTCATGTTTACACCAGACCCATACACTGACTTTGATTCGGCTCACAGTGTACCAGGGACGCAATGAAATTGGCCTTCATATTTTCGAAAACTTGGAACTCTTCCCAAAATTGAACTTTTTTGAAACTACATGGCAAATCAATCTGCTTACAGTAGAACTATTCTTATAAAACGGACTTCTTTGAAAAAACTTTGTCTAAAATGTCATTTACTTCCATGATATGAAATGGCTTTGATTTTTGAAATACTTATCAATCATTTCGTCATATGTATATATTACTGTTTATTCATTCATGTTGCATTTATTTCCAATATATGCTTGGCATGACAACATTGCTTTAAAATGTACAGTACCTATTGCATTCAACAGTTTATTTTTAAACTTCTTTTAATATGCTTTTAGAAATGTTTTTAGCAATATGTGGTACTCAAATTTATGTTTAGCATTTAGTATTATCGTTCATTCGAAATTGGAGTGGGTGTTGTATTCCCCTTTAGGTGTCCGTATATAGGTTTTCCTGAAACGTCCTTATATAGGCACAATTTGCATTGCCCTTATATAGGCATAGAATCCCAGTCCTTATTTAGGCATTAGCCGTGCACTCCAAATACAGGCATGGTCACCGACATCCGTCCACCCTAACGTCACAACGAGTTCTTAGAAACCAGACCCTTAAGCTCTTGGGAGTTCCCCTAGCACAGGATTATTGATTTCTCCAAGAACTCATCTATTATGCATGAACCGCTATACCTTAAGGGTTCATTCCTGACGTCTTCCTCTGTCCAACTTCACGTCAATGCTAACATTCCAAAGTACCTACCAGGTATAAATATACCTTCCCTTGCCAAAGCAAGTTAGAGGAGACCTCGACTTCAGAGGAGCCCGTATCCCGGCCTGACGCACTGAGAAGACGCTGTCATCCCTGCTCGCAGAGAATCCAGCTTCCAGTGATCTGACTCCCTTCGCGGGGTGTTAGAGTTCGAGTCCGGAAAGAGATTCTCACCTCTCTCATTCTCAAGGTATGGAGCTGACTAGAACCTAGAGGGACTCTTGGCATACTAGACTTAACATACTCTTAGTATACCATACTAGAGAATACTTCGCCTACTTCTTACCTTGCCCTACACCTAGACTAGGTTAGGTACATTGGGGTAGAACTAGCTTAGAGACGCATCGTATGAGTACTCGCATTTTTTAGCTCATGTTATTTATGTATGTGAATATATGCTAAAAGATAATGCTAGCGCAGTATTACTTATTTCTACTGCTTACGCTGTACATTATATATCTTGCATACTGTCTTGTGATCATAACAGCGCATATCTCTTACACGAGAAACAAGACTGTTCAATAAAACCTTTTTATTGAAACGCCTGTCTATTCTTTCTGTGTAACTCTGAGGAAACTAAGCATGCACGATTAGCTGAGTGAAACTGTTATCTATTGTTTCCACGATTCTGAGATGTGTTCCGATTCTAAAGGGAAACAAAGTGGTCATGTTTATGCGGTTGCCAGAAACTACTCCCTTCTTGTTTTCAAGGAGTTTCTAGTGGCCTCTGAGCTAGCTGGCACAAAGTAATTAAGTTTAATATACTCGATAGGGACATACCGACCTCAGTCCTATGTCAAGCCTATAGGGTATATTATTCCAATGCGCAGAGCCTATTAGGGAAATAGGAACTACACTACAACTCAGCTGTACATTTCAAATCAACCGTTTGGTTGTATTTATCTTGATCACTGCGGTCTTTTAACATCAGATAATGCTTTTAAGTATATCTTGGTTGCAGCAGATTCGTGCACTAGATTCCTTTGGGTTTGGCCGCAATGTAGTGCTGAAGCTTGAACTGTTATAAAAGATTTGCGTGTCTTTGTAGGGACATTTGCCTGTGGCACCTTCCATTCCGACCAAGGTCCTGCTTTCGCCTCTAAGGCATACCGGGATGCGATGAAGTCTTTGGGGGTGCAGGTGCAATTCTCGTCTCCATATCGGCCTGAGGGCTATTCTGTTGTAGAGCGGATGAACCGTGACATAAAGCAATCTTTAACAGCTATATTATTAGTAGGGCTCCCGGTTTTATGGTATTTATTTTTTTGTCATTTCCATCTGTATTTATCCATATTTATTTTTTGTCAACTTTATCTGTATTTATCCATATTTATTATGGGTTTTGTGAAAAAAGTAAAGCTGAAACTGGTATATTTCCACATTTATTTAACCAATAAATATGCAGTCATGCTTAAATGCCTGCTAGATTTCAGTAATATGAACACCCGCAAAAGATAAATCAATGCACTTATATGAAAATATGTACATTTCAGTATCAGCCTTGTGCATAGCTACTGCTGTTTAAGACTCTTTACTAAAATTGCTTTCTTTTTTAACCCCTTACCTATCAATCCACACAATTATTGGCCTGGCAGCCATGGCAAAGTGTATTTAAAATCACTCAAAAAGCACCCAATTTCCGTTTTTATCCACATTTAAAGATAAATAAAGACAAGTAAATAAATGGTTTTCTGTCTGTATCAATCTGTAAAAATCAGTAAAAACGGAAAACAGGGAGCCTTAATTATTAGGTACTGGCAGGGGCTGGTTGACTCATTTATATGGAGTTCAACATGCACTTAATAATCTCCCTAGAAGATTTCTGGGTGGGCGGACCCCATACGAAATGCTCTTTGGCATTAAAATGTTTGTGCCAGACCTTGATGTTTTACACGTTGTGGCGGGGGCCGCAACATTTGACGTAGATAACCATTGTGCTATGTTACAGGATTTACAAAAGGCCCGTGATTCACAAGCGAAAGCCCATTTGCCCTCTTGATGCACTGCCCTCAGATGCAGTGGTGCTGATTCCGGTTTCTGGCTGGCTTCCTAAAGTTAGAGATCTGGTCCGAGAGAAGGTGGAGAATAAGAAAGAATTTGGTCCATCATACCCTGCACCAGTCAGAGTCCTTGGTTTAAAGGGCACATGTACTGTGATTCTGCCTTCACTACCTGGTCGTAAGGAGAATCGTTACATTTCAATCGAGCATGTCAAGCTACACCAGATGGTCGATACTGAATAGTATGTCTACGAGCATTCCGCGCTGGGATATTTCACTGAATCCGTTGGTTTCTGTTTCCTCGACTAGTCCTCAACTAATGGAGGGGGAGATGGAATCTTCAATTGATTTGTTGCCTGTTTTACCTTCTACATCTACAACTGTGGATAATGAGTATGCTTCTCCCCCAGTTGAAGTTATACTTGACATTCCTGAAAGTCAAATTCACTCGCCTTCCAATGAAGAACAGCCCCCGTTGTTTCAGCTGAGGTCCAGTGGTTACTATATGGACCGTGATAGCTTTTCTTCCGATACATCTTCGCTGTCATCGTCTGTGGCAGAACCCCCTACATGTGTTAGTCTTTTCATCTCCTGGTTCAAAAAGACTTACCTGGTCCCGCCCTGGACATATGTCTGGATGGTGCTGACAATGGTGTTCCTCTTCATGTGGATTGGGTTCGTGACTGTGTTTTTCCTGTTGATTAATGGCCATTACTTACCTGAACGCTCTGCTGTGAACTTAGTTAACGGAGTTCTGGACCCTCACACTTCATCTCATAAAATGAAAAGAGATCAAACCCTAGTTAATATTTCAGCCTTCCCAGTTGTCAATGGCATAGTTTGGGATAAAGTACCATTCGATATCCATGGCCCGACCGAACGTTTGAACATTCCATACGTATTCCGTGTTTCTTTAGGAGATGTGGTTTTGCGTGCAATACACTCTGATGACTGGGACATTAACGCTGTTTATTCATTATACTGCTTTTGACACTGAAGATTTGTATTTGAATACGGCAAATTATGCTGATTTATTCTATTACCAACATTATGGCCATCATTTTTTACACAAAACCAATACCCAGAGACCATATTTTAATTGTACCCAGCGGGAACATTGCTCAACCCCGTTACAGAGGAGTTCAAAGACCCAACGGAGTAAATTTGTATATTTCAATGGTTACACTCTCTCAGACCCTGTGTCCTATTTTTATGAATTAAAGATGCCAAATCGCAACAAATTTATGCTCACCCATAATAAATTGGTCTATTCCTCATCCTTCATAACCGATTTGTCCGTGAAAGGTTATGATTACAGGAGGGACACGGTTGATTTAAAATCTATTTGGGGTACCAAAGAATGGCAAGTGCAGGGCACTGAATCTTTGCATCGCGCGTGCTTAATACTGTCTCAGCTTATATTTTTAAACCAGACGGTACAACAAACTACTTTTTATGGGTTGGCCACAGCTAAAAATTTTAACACCCCTTCAATTCTGTTATTGGCTGCCTACGATACATGGCAATTACATACAAATTACTCGATTGACGATTTAACAGTCATGTTTCAGAACGGTACACTAAATTCTTCCAAAATTGACCCTTCGGGTTGGTGGTTGTGGCCAACAAACTCAAATGCATGTCAATTACACTTTTTTAATACCACAAAAAGGTTTACACAAAGTAGACCTGATCCTCGTTTCCCACATTCCCATACAGTTACCACATATTCTGTCGGTAAATGATGTCAACAGTGGTTGGAACATTCCACATTGTCATCTGTGAAACAACATCTTTCCCTTTTATAAGGTGACATCGATCTTTTGGGTCCAAAGTCCCCTCAAGCAAAACGTTCATCAGTCATTGACATTGTTCAAAGTGAAGTGTCTGATTTGTACCATGGTCAAAATCAGTTACGTTCTGTTATGCAATTTGGTTGGACCTTGCAAACACTCAAAAGTGGGAACGTACCATGGGATTACCTGAATGCTTCCACACTGTTTTTACCATTTAATTTGACTGATAAGCAGAAATTGATGTCAATGAAAGATGCAACATAAACGATGTTACATATTGAACAATTAGAACAGATTCAGCCGTGTGGTTAATACATGGGGTTATTTCATTGCCTATCTCACTCTTCCAGTTCACGGCCTGCATGAAACACTATCCGGTTGGTAGATATGAGTTCCTCGGGAGTAGCTATATTCATGAATTATGGTCGTTGCCTTTCACATTTCAGTGTCAACGAGCAGATACGGAGGTTTTCCTTACAGGGGAGGATAGTGATTCTACAGTAGGACACTCCCTAGTCTGTAAACAAATAAAACTTCACGGTGCCCGCAATGTTTCGGCCCCTTATTTGGCTTGTTTTATAAAAGGGACCCCGGTCCCAGCCATTATTCCTGCATTAACTTTGCTTTCTAACGGCAGTTACCTGCTTCTAAATAATCACATTTGCTGCGGCTTACGGGCAGGCATCCCGTATATAGTCACAGTTTCACAACGTGTTACATGTTGCAACAATGTCCTGTTTCCACCCCTGCATGGGATTGTAGATAGTTCGCTTTGGCCTTCCATTCCAACTTTGAAAACAGATTTCAATAAGCTAAGCAGACTCAAAGCGCTATTGTTTCGACAAGAAGTGGCTCTCACATCATCTCGTGAGACCTTCGAATTGCAGGTGGCAAGAACCGCAAGTGAGATTCAGTCACTGCTAAACACGAATCTCTCGATCCATTTTGGAGAATTAATTCACCAAATATTTAATGCATCTGATACTGAGGGCCTTGCCCACTTTTTTAAACTTGTGGGATCCAGACTAGTCACCTCCTTTCAGACTATTATTGGAGTAATCCCAGCTTTTATCCATTCTATTTTTTCCAGCGCCTTTGGAGGGTTTCCCCTATTGCTCCTGTTGATTTGCGACATACTTGTACTTCTACTGCTGCTCCGCAATGGCTGCTCAACCTGTGGTGCTGCCAAGCCCAGTCCAGCTGCGGCTGTACCGTGATCGGATGCAGCAGATTTTTTGTCTGATGCCATTAGAAGCTCTTAACATCGACTATGGGCTGACCTTCCATTACGCCTACTTTACCTGCATGCAACCTGTGTTCTACTGCCTCCGGTGCCTTTTCCTTTGGCCCTGGATGTCTGCCTCTCCAATACGTCACACGCTGCCCTGGATTATGAACTATTGATGGGTCCGTTGATGGCCCATGACCAGGACTGTTCCGTGGGTAGGCGCCTGGTGTGCGATCCTCTACTTGGACCAACAGCACACTTGAGTACCTGTGCTCATGCACAGCGCCTCTTGGATCGGAGTTTCATCAAAGTTAACGCAGGTTGCCCTGATATGCTCCTAACGCCCTCTGGATATGTGTGCTCATTTGACTTACTTAATTGGATGGCATACCTTCTTACTATGGAAGGTTCAGACAACATGCTGGATTTTATGGCATTCCACTTTTCCCGCAACATTTTTGGCTCTGAAGATTCGCTGTGAATGGATATGGTTTGGGGTACCCAGTTGGCTACTTTTTACATTTAGGAATTTTTTTTTTTTGTCCAAAAATATTCTATTTGGGATACCACCGAGACGCTTTGCCTATGCTTACCTCTGATTTTTGTTTTAGCCCAGTGCTAATGACCTGACCAATGGGAGGGTGTCACATGGCCCATGGGGACATTGTTGTCTTCACTAAGTTAGCATGAGCACGCTGCAGCTTGCCCGCTGCTTTGCGCACGTTACTACACAACTTTATTTTTGCAATAATTTCTATGGCTGTTTACACATGAGATATCATCGCTGTATTCACTCTCTGCAGGTTCCTGGGATTTTGACTGAACATTGTGAGCAAGGTCAAACAACAATGTCCCTTGTTATTTTGTTCTGGCCAGGCCTTAGCCCTTAGACAAAACATACCGATGCAGCTGTTGTTTGGACAACGTACTTTGGTTTTATTGGAATACACGAAAAGGAAGAACTCACTTGGAGAGGGACCTTTCCAGGGAGAAGAGCGAGACAGCAGCTATGATGTAGATCTACCATCTATAGGCTAAGGTATGGGGTCTGCTGACAAAGCCCAGAGATCTTCTAATATATAATACTACTACTTCTTAGCAAGGGGAGGGAGGTTAGGCTCTATTGTCCTTCCATGATGACATCTCCCTTCATGATTTATGGACTAGCTGCTATGCTGAATGTATTTGAACTTTGCATTTTCCTGCTTGTTGTGGCATGTATACTGCATGTTAGGGCACGTTAGTTAAAATAAATATTTTAAACTGTTTCGTGTCTCTCTCAGATCTTATTGTGGACAAGAACAAGAGTGCAAGCGAAAGGGTGTGTCTTGTTACCGCGATTCCTGAGATATCTGGGAGTGTTGTGTTCTGGGGTGTCTAATCATTTGTTTCTCTGTGAGTGAGTGGGAGAGCAAGTGAGACACTATAGCTAGACGGTTGTGGGCTCATGGGTACTAAGGTGGTAGGATGACTCAGTACCTATACACCAAGGTCCTATAATAATGCTCATAGTTCTGTTTTGGGCAGAATCCCTGCAACACTGACAAGCAATGACCACAGAGAACTACCTTGAAGGCGTCACATTCTATCTGAGGGGAGGAGGCCATATTAGTGTAATCAATAAAATACTGAAGTATCTTGTTTCAGATCATTTCGCAGAAGACCTGGTCCTCCAGACCCTCAGGTTTGAGCCACCATGTAGGGATAGAAGGTCGAGGTTAAGCCCACTTTAAGCGCAATAGGACTGGTTTGTGGTCTGATACAGTGCGGTACAGATATTCCACTGTATGTACTAAACTGCGAATGTCCAGAGTACAGATAAATAAATCTAGGTGGACATGAACCTCATGAAGCCCAGAGAAGAAGGAATAATTCCGCTCCAGTGGGTGCATCAGTCTCCAAGAGTCAATGAGCCCCCAATGACGCTGCCAGTCCGCAAACGCACGGGCTGTGCGAATAGTCCGAGAGTCACGCAGCAGAGGGTGGGAACGATCCAACTGGGTATCTGATACACAGTTAAAGTCCCCCCCTATTATGGACGAGGTAGTCAAGTGTGGTGCTAAGTGTCTCAATAGGTTCTCTAGGAATGTGCTCTGATCTATGTTTGGGGCATATACATTTACAACGGTTATATCTCAGCCCTCAAGTCGCCCCCACACAACCACAAATCTACCCTCTGGATCTACTAGCTTGTCTACCAATGGGAAGGGCACCCCCGCTCTTATCCATCTCAGGATTCTCCTGGCATAGGCGTTACAATGCAACTCGCTCTTTGGCTGTCAAATGTGCCTCCTGCAGTAGTGCTATCTGAACACCCCTCCTATTCAAATAAGAAAACACTTAGTAATGCTTTGACATAGTATGCATTCCCTGGATGTTCCACGAAAGGCATTTATAAGTCATCAGCACTGTCATTGGTGGTGTTTGGGAAATAAAAAATCCTGCAATATCTCATTCGGCCTCCCGTCCCTCAGCATCAACATGCATATTATAAACAGGTTGAGCATTGAAGAACAACTCATTAGTTCCCAACTGTGTAAACAAAAACTAGTGTGCCAACTCTCCCTCCCCAGGACAAGTAGGGCAATACCACCCATCCAAACAAGAAAATAAAACAACAAGTCGTAAAAGTTCTCCCACGTTACGTATAGGTGAAGGGGGTGATCAGGAAACCCCCCCCCAGACAACAAATTCCACATCCAGCATACTTCAGAAAAAGTTCGATCCCAGCCCAGTAATTCACGAGTTATCTCATTCTAGGGACTGCCGAGTCACATAAATGCTTCCCCAACTTCAGATGATGTTATCCGATGAACCCGGTGTCACCTTGGGCATCTCCAGGTTTGAACTCTTTGAGACGTTGGAGCAGCGATCAGAGTCGAATCTTGCGTGGGAGCTTTCCACTCAGGTGTTGGAGGTCTCCCACTCATCATAGCCACCACCTACATCGCACTTTGTCATCCAAACTGTACCTTAGCCTGTAAAGGGGCAGCAGAACCACGCCACTATCTTTTTTGTCAAAGACCAGTGCGGCGTACTTGCTGTTGTCGAGGTCTCTGTTCAGATTCCGGTACTTGTCGACAGTCCAGCCAGTTCCAAACATCTTGCGGGGATTGAAAGAAATGAGCTCCATCCGGGGTCACTACCCTCAGCCTCACCAGGAATAGCATTTTGTATTTGATGTCCAGCCTGCGCAGTCTCCTCTTAGTGTCCTGGAACGATGCTCTTTGTTTCTGCACTTCTCGTGAGAAGTTGGGGAAAATCCTTACAATATTATTAATATAGTAGTAAAGTATTGTCGACTCGAAGATCTTACTTGCGTTGGGCCTGTGCCAATATATAGTCACGGTCTTTGTAGTTAAATAGCTGGACTACTATCAGTCTCGGAGGGGCTCCCGGCTGAGGCGGCCTCGATGGGACCCGATGTGCCCGCTCGAGTGCAAAGAAAGCAGAAAGGCCCTCTGGCGCAACCTCTTCACATAGCCAGGTCTCAAGGTAGTCTATCATGTTGGCACCCTCAATCTTCTCAGGCCGTCCCACCACCCCTATATTATTGCGGCTGGAGCGATTTTCCGCATCCTCCGCCCGCACTTTGAGTGTTCGAATCTTAGCCTCTATAGTAGCCAATTTCTCTGTCACCAAGGCCATGGTGGGCAGGAGTTCCACCAAAGTTTGTTCCATTGCGGTTACTCTCTCCGCTAGGCGTTTATGATCATCTCGTAAAAGGCCCAAGTGTGTGCTAATAGTGTCTTTTTTGGACTCTAGTACCTCACGGGAGGCCGTTATAGCTTTGAGTATGTCCTGCAGCGTGGGGTTCTCAAGTGTCTCCAGAGGCGGGGGAGCACCCTTAGCTTTGTCCAGATGTTCAGCTGCGCCCTCAGGATCCTGGTCTTGTTTGTGGGCAGTCTTGCCCATGATTATCAAGGGTGAGCCAATGCCAAGGAACCCCTCCCCCACACCACAGCAACTAGCCAGATATAGAATCCACAAATCCAGCAGGGCAAGGGCAACCTCCGCAGCTCCACCAGCACTGCAGTTAGGAGGGCAATAAGAGTCCCAGTCTTAAACAGTAGATTACTCCTCAATGACAACAAAGGAAGACTGCTCAGGATCAGCTGGGGTCTGGACCCAGATAGTGGCAATATGGAATCTCTAAGTATCAGCCAGCACCCCTGCTCGAAGTGAGGACTCTGCGGCCAGCAATTGGGCAGATCCCCCATCAGCTCCCCAGAAAGTGCCAACCCAAATGCCGTCTCAGGATAGTCTCAGTGCACCAGTATCACAGAGGTATGCAGGTGTTTGCAGGCATCATCATCAAAGGTGAAAACCCTACCAGTGCGTGGGCCGATCAGCTGTTTATCCAGGTCCTCCTCACAATTCAAGCTCACCTGCTAACACAGGGTCAGATCCTCATTTGCCTGCTCCTATCGGGTCCCCTTCATTCACCACTGATGGGTCAAGTCTCGCGCTGGCTTAATGTTCTTGCCCAGACCGGGATGAAGGCCTACACCGTCACCAGCTGCCAAGCTGCCGCCAGGTCGAAGCATAGGCCACGACAGCCAATGAACGCCAAGGCCCCCACACAGCTCCCACGTCTCAATAAGGTGCCCACAGGGGCGTAACATATATGCCAAAACGCCCACATTCATGAGGGAGAGAAGGTGCGCTGATGCAGGGGTTGATCGGCTCTTGCTACGGGTGCCTCTCGTGCCACTCATTCATCTTCCACCGCCAGGTTGGGTCCCCACTTGTACGTCCCGAAACGGGTATCCGCAACTCCACAGGGGCGAGTCAGGTCCCACGTTGGTTCAGTTACCTCGTCGGCCCCAAGGACCAGGCCGTACCGATCATCGGCTGACAAGGCCACAGTCAGGCCGGGGACTACAGTCGCACCAGTCGGCAATGCCGCCACGCGGTACCTCTGTCTGCAATGGGAGGTGCTTAAGCAGTAAAACAATCGCTGCCCTGCTAGTCGCTCACCGCTTTAAATTGCCACCTGTTATCCCGCAGAGATTTCAATCCTCATTCTCACTGTCTCTCCGCTACTCCGCTCGCGGCCATGCAGATTTCTCCTTGGGTCGGCTCAAGTAGGTCCAAGTGGGCCAGCGAAGCCTCCGCTGGGCAGTGATGTGAGGTCCTGCATCGGAGATGCAACGCTCAGTGATGGTTTCCATGAGGGGCTGCGAGAAATTGTGTCACACTGTGTCAGTCCTGCTAAAGATCACAGCTCAGCTGGCAGAGCACCTTCAGCCCCACTTAAAAGGGTCCAGGACTAGAGGGGCACCACTTGGGGAGCTATGACTAACAGCAAGTAGAGTCTAGGTGCAGAGTTCAAGGTGGTTGGAGCATATTCTGCCCCTGAGGCTCTGATCAGGAGCACAGCCAACTAACCCTTGGAGTCACTCTGGTGGTCCTGGGTTCAAGATGCAGGTCGTCCTTCTTGCTCAGGAAGCAGGGCAGCAGAGAATCAAGGCAGCAGGGCAGTCCTTCTTGAAGTAGAGCACCACAACAGTTATTCTTCTGAGTCTTCCACAGGTCCAGAAGTGTACTGAAGAGTTGAGTCTGAGGGTCCAATATTCAGGCCTGGTTGAGTGGGGGAAACTTCTAGATTCCTCCCCCTATAGAGGTGTCTGGAATTTCCTCCCTCTCTGCCCTGGCCCCAGCTTGCCTGGGGCAAAAAAGACTAGCGAGAAACCCTTTGTGAATGTACTGAGGCAGACTTTTTTTGATCTGCATGTGTGGTAGCTGGCACCTACTCTCCCTCATCCAGACAAAGATGACACATCCTGCCAACACCTCTTCACCCTTTGTTTTACTGTCTGGGAGCAACTCACAAATACCAACTGCCAGCTACACCAAGCCATGTGACCCAGGATACTGGCTGCAGGCAGCCAATGGTTAGGACAAAAAAAAATGACAACTTTCTAAAAGTGCCATTTACAGAATTGTGACTTAAAAACCAACTTTACCATTAAAGAGGGTTTTAAAGTACAAAAAGATCAAACTTGACTTTCCTACCTGCTCCCAATGGAAAGTTATCACTTCTTAAATGTAATAAAGTAACCCAATGTTATTCTATTGGAAAAGCAGGCCTTGCAGTAGCGAAAATCAAATGTAGAGTTTTTATCTACTAGGACATGTAAAGCTTAAACGTTCATGTCCAACTTTTTAGATACAAAGCAGCCTGATCCATGGGCTGTTTATGGCTAGGGGTGGGTGGAACTCCTGGAGTTTCACTCCACAGAATTACGCATAGTTACCTAAAAACTCAGCGAAATTCATCGGAGGTCCGCGAGTGGCAGAATTTCGGTACGTCACAGTACTTGAGCTGATTTTTAGCACCGGAACGTGTCCCGCCCTGTAAAATTAACCCAAATGGCACCACGCGGCGCACCAGAGGGCGCTGCGTCTTCCTGGCGCTTCAGTAGATTTTCTACTTGAGCAGCAACTTTCCCAACGCGAGCAGTAGCTTTCTCAACACAAGCAGTAGCTTTCTCAACACAAGCAGTAGCGGCCTGGTGCGACCGCCAGCGTTGAGAAATCGCACTGGGACTCATACTAGCACTCAATTTTTTCGCTCGCGCTCACCAACTTACCATTGGGGAGCCACACACGAGAAAAACTCTGCCACATGGTGGTTGGTGGAGTTTTCCAGAACTCCACGTGCCAAACTCCACAAAATCTGCCGGCGGAGTGGAGTTTACCACCCACCCCTACTTATGACCTACTCTTGGGGTGACTTATATGTAATAACAAGCATTTGCAATGCAATAGGTCTCGCATTTTAGAAACTTTGACCTATTGGTATTGTAAATGGCAATGCCTTCTATTATTGCAGGTTTTTTAAACACATAAATAAAAGGCATTGTCATTTCTCAAAATCTCGCAATTGCGAGACCTATTGCATTGTAAATGTGATCCAGCGCGATATTAGCAAACAGCATTCATACACCAGATACTCACTTGGGCCCATACATTCATACTACGCTAATACTTACACTGGGTTTATCAGTTGTACTCTTTATCAAAAATCCCTGCTACCAATTACCTTCCGATTGAAGAGTAATGACTTACCAATGAATCCTTTGCTAATTGGGAAGTTTAAAATGAGTGACATTCATTATAGTACATAATCCTGAAATAACCACTGAGTCAGGAAGTTTTAAAATGTTTATCTAAAGATTTAGCAGAGTAAATTACAGAACCACATGGTACTTAATCGCATATCACGGATGAAGCATAGAATAATAATAATAATTAATGACGGTCCCTCAGAAAGGAGAAGATAGAGACAGCAGCGCAACTAAAGGTTGCATTTATATTTACCTAAGTGCGAGAACCAAACCCCTTGGCCAAGGAGTTGGAAAGAATAGGACCCAGGAAGGATGAAGAGCAAAGACCTCCTCCAGGATCAGGACTGGACCGGTGACCTCTCTACAACGACGCCTGCGTCGTTCCCCTCTCTGATACTCGACTTCTCCTCGATTCTCCCGTGTCTTCCTTCTAATGGACTCCGCCGCCCCCTCCTCAGGACCTCTCTGGACAGCGGTTTAGTCTGCAATCGATCAGCTTGGCAGTCTGGAGCTAGAAGCTAACTAATTAGCTAATTCTATATCTATCATACCCTTCTACACCCATGTACCTCCCCTTAATGTTGCTAAAATATGGGACCACTACTTCTGATTGGACAGGGACAGGGGGTTGGTCCTCACACCATATTGATTTGGTTCGAATTCTGAAGCCCATTGTCTTTAAACTACCGCCCATCCAATTAAATACATTTGCTTTATTTCCCACCCGTCTCATGACAAATGTTATATATTCTTCATATACAAAGTTTCAATTTTCAACAGGAAAGGCAAGAGCACAGCAGCTTCGGCCATCAGGTCATGGCCTTGGACGACGTCCAGGTTGACTTCATTTTTATTCTTTGGCAGCCAAACAGGACACATGCGCAGAATCATTGTCTCTCGACTTTCAGATCACCAACCCCAGGCTCAAGTTTACGAACTAATAAAAGTCAAAGAAGAAAATATTAAAATCACAAATAATAAGTTTCACTGTATACCCACTCTTTCTACTCTATCCCCATTTACTTATAACTCTATCCCGCATTAGTAGCGTTAAGAAAACGACAAATTAATAATAACACAAGAGCAAGCTGAAGCATGTGAAAACATCAAGCAGCCATTTAAAGCACACTGCGCAGAAGCAGAAATTTCCCACCAAGCAAAGAAAGACGTCACACCATGTGATATGGATGAGACATGCGCAGTAAGGTTCCCGCGCTTTAGTGGCCATTTTAGATTACGGACAAGCATTACTTGTTAGTCAGAACACATAGGCAAGCTTCCTTGCTATTCATGTAGTGTATGCAAAGTTAATATACACAATACAAGATTAATAAATTAATACTGTGAGGAGATTGCATCCGAGCAAGTCTCATTTGTGAGTCCTTGCTCCATCAATCCCCTCTCTGATGGCGTTTAAGAGCCATCAAAATACTACCCTCAATCAGATGCCAACTTCTAGCAAATAGTTTCATTTTCATTTTTACATTTTCTATTTTTAACATCCCCTTTTAATTTCTTGTATAATTCACTTCTCCATTCTTCAAGTTCTATTTCGTCAATCTTTCTCTTCTTCCCTTTTCCTGTCACATTATATGTTCCATTCTTTCTACAACATTTGCACCATATTATTATTGTCAGTACTATTATTGCTAACCCTGCTAGGGGTACTAATATTTGACCTATAAGTCCTTTTCCTACATTAGCAAACCAGGTACCAATTGACGAGATACTATTTGTCAATCTTTCCCATACACTATCAACTTCCAGTGGTTTAAGTTCCTTCTCAAGTTTAGTTATATTCTGTATATACGTTCCAATTTCTGCACTTTTATCAGGAATGTAAGTGCAACAATGTTTCGTCTTCAGTAATTTACAGACTCCGCCCTCTTTTGCTAATATAATATCAAGAGCAAGTCGATTTTGCATAACCATAGATCTAATCGCAACCATTTCCGCATTAATCATTAGAAATCCTCCAGCAGTATCCGTTGATAAACGATCAACCACTGTAGACAATTTACATATTTTCCTTGAGTTCAGAATTATTCCCACCGAAGGTATCAATGCACCAAATATATCACCTACAATTTCAGAAAAACTAGCTCTTTTACTACGTGTTAATTCGCCATTGTTTTCATTGCTCCCAGTGTTTCTTTTTACGTGGTATATTTTTGGAAATACTATTCCAAAATAACAACTTCCATACCACCGTGCAGGAAGCCTAAAGTAAGCCTTATTCCCGCATACATAATAGATTCCAGGAAAAACTGAATCTGTTCCTCCTTTGATTCCCCAACCTCCAAGAATTAAGAAATTGTGTTCACATTCACTGGTACCGATGAAAACATTGTTATAATCAGTCCTTAACCTATGTAGACAAATTTTCCCCGTCTTTACAAAATCCAGAGCCATAGCAGCTTGAGCCTTGCCAGGTGTGTAACTCCCTTCTTTCTCAGCCCAAGGTGGCAAATGAGCCTTATGCTCAGAAGCTTTCCTTTGAAAATCTTGTCTTCTATTTTCTACTAAATTCAAAAATATCTTTTCTTCTTCGTGTAAAGAACATGTTAGATTGTGTCTATGTGCATGTGTTATGTCTATTGATTTCATTGTTAAGAAAAATTCTCCCATAAACTGTGCGTCTTGACTACTAAGCACTGGGTTCATACTCTTTCGAATCGGAACCTCAGAAAATATCACATCTATGTTTGAATAATAATATTGAAGTCTCCCTGTTCTATAAAATAAACTAGATAAAACACTACATGATATGCCATATGTCAATGGTAAGTGATGATATGTTAATCCTTCTGCTACTGATTCGGGTAACTTCATACAGACATAACAATTACTAACTTCCATGGTATCTACATATTGAAATAATAACTTTGTGAAAACATTTAAACTAGTGTCGTTATCAGTTATTTCATGATGAAATTCTGGTTCATTTTCTGCCATTAGTTCTACTCTATTTCCCTTCATGTGTGCTGTCCTTCCTTTAGTTTCGTTATTAATCTTTTTATCCATTATCATAAGGTAAGGAACTGCTACGATCAGGACTAACCAAACTATAAGCACCATTACTAGACTACATATGCATATTGCACAGCATCTTCTACAACATCTCTGTTTTGGTCTCCCAGCAACTCTATCATCAGGCATTTCGACAAGGAAGATTGCTCTTCTTATCTATTTTTCGCTTTTCTTTACGTGACTCTTTTTCGTAGTCAAGGTGGCCTTGTTTCTTTCTTGTACGTCAGTTCTGCACTCGTTCCTTCGTCACCACTTTCACTTGACTCTGAGCTCTCGTAATCTTCAAGAATAATGTAAGTCCAATCAGGACCCTTGAATTTGTTATTCACAAGTTTCAGTCTCTTGCTTCTTCTTTTCTTAGTTCTGCTTTCTTGTTCGGTTTGACTTGTTACTTCATTTACTTGATCTGGATCTTCACTTCTGGTTGTTATGTGGTATTTTACTCTTTTAATGACACTAGGCCAATGATCACCTTTTCTTGTTTTCTTTGTTTGCACTGTTTCTTTATTTTTGTCTTCAGCAATCTCTTTAATTTCACTTTCTGACACCTTTTCGTTTTCTGCAATTACTGTTTTTCTTTCTTGCTCCTTTTCAGGCCTTATTTGTTTTTCTTCTGCAGCTCCACCGTGAGTTTCCAATAAGTGACCTTGTGCTTGATTTATTTCTTCATGTTCATTTTTCTCGAGATCTTTTTCTTCTGTGTGATTTTCTTGATCTAACTGGTTCTGATCAGGGCTTATTGCACTTTGTACTTCTGCAGCCTGACCGGATTCTTCTAAACCTGTCTGTCCCTGCTCAAAACTTGTTGGTTCTTCGTTATTTTGAGCCCAGTTTCCTTTCCCTATCTGGTCCTGCTCAGGTTCTCTTATTGTATGTTCTTCTTTACCCTGAGCTGCTTCTTCTTCACCTATCTGATCTTCTTCAATTTCTTCCAATTTTGTTTGACTTCTTGTTCTGTGGTAAACTTCAGGAATTTCTACCACTGGTATCCAGTCCTGACTTGTGCTCGGTTGTTCTTCTGCAGCTTCTCTTGAATCTCGAGCCTGAGATTCTTCAGCTGGGCAACCTTCAGCTTCCTCAGTGATTGATGCTGACTGAGGATTTTCTTCTTCAGGGTCTGGTACTCTTTTGGTGTGGCTTACATGAATCCAATTAGGAAATCCTGCACACTTCACTGCTGTGTTGGTAGTCAGTATGACTTGACAAGGTTTTCCCCATCTAGGTGATAGACACGTCTCTCTGGTGTGATTCTTCACTACCACCCAGTCACCAGGATTCAGATCATGTTCTTGTTCAGGCTGCCTTGAAACTGCGTCTTCTCCGACCTGATGAGAGATAGAACGCACTAGGTCAGCCAATCCTTTGCAATAATCCAGAACCATATCATCAGATATATTCAGCAGTTTGTTTATGGGAACATGTGCTTGTCTCATTGCTCTTCCCATCATTATCTCGTGTGGACTCAGTCCCGTATTTCTATCAGGAATGCTTCTTAGGCCCATTAAGACAAGTGGCAATGCATCTGGCCACTCCAATGATGTTGATGCACACATTTTTCCCAGTCTGGATTTTATAGTGCCATTCAATTGTTCAACCACTCCAGAAGCCTCTGGACGATATGCACAGTGCAATTTTTGTTCAATTTGGAATGCTCCGCAAATTATTTGAATCACTTCACTGTTAAAATGTTTTCCTCTATCTGATTCCAAAGTTACTGGGAAACCAAACCTAGGAATGAGTTCTCGTAGTAACAGCTTTGCGACTGTAATGCTGTCACTCCTCCTGGTAGGGTAAGCCTCCACCCACTTTGAAAACAGACATACTATGACTAGTACATATTTCAACCCTCTGCATGGTGGTAACTGTATAAAGTCGAACTGGAGTCTTATAAATGGACCCTCTGCTTTTCCAATCTTCCCAAACCCGATTATTGTCTTTCTCCCTGGATTATGCATCTGGCAAGTCAAACATCTCTGGCAAAGGCTCTCTGCTACCGCCCTGAACTTGGGATTGTACCAGTTCTGTCTGAAAAGCCTAATCATTGCATCTCTCCCTATGTGTGTGTCTCCATGATACATCCTGGCCATTTGAGAGAGCAGACAGTCAGGCATGACTGGTCTGCCATCAGCACAAATCCACACTTCATCATCTCCCCTTTGGGAACAACCCACTTTGACCCATGTTTTCTTCTCATTTTCATCAGCACCATCTTGCAATCTTCTAACCTCATTCCATGTTTCAGGTGGCATATACAGCATAAGTTGGCAGCTGATTCCCATTCTTTCCACCCTTTTATTGACTGATAATCTATTTCTGGCACAATGTTGAGCCACAAGATCTGCATATCGATTGCCAATTACCACCCAGTCATCTCCTGACTGGTGTGCGGCAAATTTCACCACAGCCAATTATTTTGGTGATTGTATTGCTTCCAGCAATTCCCTTACAAACTGTCCATTTTTAATGTGGGATCCTGAAGAAGTCATGAAATCCCTCTGCATCCATAGTTGGCCAAAATCGTGCACAACCCCGTAACCATATTGGCTATCTGTAAATATAGTTACTTTTTGATTCCTCCCAATTTTGCACGCTTTTATCAAAGCAATCAATTCAGCTACTTGTGCAGATTTTACTCCTGGTAAATAGGATGCTTCCACTATTCCAGTTAATTCACATACTGCATATGCAGCAGTTAGTTTACCGTCTTCATGTCTCTGGCATGAACCATCAACAAACAGCTCCCGGTCTGGCTTTCTAAGGGGCTGTTCTTCAATGTCCGGACGTGGTTTCGTGCATAATTCTGTGACTTGTAAACAATCATGTTCTTCTTCTTCGTCATTTTTAATTTCCTCATGATATGGGTCTGGTAGTAATTTTGCGGGATTTACTATTGTACACCTCACTATGTTCACATTTTCAGCACCCATTATTATTCTCTCATATTTAGTCAGCCGACTAGGAGTAAGATGCTGAGTTCGTGTTCTTGTCAACAGAATCACAACCGCATGTGGAACAAACACCTTTACTGGGTGTCCCATCACAATTGACTCACTTTGTTCAATACTTAAACAGGTAGCCGCTACTGCTTTTAAGCAGCCTGGCAATGCGGCTGCCACTGGATCCAATGTAGCAGAAAAATATGCTATAGGACGTCTGTCTAGACCATGTCTTTGTGTTAAGACTGAAAGTGCACAATTTTCTCTCTCATGACAGAACAATGCGAAGCTTCTCTTATAGTCGGGCATGCCTAGTGCTGGTGCTGAGCACAGAGCATTTCTCAATTTTACAAAAGCTCCTACACTCTCATCATCCCATTCAACTGGGTCCTTTGCTTTCTTTTTTGTCATTTGAATTAGGGGCTTCGCTAACAAGGAAAATCCTAGTATCCATTGTCGACAGTGACCTACTATTCCTAAGAACATTCTCACTTCTCTTTGGGTTACAGGCATTTGCATTTTCTTAATCAATTGTACTCTTTCCGAGGTTATTCTTCTTTTCCCCTCTCAATTTGGTGTCCCAGATATTTAACAGCTGTTGTACAGAACTGCAATTTTTCTGGTGAGACTTTATGCCCTTCTTCAGCCAAATGATTCAATAGTGCTATGGAATCACCAACACAGTCCTCTCTGGTGTTCGATGCCACCAGTAAGTCGTCGATATATTGCACTAGGACTGAGCTACCTGGCATCACTAGTTTCTCAAGGCACTTTTTCAATGTCTGATTAAAGATGGAAGGACTTTCCGTGTACCCCTGAGGAACACGATTCCATACATAGACTTTGTTCTCAAATTTAAATGAAAAAGATACTGGCTGTCTGGGTGCAATGGTATTGAAAAGAACGCTTGGCATAAATCAATCACTGTGAACCATCCTGCACTCCAAGGAATCTGGTATAGTATTACTGCAGGATTGGGTACTATAGGACAACAAGGTTCCACAATCTTATTTATTTTCCGCAGGTCCTGAACAATCCTATATTTTCCGCTAGGTTTCTTCAAACCCATTATTGGTGAATTACATGGGCTACTCATTACTTCTCTTAGTATGTTTTGTTCTACCATTCGATTGATTTCTTCAATGACTCCTGTCTTTACTTCTGCACTCATTTTGTACTGTCTAGTATTTGGGAAAATCGCACCTTCCTTTACGGTAATTTTAACTGGGTCTATTTTGGCCATAAGTCCTACTTCCTTTCCTGTGAAATCCCATACTATGGGGTTTACTGCAGTTTTTAATTCTTCTGGCAGCTCATCTTTTGTTATCAAAGAAAACATCTCATCTACCTCTGTACCTTGTTTTGCAATCATAAACTTATATACATGATCTTCATCTGGGGTTTGAACTGCCACACCATCTGGGGTGCAGAAAATTGTGCAATTCAACTTGCATAACAAATCGCGACCTAATAAATTTACTGGACTAGAATCACACACCACAAATTGGTGCATTTCTCTGAAATTTCCAATTTTAACTTCCATTGGTTCGGTAAGAGGTGTTCTAATCTTTCTATTAGCTACTCCCACTACTTGGATAGCTTCTCCAGAGAGAGGAAGGTCTGGAATGTCTGCTGTTCTCACAGTTGACCTGGTAGCACCAGTGTCCAAAAGGAAGGTAATATCATTACCTTTCACATTCCCTTCAACATATGGACCTGACTGATCTACCGATAAGGATGCGCCAAGTACGCACTCCTTCTCCCCTCTCCTAGGCACCGTCATGAACTGTATTGACAGAAATCGTCCTGTAAAAGAAACTGTGATGTTACATAATCATTCTTACCACTTCCTCCTTGATATCCGACGTCTGTACCGTGGTTTGCTCTGCTTACATTACCCTGAATAGGTGCAGGTGGCAACTGACTCTGAGGATTTACACCCTGCTGTGAGTCATTCTGGGTCTGTGGATTTAAATTTTGATTTGGGCCATTATTATTCCGAATCTTTTTACATTCATCCTTCCAATGCCCCAATTTTCCGCATCCATGACAAGGAAATTTCTTTTTAGCTTCTTCTCTACTCATTCGTCCTCTCACTTTTCCACCATTCCCAGTATCGCCATTTGTTCCAGAATCCTTTCCTTGATTTTCACTTGGATTATCCAAATTAATTCCCTGTTTCTCAGCCATTTTCACCTGTGCCCACATTACTTTTTCCTGCAATTTCTTGTGCCTATCCTCAATATCATCTCCACAGTATTTCGCATATTTCAGAATCTCGTCTATGGGATTGCCCTGCCAACACAACATGTGCTGCTTAATCATCTGACAAATTTCTGGCTTCAGACCATAAACAAATCGATACACAAACTGACTCATGTTCTTATCTCCAATGTCCTCAAATCCACTATACTGCTTAAATACCTGCAATAAACGCTCATAATAGGCGTGTACCGATTCACTAGCTTCTTGGGTGGTTCGGTCTATTTTCACCCAATCTGTTTCTTTCGGTGGTATTTTGCCTTTCAGGTAAGTTATCACCTGCTGATACTTTTTCATTACATCATTTGACGGGGCACCTGTTTTCGGATCTCTAGGATACTCGTCACTTGGCCAATCAACTGTAATTTTACAATCTGTCCACAAATCGGCAGGTACCACTATGTCAAACAGACCATCTAAATCTTTCAACAATACCTTTGACACCTTCACAAACCTCTCAACCTGCTTGTACCATTCAATTGGTTTTTCTCTCAACTTTGGAAAATCATTTGTAAATGACAAAATATCCTGTCTACTCCATGGGACATGTACATAGCCCCCTCCTGGAACTTCTCGCATCGGATACATTTGATCTGTCTTCCCTGTTTCTTTCATCACATATTCAGAGGCTGTTCTACTGGATCGTGCCTCTTCCTTTTTCTTTGCCCATCGAACTCTCCATTTATCTAGGTCTCCCCATTTCTGTAAGACTATCATTAATTCTTTTACTTGTAACTTTCTTCCAGAGGCATTCATATTTTCTAAATCTTTGTCTGAGAAATCTGATCTATAGGGTTTCTGCAACACCTTTGATCTCCCTATTTCAATTCCCATCTGTAGAGCCAAATCTGATAATTTCTCATGGAATATTTTTACATTTCTGGTAATACTTCTGCATACGAACAATAATTCTTCTTCATTGTAAGCATTTAGGCGATCTAGCCCCACATTTCCTGCTATTATTTCTTCTAATTCGACTTTTAATTTATAAATATCCAAACTTTTTGGAGGTGTACACTGCTGTTCTGATCCTTGTGCCCACCTTTCTAAGTCTTCTGGACTAACTACAGTGACACTTTTTGCTCCTGATGAAGTTATCAAGTTTATCTCTTTCGAGCACCCAGGTGTAGTTCTTCTGGGAGTACTATTGACAGAATCTCGAATTGGTAAATCCATTAGAGATATCGTAGATTCACAATCACTAAAGTGATCTTCCACCATTACTGTTGCTTCAGGTTTAGGAATATTCACAGGAGTAGGCATAACTAACGGTGTAGGACAGTTTCCCTGATTACCATATAATGGGACGACTGGACCAATTGTTACAGGTATGGTCAAAGAATCAGGATGCACTTTTATCTGTGTTATTTTCTGTATTAATTCTGCTCTAGTCTTCTCTAGGGCTTCTTTTTCTTTATCGTGAAGTATCCTACTGGGGGTGAAATCATGCATTACCTGTGGTACTAATGGAGTTTTTAACAGGGGTGCACTTGGGGTGCATCCACTTGTCCCTTCCTGATATGGTGGGGGTTCCTTAATATTTCTTCTATAAATTCATCTTCGGAATCTCCATTTCTCATTAAATGTTTTGTCTTTTCTGTGCATTTGCTCCCTAATTTTTCTTCTGCTGTTAACAATGGATACAATCCTTCTGTAAGCATTGCCCTCCTCCATTGTTTCATCTGACCGTCCCTAGACTCATGTTGATTTCTTGGGAAAAATCCTCGATAACCCCTATTACTCCTGGATTGGTCACGCTCAAATGCCTCAGTTTCCCATTCCTCTAAGGCTTCATATTGAGTTAATCTAGGTCTGGGTTCTAGGTCATTCATCCTCAATCTCAAATTTTGAAGAATTCTTCCATTGAAGGTACCATTCTCGGGAAATGCTAATATTCCATCATTTTTGGTATATTCTATCCAATTCTCTATCCATACACAAGTATGATAACCTCTCTCCATCATCATGAATGAAGCGGGCGTATTAGCTGGTGGAATGATAATTCCTTCCCTAGTTTTGATTGGTTTATCCTTTTTAAAATAGTTCTTAATCTTTTGCAGAAAGGACATTTTCTCTCTCTCCGTACATTCTATCTAATCTTCGGTGTATAAAATTATATTCTGCAAAACCTAGGAATCTCCTATCCGGACGAGTTCCTGTTAAAGTCAGATCGCGTTTTAACATGCAATCTCTATCCACTAAGATTTTAGCTTCTAGAATATCAACCAATCAAGTGTCTGCTTTCTTCTATTTCTGAACCAATCCTAGCGCGGCCTTTCTGTGACGTTAGTCTGTCAACCCCTCCTTTACAATCTGCGCTTCTCTGTCTCTCGCTGTTTCAACCAATCCCAGCGCGGCACCTGTGACGTCAGTACTGCTCCTGACTACGAACCCTCTTTTACAAGGTCTTTCCACACCCGCTGATTCAACCAATCCCAGCGCGGCGTTTTCTGACGTCAGCTCCCTCTCCGGCAGCTGACCCTCCCTTTACAAAATCTTACGCAAACTTATTTTCTCTATAAATCTTAATAAAATTTCAGTAACAACATAAAACATTCGCTATCGTGCCAGTTCTCTAAAAATAGAAAAGATAGTTTCCTCCCACACTTAGTAAAACCTTTCCGTTTACTAAACATACACTACGAGTAAAAACCCTTCCGTTTACTCTTCACACAAGCTCCAGAAGTACCTGTTACTTCTTCAATGTTACCCTTTCTAGGTGATATAACATCAAATTTTTATCAGCGTACTCTTTTGCTATTACTCACACGCATAGATTCCCTAACCAGTACTGATAGTCCTGCTTAACTTTTCAGTACTATTTCTGCCTGACAGATAACCTCACTGCAGTATGGCTTCCACTTACCATCTGCTATTCAATTTTCCCCGGGGATTCTAGACAACATAAAACAAACTTTGAATATACAGATGTTAGTTCATCAAAATAAAATTCTCATTACCCAATTAACAAAGAGTAACCATCCTCTGATTACCAGAAAACTGATCCAGCGCGATATTAGCAAACAGCATTCATACACCAGATACTCACTTGGGCCCATACATTCATACTACGCTAATACTTACGCTGGGTTTATCAGTTATACTCTTTATCAAAAATCCCTGCTACCAATTACCTTCCGATTGAAGAGTAATGACTTACCAATGAATCCTTTGCTAACTGGGAAGTTTAAAATGAGTGACATTCATTATAGTACATAATCCTGAAATAACCACTGAGTCAGGAAGTTTTAAAATGTTTATCTAAAGATTTAGCAGAGTAAATTACAGAACCACATGGTACTTAATCGCATATCATGGATGAAGCATAGAATAATAATAATAATTAATGACGGTCCCTCAGAAAGGAGAAGATAGAGACAGCAGCGCAACTAAAGGTTGCATTTATATTTACCTAAGTGCGAGAACCAAACCCCTTGGCCAAGGAGTTGGAAAGAATAGGACCCAGGAAGGATGAAGAGCAAAGACCTCCTCCAGGATCAGGACTGGACCGGTGACCTCTCTACAACGACGCCTGCGTCGTTCCCTCTCTGATACTCGACTTCTCCTCGATTCTCCCGTGTCTTCCTTCTAATGGACTCCGCCGCCCCCTCCTCAGGACCTCTCTGGACAGCGGTTTAGTCTGCAATCGATCAGCTTGGCAGTCTGGAGGTAGAAGCTAACTAATTAGCTAATTCTATATCTATTATACCCTTCTACGCCCATGTACCTCCCCTTAATGTTGCTAAAATATGGGACCACTACTTCTGATTGGACAGGGACAGGGGGTTGGTCCTCACACCATATTGATTTGGTTCGAATTCTGAAGCCCATTGTCTTTAAACTACCGCCCATCCAATTTAATACATTTGCTTTATTTCCCACCCGTCTCACGACAAATGTTATATATTCTTCATATACAAAGTTTCAATATTCAACAGGAAAGGCAAGAGCACAGCAGCTTCGGCCATCAGGTCATGGCCTTGGACGACGTCCAGGTTGACTTCATTTTTATTCTTTGGCAGCCAAACAGGACACATGCGCAGAATCATTGTCTCTCGAGTTTCAGATCACCAACCCCAGGCCCAAGTTTACGAACTAATAAAAGTCAAAGAAGAAAATATTAAAATCACAAATAATATGTTTCACTGTATACCCACTGTTTCTACTCTATCCCCATTTACTTATAAATCTATCCCGCATTAGTAGCGTTAAGAAAACGACAAATTAATAATAACACAAGAGCAAGCTGAAGCATGTGAAAACATCAAGCAGCCATTTAAAGCACACTGCGCAGAAGCAGAAATTTCCCACCAAGCAAAGAAAGACGTCACACCATGTGATATGGATGAGACATGCGCAGTAAGGTTCCCGCGCTTTAGTGGCCATTTTAGATTACAGACAAGCGTTACTTGTTAGTTAGAACACATAGGCAAGCTTCCTTGCTATTCATGTAGTGTATGCAAAGTTAATATACACAATACAAGATTAATAAATTAATACTGTGAGGAGATTGCATCCGAGCAAGTCTCATTTGTGAGTCCTTGCTCCATCAAATGCATGTTGTTTGTGTGAGAGAGAGAACCAGAGTTTGTGTGCGTATATATATATATATATATATATATATATATATATATATATATATATATATATGTGTGAGTGTATGAGAGAGGGGGAGAAAGAAAGCTTTCAGTCGTTGCTCTGGTTGCTAAATATTTTCACATTAGATCTGACCTTTTATTTTGTAGTCATTTACACAAAGCACGAACATTATACATGTAAGAATGACATGACATCGTCGCACATTGACCTAAAGCCAAGACAGAGGACAGGTCGTAAAATGACCTTGGCGTGCAGGCTTGTTTCTCATCACTTACAATTAAAAATAGCTCTTGGAGCAGGAGGCGTGGGGCAGACAAAGACTGCCGAGCCAAGATGTGATGGGAATGGCTGCACGCCATACTTGTAAAATATACAATTCACACAACATGCGCACGAGTGTGTGCATGTCTAGTCAATTTCCAATCAATCCCCGTTGGTTAAGACAACGTATCACACCATCGTCTCACACACAAAATGCGCGCGTGCTAATAAAGGTATACACGCTGACAGACATATACACAAGCATCCGACCTCCAGAAATACGTCATACAGAGATGCACTCTGTATGACGTATTCCTGTTTTTTTCTGCCCAGGAGTAGATGCACTACTCCTAGGCAGAAAAAAACAGCACTTGAAATAGAATGTACAGAGTTATTTTATCTCTAGAGAAGTGTCATAAGTTTACAAAAACCTGTTTTTGAAAAGTGAAAGCCTGCGTTTGAAAAGCAGGAGGCAGCTGCAGCCGGGGAGAAGGAAGAAGCGTGGGCGCGCTGAGCTTGTCCCAGGATTTTAAAACGAGCACGGGCGCCATTGTTAAAAGTGCGCGCCCATGTTTTAAAAGTGAAAGCCTGCGTTTGAAAAGCAGGAGGCAGCTGCAGCCGGGGAGAAGGAGGAAGCATGGGCGCGCTGAGCTTGTTTAATAAGGCTGCATTAAAAGTATTTGAGATTGGAGGGGTGGTGTATTCTTGTGATATTGCTGAATGCTGAATTACAGTTTTAAGAGAAACGAATTTTGGGCTACAAACGACGAGCCAATTCTGGCGTGAAGGTGGAACAAGCAGGGTTTGACTGAAAGCTGTCGCTGTCACCAGTACCAGCCTCGGAGTGCTCCTGGGAGCCCTCGAGGCGTTGTCCGCTTGTAAGGGACCCCGGGCACATGCTTAGAAGCCCAGGTTTTAACGCGAACAACCAGCCACCAAGCCGAGCTTCTCTGCGCGGTGCCACACTGCGCTTAGTTCGCATCTGTCAACACAGCAGACCCCTGCCACACCCAGGGAGGGTCGGGCTGCATCTAAGATGAGTGAATACACTGCTCCCCCTCCCCCAGCATTTATTGGGCCAGGAGCGCGTAGAATATCGGGAAAACCACTGTGACACTGCACAATGTGCAGCGCCAGTCATGACACTGCGAAGCGCCAGGAGTGGCAATGTGTCCAGCGCCAGGAGTGACATTGTGAAGTGCTAGCTGTGACACACGCTACAAATACACTCAAGCACATGTACAAATACAGAGATGTACGCCATACACAACGCAAATATATATATATAGATAATAGATTGAACATAGACACACAACATCTCTCTCATGCGCGCACACGCACACAAATACTAGCCTAACACATAAAGGCGGACCTTCCTCCTCGCGAACTCATACGGGCTCTTCACAAGTAAAGTGCGTGCCGGACGAGCACGGGCGCCATTGTTAAAAGTGCGCGCCCGTGTTTTAAAAGTGAAAGCCTGCGTTTGAAAAGCAGGAGGCAGCTGCAAAACAGAGTGCGATCTGGCGGACAAAAACAGTAGTTAGGCGCCGCTGCTTCCGGACTAAACGGAAGTCAGCATCGCATCAACAGCCAATAAAAAACATCTAACAAAATCAATGACAAACTTTAACTAATGGCAAGCAGCAACAGAAATAACACGGAGTTTCACCTAACATACTAATTACTTGATGCCTCGTAGAGGCAGCGCATGCGCTGCCTATGCGAGACCTAAAAAGGAATGTTTAGGCCTGGCAAAAAGTTTATTTTGCCAGATTGAAATGGCAGTTTAAACCTGCACAGACAAGCTGCAGTGGCATGCCTGAGAAATGCTTAGAAAGGCTACTTAAGTGTGTGCCACACTACTAGCATTTAATTTACAGGCCCTAAATACATTTAGTACCACTTTATTAGGGACTTACAAGTAAATTAAATGTGCCAATTTGGTGTAAGCCAATTTCGCCATGTTTAACGGACAGAACACAAGCACTTTAGCACTGGTTAGCAGTGATAAAGTGTGCAGAGTACTAAGGCAAACAAAAACAAATTCAGCAAAAACAGGAGAAGTAAGGCAAAAAGTGTGGGGGAAGACCACCCTATGGCTGACAGGTCTAACAGAAAGCAAATGCACCCATGCTCATGTCTTAGTGAAAATACTTTTGGAAGCAGATCTTGCCACAATAAAATCAGATAACATCTGTTGTTACAATAACCATTGCTTCGACATCGTTTCAAAGGAGAAACACATTTCTTTGAAGTGTGTGTGGCATAGTAAAACATAGCTAGAAATAGCAGAAGTTCAACAAGGACGACAGGGAAGAAGAAAAAATACAAATTTTACCTCAATCACAACCCGATCAGCGGGAGGACAGCAATTAAGCTGCAGCAAGCAGTGATTGGTCCATGCCCCAGCCAAAACACGAGGAAGTGAAGCCAGCAAGTGTTGGCAAATTAACAGGGAGCAAATAAGTGACAATCAAGCCAATGTATGTTTTGCAATGGGCAGGCTGTAAGCCTTTTTTCCAAGCTGTTTGTGCCCTATTCTCTCGTGTATGCATGTGTGTCATCATACGCATGTGTACTATGCATTTTGACATTGAACATGTATTTCTAAGCTCCCCACGGAAGCAGTGTATTTTCATTGGTCACAAGGCCATCAATGTATTGCTCTGCCCCTGCGCTACCCGCCTACCCGCCCTAGCCTTCCCTGAAGTCCTTTCTCGAGTGGGCCGCGAAGAGAGTAAGTCTGGCGATAGAGCATTAGCCTATGAGCGGAGTGTGCCACTGGAGCTCCCAGCAGGGCGAGACCTACTGTCTGCATCTGGTTAGAAGCTGAAGAGGTGCAGTGTATAGAGTCAGGCCAGCTTGGAGGTAACAGGCCCAGCTAGGGTCAAATCCTCGAGGTAGAGAACGGTATAAGATGAGCGCTCGTGCACCCACATGTGTTTGATTGGAGCATAACATGGACCAGCGCTAAAACCTCCATCGCATAGGCTCCTGCCAAAGTGTCTAACCCCGAGAAGCCCAGCCAGAGGACGGGAGAAGCTGGGACCGAAAGGGTCTCTGGATTATTTGTAGTGGGATCTTCAGGGCCTCACAGTACTATGTTTAAACAAGGAGGGCGCTTTACCAGCACCATGAATATGTACCTATCTGATTCTTGACTGAGACACATTAAGCATTTTTAATAAATGCCAGATATGTTGTTAAAGATTTTTCCGATCTCCAGTGGTAGCTTCTTGTTCAGCAGAGAGTTCTGTTTTTATGACTTATTATGGTACAGAGTAATATGTGACATGCAGAGTAAATCATAGCCGACAGCTTATTGCAGAGATATCTCTCATACCTCTTCCATCTGTCTGCTAGGCACTATGCCCCCTTGAATCACTTGTGCAATGCACCAATAATGCTTCTCACATCAGATCAGATACAACACTCAGCCAGACGTGCAAGCTCCGTGGGGTGCCTAGTAAACTCTGCAAAACAGTACATTAAGTGTTCCAGTTAATAACAGTTTTCAAATGTATCACGCTTTATATTTCCCCAAGCTGAGGCTTCATACCTCATGCATATTTTGCAAGTTACTTCAATATTTATAGTGAATTGTAAAGAGGATTGGGGCATTTTCTGTTTATTCCATACAATATTATTCAGGAAGTAGTCGTTTACCTTTCACTGTAAGGTTCTTAGGCCTGAAAACACAGTTTGCTTCAGAGGGGATTTAGAAAGCATGGTTTTGACTTGGTGGGGTACGAAGTTGGTCTGGAGTGGCGTGTGCAGAGGAGCGGAGTAGCATAGGGCAGAGAGGACAGGAAACTTATGAAGGTTTCGCCAGAGCATGGATGCACGGGGATCCTGCCATACTGTTTTATTTAAACAACTGTACCTGTATATGGTGTGCAGCTTTGTAAGCAAGTTTGTTTAGACAAAGCTCTGTGTGGTGTGTGTGTGTAAGTGCACACAACTTCACTCTGAGACATGAGTAGTTGTTAGCAAGGTGTTGATGCGAATGGTGCAATTTGGTTTTAAAAAGCTATGCAAGTTCTTTGCATGGGTACTGAAAGAGGGTAAAATAATTTGAACAAGGCTGAGCAGTGAACCTTCTTCCATATGTGTATTGAAGTTCTATAGAGTGTTGTTTTATATAGTCTTGTTTCAAGGATGTTTATCACCCAGTTTGCTCACATGGGTGGTTAATCATTTTTAGTCTAGCCAATTTTAAATCCACTTATCCAATTGTTGCTCACCAAGAGTGTATCATTTAGGGCCTTATTACAAGTTTGACGGTCTTCGTCAGGGAGCGCCACAGCGGCGGTCCCAGGAAGACTGACAAGCCAGTGGATGAACCCCCCTGCCGGATTAGGAGTTAAATCCAGGGCGGGCAGGCGGTGTGGTGGCGGTGTCATGGCAGCGGGTATGTTAGGCTCATAGAAAAGCCTAAACAGCAGCCTAAACAGCATACCGCCGCCGTGAGAAAGCCTGCAACAGGTACGTGCAAAGTGTGGCATGCACAACTCTTTCACTCCCCGATTTGAACTGCCTACTTACTCTTCTGGTTTTCTGTACTTGTTTTGGCCCACCTTTATTATACAAACCCTTTATGTTTTTTTAAGAAAGTTAGGACTTCTCCCAAGTGAAGGTGGGTTGGTGCTATTGGTTTACTTTTGGCACCATTGGGCAGTATAGTTCCACAGACAAAAACATGCTCAAATTGTGACCTACGGTGTAATCAATCTTTCATTTTTCAACTCACAACTGTTTTTTTTTGTTTCACAATTCTCTACTGGAAGATCAAAATAAGGTATAAGGGAAGGGGGTGGGGAACATAAGGCCCGATACGTGAAACAATCATACAGTAGGGAGTACACAGTGCAAAATTAAACATACATAACATGTGGTGGTCCCTCGGAAGTCAAGGAATGGCAGTATCAAGGATGACACGTGGGTCTACATCTGTGCACAGGATGGTCAATGGGGTAAGGGGAGCCATTAAGAAAAAGAAAAGCAAAAAAGCAAAACAAGGAGCCCATATTCACACACACACCCGGGAGGGGATGGATGGAAGAACTGGAAAGATGAGGGGAGCGAATAAAGAAATGAGAGGTAGAGGAGAAGGTACATGTGGACCAGGCGAGAGTGGAGAGAGGTAAGTGGATGTGCACCCTCACGGGTCATGACAAAGCAGGGTCCCAAGGGCAGCTACAGTGCAGTTTAACATGTGGCCACCCCATTGGGGGTCAAGGGCGCTCTCAACCAGGAGCTAGCGGGCATTGTCCCGCAGAAAAGGTGCCCAAGTGAGGAGGAAGGTCTCTGTCTTGTCCTGTAGATTGTAGATAACCCATTCATAGGCGGCAGTCTGGTACATTGTCGAGAGCCATTCATCATAGATGGGGTGGCACCAGTGACGGAGAATGCAGATCTTTGCTGTGGCGAGCACAGTTTGCAATCAACACTGTAAACCATGAAATATTAGCCAACAGTCTATCTGAGCTGGGAATTAGAGGTACCGCCCTTAAGCTGCTGACATCATTTCTCTCCGATAGGGTCCAATCAGTAGAGTCCGGAGCCTTTTCGTTCGAGCAATTTAAACTCCCCTGTGGGGTGCCACAGGGTTCGTCCCTGAGCCCTATGCTTTTTAACCTTTATGTTAAACTGCTAGCTATAATCATCAGACAGTATGGCTTGTCTGTGGTCTCATACGCTGATGACACCCAGTTAGTGGTGTCAGTTTCGAGCAAATGTTAAAGAGACAGCTGATCGATTTAATAGCTGCATGACACAGGTAAACCAGTGGATGAGGTCCAACTGCCTAAAATTGAACGGCGGAAAGACAGAGGTCCTTTTGTTAGGCACTGACACCTCCTTTTGTTCACCCAGATGGTGGCCCCCCAGCCTGGGAGAGTTTCCGATCCCAGTGCAGAAGGTGAAAAACCTAGGGTTCATTTTTGATGATAAACTGACATTCAAAAATCAAATAAGTACACTCACTTTAACCATTTTTTTCATCTTAAAAATGATCCGGAAAATCCGTCCTTTCATCCCGCCCGATTCCCTGAAAACACTTGTAACAGCATTAGCCCTGTCCAGATTGGACTACGGTAATGCTTTATACATGGGCATCCAAACGCAATCTCTGCAGAGGCTACAGCGTCTCCAAAATGCAGAAGCTAGACTACTGCTGGATATCCCCAGGTCCCAGCCAGTCTCCCACTGTCTGAAAACCTTGCATTGGCTTCCAGTGGATAAGAGGATCAAATTTAAATCCCAATGCCCAGCTTTTAAGGCATTGCACGGTGCAGGCCCTCAATTTCTGAAGAAACATCTGAACTGGTATGTGCCTTCTAGAAATCTGAGATCTGCACATAGCAAACTTCTACAAACTCCCAGGTTCAAGAACGCCCGATGGGGCGGAAGAAGCTTTTTGTTAAAACATGGAACTTACTTCCAGCCTGCATAAAGAACAGCCCTTCGCTGTTATCCTTCAGGAAATCTCTAAAAACCTGCCTCTTCTCCAACTAACATGTTCATTTACAGCTTCAATGGTAACCTTATCGGATTCACTGGTATAAGCGCCTAGACGCCCCTGGGCATTAGCGTGCTATATAAATATACAAATCAAATCAAATCAAATCATAGAAGGCTCTGAAGGTGGGAATGGTCCAGGGAGGCTGAGAGGTCATGTAGAAGGATCAGGGGAGGAGAGTTCACCACAATTTTATCATGGTCAATCTCAAGACAAAAACTGGGGGCAGCAGTCAACAGCCATAGTACTGAATGCTACCCTGAACCAGCAGTCACCGGCTATTGCAGGTTCTACACAGGGGGCCGCAGGCCTCAGCCATGGTGATGGTTGCTGCCATGGGGGCAGCACACCAGCCATAGTTCTGAATGCTTCCCAGGGGCAGCAGTCACCAGTCATAGTACTAAATCCTGCCCTGGGGTCAGCAATCACCAGCTATTGTGGCAGGTTCTGCCCTGTGGCATCAGGCATCAACCATAGTGATGCCCTGGGGGGCAGCACTCACCAGCCATAGTACTGAATGCTGCCCGGGGGCAGCAGTCACCAGCCATAGTATTAAATGCTGCCTTGGGGGCAGCAGTCGCCATCTATTGTTGCAGATTCTGCCCTGGGGGCAGCAGTCATCAGCCATGGTGACGGTTGCTGTCCTGGGGGCAGCACTGCCAGCCATAGTACTGAATGCTGCCCGAGGGCAGCAGTCATCAGTCATAGTACTAAATTCTACCCTGGGGGCAGCAATCACCAGCTATTGTTGCAGGTTCTGCCCTGGGGCACAGGCATCAGCCATGGTGATGGTTGCTGCCCTGGGGGCAGCACTCACCAGCCATAGTACTGAATGCTGCCCTGGAGCAGCACTCACCAGCCACAGTACTGAATGCTGCCCGGGGGGCAGCAGTCACCAGCCATAGTATTGAATGCTGACTTGGGGGCAGCAGTCACCAGCTATTGTTGCAGATTCTGCCCTGGGGGCAGCAGGCATCAGCTATGGTGACGGTTGCTGCCCTGGGGGCAGCACTGCCAGCCATAGTACTGAATGCTGCCCGAGGGCAGCAGTCATCAGTCATGGTACTAAATTCTACCCTGGGGGCAGCAATCACCAGCTATTGTTGCAAGTTCTGCCCTGTGGCACAGGCATCAGCCATGGTGATGGTTGCTGCCCTGGGGGCAGCACTCGCCAGCATTAGTACTGAATGCTGCCCTGGGGCAGCACTCACCAGCCATAGTACTGAATGTTGTCCTAGGGGCAGCAGTCGCAAACCATAGTATTGAATGCTGCCCTGGAGGCAGCGGTCACCAGCTATTGTTGCAGGTTCTGCCCTGAGCCAGCACTCAACACCCATAGTACTGAATGCTGCCCTGGGGGCAGCAGTCACCAACTACCTGTTGCAGGTTCTGCCCTGGGGGCAGCATGCATCAGCCATGGTGATGGTTGCTGCCCTGTCGGCATCACTCGCCAGCCATAGTACTGAATGCTGCCCTGGAGGCAACAGTCGACACCAAAGTATTGAATGTTGCCCTGGGGGCAGCAGTCACTAGCTATTGTTGCACGTTCCGCCCTGAGGGCAGTACTCACCCGTCATAGTACTGGATGCTGCCCTGTGGGCCAGCAGTGGCCAGCCATAGTATTGAATGCTGCCCTGAGGGCAGCAGGCATCAGCCATGGTGATGGTTGCTTCCCTGGGGGCAAAACTCGCAAGCCATAGTATTGAATGCTGCCCTGTGGGCAGCAGTCACCAGCCATAGTACTGAATGCTGCCCTGGGGGCAGCAGTCACCAGCTATTATTGCAGCTTCTGCCCTGGGGAAGAAGGCATTAGCCATGGTGACGGATGCTGGCTAGGGCAGCCCTCGCCAGACATAGTATTCAATGCTGCCCTGGGGGCAGCAGTCACCAGCCATAATACTCAATGCTGCCCTGGGGGCAGCAGTCACGAGCTATTGTTGCAGGTTCTGTCTTGGGGGCAACAGACTTCTGCCATGGTGATGATTACTGCCCTTGGTCCGCAGCACTTGCCAGCTATAGTCGGGGTAGCTGCCCCGGGGGCAGCAGTCACCAGCCATAGGGCCTGATTTGGATGTAGGTCGGAGGCTTTCCAACTGACATCTAAGGTTTAAACTCAGACTGCTGTCTTACAAAGACGGAGGGCGGAGTTTAAACCAGCTGGTTAATCCAACTCGGTTCCGTCGGCCAGTCGGAAGGGCCTCATAATTCGCGTTTCCGCCATTGGGATTATGATGGCACTTTCCGACAGCAGTTCCATGTCGGCCTTTCCGACATGTAACTGTTGTCGGAAAGTGTCTTGAGGGCCCCTAGCAGGGCCTTCTTCCCTCCTGGCTGTCTAGTTGTGGCCCTGGGGGGTACTCATCCCTGCACTGGGTGGCAGGCATGTGCAAAAACTTCAATTTTTCAATGGGAGCTTGTGCTGCGGGCGGTATTGGCCCGCCGCACAAGCTCCCAATGAGAGATGAAAGTTTGCAATCGCACTGTGTCCGGTCGCATCCAAATTGCGGTGTTGGAACCGCCGAGCTGAAGATCTGGGACGCTGAACCCTCCCCTGTCATAGGGCAATGTCAAAACCTGCCACCGCACTCTCGGTCGCTTACCCCCCATACTAATCTAATCAGATGAGAGCGTAATGTTAGAAAGAAGCTATTCGGTAAGGGGATCGGAATATTGTTAAAGAGGTATAAAAATGTTGGCAGCACAATCATTTTAATCAGGGCCACCCGTCCCGCGAGAGAGAGGGGGAGGCGTAGCCATTTTTCTATCTGCGCCTCCAAATTATGAACCGCTTGGCCGTAATTGAGCCTAAGCAGTTGGTCAGTGTCTAGATGGATGTGAACGCCCAAATATTTGATCGAATTAGTGCACCAGTCCAGCGGGCTCTCACAATCCCATTGTACTGTACTGGATGTTAGGGGGAATATTACCGATTTGCGCCAGTTTATACCCAGCCCCGAAAATTGTCCAAATCGGATGATTTCCCGTATCAAGGGGTCCAAATTCTCCTGAGGTTTACGCACGTAGAGAATAACATCGTCCGCATATAGAGAAACCAGCAATGGTCCAGTATTAAACTGCAGACCTCTTTGTAAATGCTTCTCTTGGAAATGTCGGACTAACGGGTCCATTGCAAGTATAAATAAAAGTGGCGACAAGGGGCAGCCCTACCTGGTGCCTCGCGATAACGTGAAGGGGCGGGACAGGGTACCATTTAATCGCAGTCTCGCAGTGGGACCGCTGTACAGCATCGCCGTGCTGGCCACAAATCCCTTGGGCATACCCATTCTTAGCATTACGGATATAAAAAAGGGCCACTCCAAGGAGTCGAATGCCTTCTCTGTGGCCGCCGCGGGGACCTCAGGGTTTATTCTATGTAGGACCGCAAACAGGGTACGGAGATTAACCGAGGTAGACCTTTGAGGAACAAATCCCGACTGCGCCGGGGCAATGATCTTGTCCATCAAAAGGGCGAGGCGGAGGGCAATCATTTTAGCGAGGATCTTATAATCCAAATTTAGTAGGGATAGCGGCCTGTATGAGGCACAATGTAGGGGATCTTTGCCCGGCTTAGGGAGAAGGATAATGACTGCTTCTCTGAGCGTGGGAGGTAGCATGTTCCTCTCAAGAGATTCGGCATACACTTCTATCAACTTAGAGGCCAGCAAATCCTTATATGTCATATAAAAATCGCCGGTAAAGCCATCCAAGCCAGGTGCAGTGGAGCCATTCAGAGCCTCTATAGCGCTAATGACCTCCTCTAAGTCTGCGAACTTAGTTTGGTGTGCATGCAAATGCTGCATCGCTGATCCCTGGTGAGTTGCAACTATTACTGCTGAAACAAGGCCAATGGAGGTACCAATGGGTGAGGCTGACTGGCCTCAAAAGCAGGGCCAGCTTTAGCGCTGGTGGCACCCTGTGCAGCAATGTTTGTTGGTGCCCCCAATGACCACCTCTGCCAGAGAATCCCTCACTACCACCCTTTAACAGTGCCCCTCAAGTCTCCATAACCACACTCTCTCAGATGCATTTAATTTGATTTACAGAGCCACTGATACCAGCACTTTACACCACACACATTACACTGAGACAATCAATTATACATGTGTAAATCACTGTATAGGAAATGTTAAACAAGCATTTGCAATGCAATAGGTCTCGCATTTACGCGAGTTTAAGCTATTGGCATTGTAAATGACAATGCGTTTTATTTATGTTTCAAAAAACAAAACATAAATAAAAGGCATTGTCATTTACAATGCCAATAGCCAAAACTGGTGTAAATGCTAGACCAATTGCATTGCAAATGATGGTTGTTACTTTTTGTCCTGGCACTCCACTAAGAATGTTTCTTTTTGTTAACGGCTTCCCTGACAATGCTTTGTGGGTGACTCATGCTTCCTGCACTCGGCAGATAATTACTGTGCAAGTTCCGGGCTCTGCAGGAGGCACAGTGATTAGAGCTGCCTTAAAAGTTTCCAGCGGGCGTCAGAAGCAGACCTGCTGGCTGAGACACTCTTGGTTACTCAGCGAGTCTGTTTCATTTTTGCAACATTTCGTCTGTCAGCCTGTTAATTCGTAAATGCATGAAGACAGGGGGAAGGTAAGATTCATCTTGTTTCTAATGCTATGGCCAGCTCTACCCCTCCCCCTCCTCCAATGTCCGGCCCATGGCTTACAAGAGAAACAGGAAGAATCTTACCTTCCCCCTGTCTTCATGCATTTACAAATTAACAGGCTGGGGGAAATGTCTGTGCACACTAAGCACCAAGATTATCAATTATCAACGAGCCAGGTGTCAAATGCATCACTCTTTGGCGCAAGTTGAAAAGGAATTCCATTACGTGTGATGCCTTTTAAGTATTATTCACTGGTCACTGGAATCATGAAACAGAAGCTCAAATTATGCGGCACACGTTACGTATTACCCAATTGGTTTTGTTTTTTACAAGTTAACACTATCTGGGCAAAGTCTGATTAGTTTCCCTCTGACACCAACATACAGAAATAAGTAACAAAGTTCAATAGTCAACCTCTACGAAAAGCCTACCACCAAAACATGCCGCTGCAGTGTTAGTAACTTTTGATCCGGTTGAGCTAGAAACAATTTGTTGAAGTCTGCAGACAATCCCTGTGGCCGACAGAACACCCGTGATCATTAAGAAAGCTGGTGGATAAAGTTACGGTCAGGTGACTACGTCCATCGGGAAGACTTCAACTCCCAGGTGCACTTGCTGCTGCGAGCTAAATTTAGCAGATTTAAAGGGCAATTTGACCTGGGAAAAAACCACGCTGAATGCGCACTTTCTATTATTACTTAGAGAGCGCAATGGCCAAGCTGGAAAACACGTATGGGATAATGTAAAGTGCCATCTATTTTCTAAAAGCTTCCATCAGCATAACAAGAAGACCGCGAGCGGTGCGTGCGCACTGCAAGGAATGCAGATACCACCCTGCGCGCCGCTGCTCGCTCCCGCAAGCAAAACGCTGTGGGAGTGACCAGTAAACAAAGAGGTGGGACATGCTCCTGCCTTTGGCCATTTGTGTGCTTTCATTATTGAAAGCCACACGCAAAGGCCAATCAAATGTGTGGGAGTTGCTAGACCCACACGGGAAGTTTTGGAGTGCTCACAAGAAGCCTCCCATAGAGCAGCGCATGCGCGCTGCGCTAGGGTCGACCTAAAAAGGCAAAGGACTACAAGGTGTAGGAGTCACTTGACCACCATACAACCATGGTTGGGGGTTCTCTTTACTAATCAGAATTGATTTCTATACAAATGAACACTTTGGATAATCAAAGATTGGGGCTAAAAAACCATAACGCCCTAATTTATACCTTGCAGTTTTCATGCAGCTCTTAGATGACAGTTAATAGCTCACTGTTCTATGTTAGGATTCTAACATATAAACTGAAAGTAACAAAAGGATCACTCTGACAAAAGCAGTAACCCACTGACCTATTTCCATTATGTGCACTTTGGGATCTGCATGGTACATGTTCTTTGTAGCAGGCGCATTAACCCTTTGCGCTACCTTTCTATGAGTCAAAACTTCCACTAGACAAAACTCTGAACACTCTCAAGGAAGAACATTAATCACCGGAGTTATCATGACATTTTTACTGTTGCTGACACCCCCACCCAAAGACAGCACCCTGTGCGGCACATCGGTCGCACCGCCCTACAGCTGGCCCTTCTCAAGGGTCCTGTGACTTCAGTGACAGATTCACTGTTGCTCTAGGGTGTAATGCGTCATAGGTCTGCCCGCAAGACTGGAGGTGAACTTCAGTATGGATTGTGGTGGACACTGCTAGGGTCCACCTACTGGTGCTAAGACACCAGGGCTTCTAAGGCTTTGTGGGGCCTTCTAAGGTCTAGCATGGGAATGTGCTCCCTCAGGAGAGTGGTCTGGGGACTGGTCATGAAGGTTGAACCCAGTTCCAAATTTGGTAGCTCTGACCATAGTGCCACATCCTCTCCCCCACTGAACACCATACTGCCCCACTGAGAAAAACTTGCAGTGTCTTCAACTACAACCCAATTGTGCCCCGCTATAAACACCTGGATGTGACTCAATTCAAATTACGCACTAGACAAGAGCAATATGCTGCCTAAAAAAAATTAACAACATTCTAGAAAAAGCAAACACTCATAGGGAATGCAAGATTAAGTAAAGCATGGGAAATGTAAGCAGGAACAATGCTTTTACACTTACTATTCAGAAATAAGTGAGTGCTTTTGCCTGAAAAGTTAAGGACATGACTACAGGGCCGGAAGAGACCCATTGCAATGTCAATTGCTTATATTCTTACAAAACGTAAGCAGTATGGTTTAAAAAGACCACATCCTTGAACACAGACCTGTTGTACATATTTTGTTTTCCAATCCACCCATTAATCAGGCATTGCAGTACCTCCAGGATTGGTGCACTTCCACACCCGGGGAAAACAATGCTGTTCAAAGAAAGACAAGCAAACAAATGTAGCGCTTCACTGGCAAACTCTGTAAAGTGACGCTGATGTGTTTGGGTGTGACTAAAATAAATCTGAACACTTTGCGACCACTCTGTCTTGCTTTATTTAGTTTGTTTTCATATTTTGAACCTTTTATTCCAGAGGCTGCACTTTGGAATAGAAAAATGTACGGAAAAGACGACATTTCCAGCAAAAGTGATTTTCTGTTTTGGATCCATTTCACAGGGGAACAAATAAACGAATGGTGAAAAGAGAGGGTGAGAACCGTTTCTTGAAGTCACGGTTTTCAGTAAGTGAGGAGGAGCTGCTAGACAGAAAGGGTGGGAATAAGAGGAAGAAAGAGAGGGGGGCAGCTACCAGCGTCAGAGCAGAAGTGGACACTGTCCTTGTCTTCTCTGGGCAAGAAGGAAAAGACAGAGTCCTTTTCCTTCTCTGCCCGCCCCGCCCGTCCCCGAATGGCCACAAACGCCAAGCCTTATCTGTAGGCCTTGGCTATTTCTGCAGTCCTGGGACGCATGTTAAAAAGAAAAATCTACTAAATTGAAGAAGTAGGGGCACACCGTGCCCTTCCGATCCCGCCCACTTCGACCACTGCCTTTATAGCGCTTTACATCACATGTACACATTATATGTTGGCAATAAATCATATAAATGTGTAAATAAATGTACAGGATGTGTAACGTAAAACAGTGAGGGTTACAAGGTGAAGGAGTCGCATGTACTTCATAGCTCGCTGTGCTATAGTAGAAGGATTACAATTTATGAACTGCAAGTAACATAAGGATCTCTGTGTTAAAAGATCCACTTACCTACAAACATAAAATAAAAATCTGACAACTGAGTTTCACATGTGCTTTGCAGGAGGCTTTGATGTAAAAACTGGGACTAGAGAAAACACATATCTTTTGAACAAATGCGTTACCCTCCAAAGTTATCTTACTATTACTTTTGTTCCCTAGGATTTACTGGGCACACAAAGATCTCTGCAGCAGGTGCCTTAACCACATGATATTTTAAAATGTAGACTTTGCAACTAATTAAGCAGAATTGATTTACTGCCACATTTCTTCTTGTTGCCAATATCTTTGTGGCAGAGGTTTCAAAAAATAAATTCATAAGCTTAAAGCCCATATTTTCCATCGGGGTTGGATCACTTTTTTGGCACAACCTCGCAGAAAAATCTCATTTGTTAAATCTCGGAATGTCCTCATGATAGACGGTAAAACATGTGTGAGGTGCTAAGATCTGATGCCACTTCTTATGAAGTCACTTCCTGTGATGCAGCACCATGATGTTGCGCTTTGATCACTTGCATACTGGTTAATTCCGTCCACTTCTTTTTTTAGGACCTGCGCCCTGGTTTCAAGACGTGCAAAAAGTGTTAGTAACAGTAGAATTTGGTGCAATTGAAAGCACCGGTTATGGCACATAAATTGGTTTCTTGAGAAATGCCTTCCTCGCAACATTTTCAAGCAAGTTGGACTCGGATTGGTAATGCGGGCACTCGGGCAGTGCCCGAGGGGCCGGTGTCCAGTTCCAGCTGTGGGCTGCTTTTTTGAGCAGTCTGGGGGGCCGATTTGGGTGGTTTCTGCATTGTTCGGATACTGCCAGCGGCCCAGTGGGTGCCTGAGTGGCCTTTCTGGAGGCAGATGGGCATCCATTACCTCCCTTTTATCAACGGGCAGAGGTGTCACTCCCTTTCTCTCGCTGGGCCGACCCATTAATATAGGCATATTGTGCGGGGGAAGGGGGCCTGAGCAGAAGTGGCCTCACTTGTTTTCAGGTGTTTCACCAGTGTAAACTAATCCGTGCATTTTTTTTCTGCCCCTTTTTTAAATAAAATTTCGCCGAAGCAGTGTTTTGTGGAAAGACAATATGCAAATGTGGGCCACTTTTTTTTAGTGTGCCCGGTCTGATTTTTAATCCCAATCCAACCCTGGGTTGGAGGAGACTCCCAATTTCTAACCTCAGGAAGGCATTTTACCTTTATGTGTATTTTAAGCAAACTGGATAAACGCCATTGGAAATGTAACCACCTGAGATCTATTTACATGGCTCGGTCTGGTGGCATCCTTTTCCCACCTGCTAAACCCTCTAACAAACTGATGGATGCATAGCTCAATGAGGTAAACGGACGACACTTTCATGAATAACAAGTCACAGGTTACAGTGCGGATTTTAAAATGGGTCATAGCATCATGCGCTATCAACCACTGTATGAAATGTTTAACAAAATTACATTTGGATTATTCAAGCTTCTGCAAATGCAGATAAATAAGGGAGGTGGGATAGTTGAAGGGTGTCTGTTGTAATGTGCATGGCAATGCTACTCTTTTAAGTGCTTTAATCACATTTCTTAGAGAGCGGCTCCCAGCTCTCGGCCAGCGCAGGCATAGTAGATAAAGGAGAAAGACTTAACTTGTTACCACCACAAATTTCTACCCCAGTACGCTAAAAATAGCACTAAGTAATTTTCAAAATAGTCCATTATTTGGCAAACCGGACAAATCATATTTTCCAGCACAACCGGAAAAATGTACCCAAATGATGCTTTGATTCAAATTTGACCACACTGCTTTCGTGGAGGGACAGACAGACGAGCAGGCATCCACCTACGGGCAGCAGCGGTACTTTTAAGCTCTCCGCCTACTTAGGGGAGGCACAGACGATTAGAACACGTGTTGTATGGCAAGGCAGTCACGCCAGCAGTGAGTTCCCCAAATATTCTTTTTTATAAATGCAGATTTATATAGCGCTAACTCGACCCGAAGGTATTGGAGCGCTTTACACGAGCACCGGTTACGTTACACAAGGACACATTAATTTTTTGGGTGGGCACGGGGAGATTTACCCAGAATCACAGGATGTGGATGCGACCCCGAGGCTCGAACCTTGGTTTCCAGCACCAAAGCCGGGGTCTAGCCGTCAGACCACATCCTCTCCCCATATTTAACACCCCAATATTTGAGTACGGGAGTTAACCCTCTAGAAAAGCATCTCGCCCTATCCAGAAATATTTGAGGTGTTCGTTCCTACGCGTCCCCTGAAGGTTTCTCAGGAAGCACATAAATAAAAACACTTCCGGGTGCACACGGAAGAAAGCTTCAGTAATAAGAATACTGGCCAACACGTCACTAAAAGGATGCTGATCAATTCAGGAGAGGAGGAGATATTTCTTCCGGGGCAGAGGCACTTTTCCCGGGGCTTTTGGTCCGCCTTTTCCGGACTGGGTTGTGTTTTTTGTTTTTTTTTAAACCAATCGCAAGAATAATGGGGGCATTGCGGTAGCCAGGCCTCGCCCACTCTCTTTCCTTAAATCATTTCAAACGTATGGAAGTAATCGGATTTTAACGATCTTCAATCGGAAGGTAATGCCCGTGAATGTTTCCCCTTTTTTGGGAGTTTTGGCGTGTTTGTTCTGTGGCCAAGCGCCTTTCAATTTCTCCTCTTCTAACCATATACTTTCTATGTTTCTGGTCTCTTATACAATTTCTTTTTTTTTTTTATATTGTCTCCTCGGTTACTAGCTTCGTTCTGTTGCTCCCTTTGTCTGCTAATCCGTTCTCGGTTCATTCTATGCTATCTATCCCTTTCTCACCAGTCTCTTTTTATCTCACGCATTTTTAAAATATAATACATCTTCTTTCAACGTTCCCTCTCTTTGGACTAATCTTTAGTACCATCCTGTTAGTTCTGCGTGTTTCTGTTTTGCCTGATACACATGAGCTTTTAATCATATATTTTTCTTTCTGTTGCTTCCACTTTCACATGTCTCTTTCCTCCCATTCTAGCCGAATATACTACACTGTCAGTGTATTAGCGTAGTCTAATGATGAGCCCTTCATCCCCATGATGGGACTTTTCCTTTAACCTCTAGTCCAAAATGAGGCCCTCCTTAACCTCGGCACTAATTTTTTTTAGAATCCCCTTGCTCTTAAGTCCTATAGCTCCTTCTGTACCCCCTGCACGCACCAGACCTTAAAGCTCCCTTCTGCACTCCTCAACTTCAGAAACACCTATCCGCTTCAATCCCGCAATCTAGTGACGAGAGCCCTCTGTGTCCCTCCACCTGTTTGTTACCTGTATGAAGGGCCGTCCTGTCATGGATTGCCAGATCCTAAGGACTGAATGTGCTGCTATCAGTGCTTTAAATGGGCCGGTAATGCCCGGTACGGAGTACCGGCACTTTTCTTATTCTGAGAGGCAGAGTACCGGCACTTCTCAAGAGCGACGTAATACTTTTAATTGGAGAGTACCGGCACTTCTCAGAAACAAGCAGGTACTCTGCTACGGAGTACCTGCACTTCTATTTTTCCATTTCAAGCACTGGCTGCTATTCCATGCGCGCACAGTCGTTGCAGATTGCGGACCAGTTTTTTGCGAATGGACTAGGATTTTGTAAACCGGCACATATACAAATATGTCTTTTCATAAAATACCCAGTGACAAGGAATGGCAGGATGATCTGCCTAATCAGTACATGTTAGGCAGATCGTAGTTTGCAATCTGTGATTGCCCATCATCGCAGGAATGGTGGCCTGCAAGAGCCAGCGGACCACTATGTCTGTGATTGTGCTTAAATTAAGAAAACTTGTTTTAATCTTTTGTATGCAGCCTGTTTTCCTTAAGAAAGTAGAAGTGCATTGAAAAAAAAGTTTAACTGATAGCTCCCTGAAATTTGTTTTCAATATTCACAAAGAGGAAACGGTATAGAAGGGAGCCATTCCCCTTTACGAGTCAGTAACTCATCAATGGTTAGTGACCACAATTAAGACCATTGATATTTCAGGGTACGAATCACAATTTGGAATGGACACCCCCAACACACTCATCCCAAATAGCGATTTCTAAATCATTTATTGACCACTTTACAGATATGGAAACACTTTTTCGAATTGGGAAATGTTTACTAAATACAAACGTGCTTTTTAATGGTTGCAAACCCTCTGATTTACAGATTAAGGTTTGCAACTGTTAACAAGTTTTGTACATCCGGCCCTAGACTTTTTAGGTCTCGCCTAGCGTTGCAGCGCGCATGCGTTGCTCGCTTTGCGAGGCATGCGCTATATACTATAGCGTGTAAACTTTCTGGAAGCTCCGCCCATCTTTTTGATTGGCTTACATCCTAAATGCTGCCTTCTAATTGGTTTTAGGCTTGCTAGTCCCTCCTCCTGACGACCATGTTGTGATTTGTATCCTTCCCTGGCTATTGGCCCCTTTACTCAAACACTATTTTCTGCCCTGTGTCCCCCCCGCCCCCTCCCGCAGTTCGTGACTTTTCGCCCCACTCTCACCCCTCCCGTTCGTGCCTTCTTAAATGCCCGCACTCCCATTTTTAATGCAATATGTCGTGCGTAAATGCGAGTCGCATTGCAAATGCTTGTTTTAAAGTAGTCCGACGAAGCCGTAGTGTACTGGAAGTGACATCCCTAGGGTGCACCGGAAAAGAACCCTTGGTTGCTCCGGAAGTCTTGTTTTAGGTTGAGCCTGAGCCAGCACGCTAGCTCTGCTCTGTTTAGTTTCCTGTTCCCACCCTCCTCCCGTTGTCCGCGTTTCTTTTGTTCCCGTACTTATTCTTTCAATTACGGGAGACTGCGTAATGGGCGGACACAGCGCGCAACCCCAACAGGTTTCCTAATGAGAACGCCCTGTGTACTCTTGTCACCATCACTGCTTCTAGAAGCTGTAAATAACATGTATTGATCTTTCGCGTGTATAGCGCGCTGAGAGCGCTGCGTGGGTTCTTGCCATTGACCTCGGTGCTTGAAGGTCTGCTCATCAAGCAATGCATAAGCCACTTTCTGTTCCCTGAGGGAATAGAAGCCACCCCTCATCCCCCCCGCCCCTCCTGCACTTGAAAGCTCCCACTCAACCATCACTATATTGGGGGGACCGGTGCTCCCGCCTGCTCTGTAACGCACCCAGCGTGTCTTACCACTCTTAGAGTCCTCCTGCACTCACTAATGATCAAAACAAACAAATACGCCCCTGCTGCCTTTCACCAGCCCCAGGTTGTTAAACGTGTCCACGAAGTCTGCCAGCACCGCCGTTCTGTTACAAATTTTCCCAAGTGCCTCGAGACTTCGGAGTGGGTCTTGTGCGCTGCACTATTACATTGCTCAGGCGTGCTTGTGTTTTTAATAAGTGTCCCATAAGTGTTTGTAAGTTATGGAGCTGTTGAAATCAGAGCGACGATTCCCAGTAGAAAAGAACACACACTTAATTATAGTTTGTATTATAGCAAGACCACCGTGTGGTGGGCTGGGACCACCCAAACATTCCACATTACTGCCTAATAAGGGGCTATTCAGGAATGTGAACACTGCCACCCTGCAGTGGCCCACCCACTGTTTGGACTACCAAAGATGGTTCTTGAGAGTGGTCTGTGCAGTAGGGAAGAAATTCCAAATATACCTTCACGTGGTGATTAAGCATGGATGGGCCAAGAATTATTTTCATTTACAGTTTTAATTACAGAAACGCTCCATTTTAGATCAAACCACCCACAGCTAGGCTGCTGACAATGATGTTCCTTAGTATAGAACGCTGTGAACTGAATCACCTTCAGACACTCCTAAATGTTGAAACAAGGGAAACTGGGCACAGGAATTGGAAGTATTTTGTCTAGGCTCACACAGTTTGTCACAGTGGGGAGCTGTGGTCTGGGAGGAGTTGTAGTCGGAATGCGGGCTGCATTGGGGTAAAGGGGATTGGTGGGTGCATGTTCTGCTTAGAAGTGCTTTGATTAGACACAGTTCTTCTACTTGTATTTGGTTGGGGCTGTGTGCATGTTTTAGGCGAGCATGGCCCGAACTGGTGACCTAGTATATTACCACGAAGTCACGTGTTTGAATCCCTATAGTTCCACTCAGCCTTTCATTCATTCGACATCAATAAAACAAATCCCAGTGACGTCATGGCTAAACAAGCATTTGCAATGCAATAGGTCTCACAATTACGCGAGTTTGAGCTATTGGCATTGTAAATGACAATGCCTTTATTTATCTTTTGGTTTTTAAAACATAAATAGAAGGCATTGTCATTTACAATGCCAATAGCTTAAACTCACGTAAATGCGAGACCGATTGCATTGCAAATGCTTGTTTTTAGTTGGTGTCCAGACTGTGAGTGAGAAATTGAAGCTCCTTTTTCAAGGTTTCTCACCAGTTCAGTCAATATACATGGGGTTTCCATGGATCATTTTGCTGGTATAGTAATACGTGATTGTGTAGCCCTTCTGTATTTGTTCCAGTCAATAGCTTACAAATACCCAGCATCCAACCATCTACTTGAATTGAAATATCATAAGGTCCCTAATACACCGCTCTCTCGATAGCACCAATTTCACTATTTTCTTGTAGAGCCCAACACTGGGCATGATAAGCCTCTTGCTCTCCGCTGGCCCTTCTTTCCCACCATCTCTGACCACAGACCCATTTTTCTCTCGACATTGATAGAGTCTGACAGTCTAGGAGGTCCCCAATATATCTCTTCTTCTCTTGCCCAATTTTACATCTGGTGCTGCCCCATGTCTCTTCCTCGGAGAACACAACATTGGGCTGGCAGTGCTGGAGGAGATCATGGCACCTACCTCTTGTCCATGCAGAGTTGAAGTAATGCACATGCATAACCATTGAAGGAAATTAAACCATTACATTTATTTGCCTTCTGTGTCAAAACCAGTTGTAAGACAATGGGGGTATGGGAAACCACTGAAATGCATAGTAAGTTAAAATAAATGAAAAATGACTTTAATCAAGCATTCAAATGGCAGTGCAGTTACATAATAACAGTCCATTTTCGTGTACCAAAATAGGATTTCAAAACTTAAATAAAAAATGTCATAATGTGAACTGAAAGTATTCCTTAATTCCATGGATAGCTTAGTCTTGAAGCACAAAGTTTGAGAAACGGATCCAAAAGCCTTGTTACGTAACTCTTGTAATGAGGAATATATCAAAAGCACACACAAATCGGGACAGGTATTTTTTTGTTTTGATGTTTTCCTTCATGACTTTTTATGCCCAAGACCTGGCACCTTAGGGAAATTGGAGCAGACATTCTTCACTTTGCATTGGAACAGTGCTTCCAGGTGTCCAGAATCTAATGTTTGAGTCAATTGAATTGCTAGTGAAAGATAATATAACCATGATCAGTGTTAATATCAGAAAATAGTTGCTTGTGCCACTTGGTCAGGCCTTAGCATAGAGCACAAGGCCCAAAAAAACATTTATCGAGGGTCTAACTTTGTGTAGCTTTGCTAGACTGTTCGCATATATCGCATAATATAAAATATAACTGTCTCTTGCCATGTGACCAGTTATGAAATGCCACTTACTTCTCCTGCCCCTGGCACAACACATGATCAGACGTAATCTTTACAAAGAAGCAACTATAGTCTGCTGCCCTCTTTAGTTGTTGATATTATCTGGTGAAGCTTCAAGTTGTTGACCCTTTCCCGAATTGCAACTAATACTGCTGTGGGTGAGATTCAGTTCTAGGGTCTGTGGGAGAATGCTTCCATGTCATAGCCAATATGTACCACAGCTGAAAGACTGGTTATATACAAACCCAGCACATACATGTGTGCTCTGTTGCTAGCACTCTTGATGAGTACTTTACATACAGTACACCAATACAATATCTGTGACCTCACAAACTGATGCCATCTAGCTGCTGGCCCTTCTGCCACAGAGGTGCATACCTCTTCCAAACTCAATTTCTCACTGGGTTCTAACTCATGTCTGGGTGCCAGTGGGAGGAGGTAAAGTGTATAGTTTGCTGATTACTAGATCCTCAGTGTGCAATGATAGCGCGGATTGGAGCCACAATGAAATAATGATTCAACCTTTCAGTTACCATCACTTACAGGGTCAAGCCCCATGCCCGCGCTGGTTTCTTCTCACTTCATGTGATGGATTTTTGCCACAGTATTTTGATTCAAAGAGCTATTTTGGCATCACAAGCTAAATTTCAATTACAATTCCAAGTTCAGTCAATGATGAGTTTAAATCAGTTTAAAAAGCTTTATTCTCATTAACAGATTAGTGTCTCTTTATTCAAATTAGTCAAATCTTTAGTAAGATTACAGAAATCTCATATAAAGGTTTGGTTATAGTAAAATAATACATCAAGCGCATTCCATAAAGAAATAAAACAGTAGTCTAAAGAACAGAATTTCTAAATTAGTAGAACTCAAGGAGTTCGCCAGGCCCAACAGCGAGACCACAGAATTGTCCCCCCTCCCAAGACCTCTGCAACAAACTTGGCACCTTCTTCCACCAGAAGATCAGGAAGATCTACGACTGCTTCGACACCCTAGACCAGGCCGCCATACCGGCCACCATCGCACACAACCAAGCCGCCCCCAACAGACCGTGCTCTGCTGGACCCCGCTCACCAAAGAGGACACGCTCAAGACCATGAAGAGCATCCACTTGGGAACCCCGACAGACCCATGCCCGTACCACATCTTCCACAGAGCAGCCGCCGCCATCGGTTCCCAGCTCCGCCACACCATCAACTTCTCCCATCGAAACCGCCACCTTCCCCGTCGACTGGAAACACGCAGAGATCAACGCCCTGCTGAAGAAGCCATCCTCAGACCCGTCTGACCTCAAGAACTTCAGAACGATCTCTCTCCTCCCCTTTCCAGCCAAAGTCATAGAGAAGGCCATCAACGCGCAGCTCTAAGAGTTCTTCGAAGCGAACCATGTCCTTTACACCTCCCAATCCGGCTTCCAAAGCAACCACAGCACAGAGACTGCACTCCTCCCCGCCACAGACGACATCTGCTCTCTCCTCGACCAGGGCGAGACCGCAGCCCTCATCCTACTAGACCTCTCGGCAGCCTTTGACACTGTCTCCCACCGCACCCTAATTGCCATAATCGAAGACGCCGGCATCCGCAACAAGGCACTGGACTGGGTCCGCTCCTTCCTCGCCGGCCGGACCCAGCGAGTCAGACTGCCGCCATTCCTCTCAGAACCTACGGAGCTCAGCTGTGGAGTTCTTCAGGGTTCCTCCCTGAGCCCCCTTCGCTGCCATAGTCAGAAGCTACGGACTCAACATCGTCTCCTACGCCGACGACACCCAGCTGATCCTCACCAATGAACCCATAACCGCCAGAACCAACTTCCACAGTGGAATGAAGGCCTATTTTCCATTTTGATGGGCTGCACATTTAACTACAGCAAATAGGTATACTTGAAGAGGTCATGAAACCTCTTTGTGACTATAATTCCCAAAATCATTGCCAACACCAAAGCCGTACTGACTTTCTATAAAAATAGCCACTCTCATTTGAGCAGTTAAACTGCATGCTCTGGTAAGGGCAATCAATTCTGCAACTTGTGCTGAGGTAATCCCATGAAGCTTCACCAACATAATTTATTGTACACACAGCGGTAGCTCATCTTGGGGTACCTTCATTATTTCTCAGACATGAGTCGCCTACAAAAAGTGGCCTGGCTCAATCGGGGGTTCATTCTTAATATCAGGTCTAGTCTTTTTGCATAAATCCGTGACATCTAGGCAATCATGTTCAATTTCATCACAAACTGTATCATTTATGGGCAACAAAGTTGATGGATTTACCATTTGACAGCGTTTCAAAACTGTTGTCAGATTACAAATTTCTCTGCTCCTATTTTGTGAGCCTATTATGGGGCATAAATTGGGTTTTTGTTCATGTCAATAGAAGCTCCACAGACCATTACAGTTAAAGGATATTCTATCACCATGCTCTCACTCTTTTCCAGACTTGTGCTCACCCCGGCAACCGCTTTAAGGCAGCTGGGTAGTCCTGTGGCAACAGGGTCAAGGGGTGGTCAAAAAGTATGCTATTGGTTTCCGAGCATCACCATGTGTTTGAGTCATCACTGAGAGAGCACAGACCTCCCTCTCACTTCAAAATAATGTAATTTCTTTACTGTAATCTGGCATTGCTAGGGCACAACAAAGCTTTCCTTCAGCTCTAGGAAGGCTTTCAAGCATTCGTCGTCCCAAGGAAGCAGATCAGACACATCCTTGTGTGTCAGCCTCAGTAAAGGCTTTGCCACTAGGGTAAAGTTTGGTATCCACTGTCTGCAGTAGCCTACCATTCCCGGAAACATCCTTACTTCTTTCTGTGTTCAAGGTGAATTCATCTGAAAAATTGCTTCTACTCTATGGTGATTCGTTTCTAGCTCCCTTCTCAATTATGTGTCCCAGATATTGAACTTCTTTCTGACAGTACTGCAGTTTAGCTGGTGACACTTTATGTCCATTTTCATCCAGGTGATTCAACAAGGCAATGGAATCTTGTTTACAAGCTTATTGTGTCTCTGATGCCACAAGTAGATCATCTATGTTCTGCACAAGAACTGATCTGTAGGGCATTTGTAATGACTCCAAATTATTTTTCAAGAGCTGGTTGAAAATAAATGGACTCTCCGTATACCCTTGTGGGACTCAGCACCACGCCAAGACTCTCTGATGGAAAATAAATTAAAAGAGGAACTGGCTATCGTCATGCAATGGCATTGAGAAGAAAGCCTGACAAAGATCAATGAGAGTAAACCATTCTGCAGTACTTGCAATTTGGAATAATATTGTGGTTGGATTCGATACCACGGCACAACCTGGGTCAACTATTTTGTTTATCTTTCTCAGATCCTTAACGATCCTATACGTTCCATTGGGTTTATGCAAACCCCTGATCGGAAAGTTACATGAACTCCCAATCAATTCCCTCAAAATCCCCTTCTGTATCAAGGTTTCTTTCTATTACAGGCGTTTTTCCTGCAATTGAGGCAGATAGTACGGGGTAGTGTTCTTGGGTATGCTGCTTTCACCTTTAAAGAAATTTGGACTGGTTCTACTCCTTGAATCAGTCCAATGTCTTTCCCTGTGAGATCCCATTCTTCTGGGTTCACAGTTTCCCTGAAGTCAGTGGGTAATTCTTCAGTTGTCACTAATGGAAATAATCCTGCAACTGTCTTTTGTTGAACCATTATAAACTCTATCTTCATCATGCATCTGATACTCTACACCATCCGTGTGCACTAGATTGTACACTTTAACTTGCTCAATAAATCTCTCCCTAATAGATTTACTGGACTTCTGTCACAAACAACAAATTGGTGATTTTCTTCAAAGAGCTTATTTTTACTGGGACCTTCTCTGAAACTGGATTGATGATCTGTTTATTTGAAACACCTGCAACTTGGATCTTCTTTCCTGAGCGGGGTAGATCTGGGACTTCCACAGTTCCAACAGTGGATCTAGAAGCACCAGTATCTCTGATCAATGATACGGGGTGGCCATTCCCCTCACTTTCTACGAATGGACCACTCTGGTCTACCTCTAAGACTGTGCCAAGCATGCAGTCTTCCTCCCCCCGCCTCCCCCCCCTTCAGGCATTATCATTGAGACGTATCCGAGCCTGAGCGATCATTATCAAATAAAGGAAATTGCTGAAAGGCATTCTAATTTGAGTTGGGGAATTGCTGTAATGTATTTTGATTTGCGTTTATAAAAGGATTTGTATTTGCGTTTGGCATCTGGTTCAAATTAAATCTTAGGTTTTCCATAATCTATGGGACCATTTGAACTTGTGGGACCAGCATCTTTGGCACTTGTTTTTGCATTGGTCCTGCATCTGTTGTACTGGTATATTTTGCATCTGCACTCCTTTCTGCATTTGCACATTTCCGTTTGCATTATCAGGATTAAATCTACACTCCCTCTTCCAATGCCCAATCCTGTGACAGATGTGACAAGTAGTCATTTTCTTCAATGCTGCAACCTTCATTCCTGAGCCTGGCTAGATCAATCATCGGAGCACTTCTACCTCTAGCTTGTGAAACACCAAAACCTCCTAAAATTCCCTGAAAACCTGGTTGTGGAACAGCAAAATCTTGCATAACTCCTTTTTTTTTTTTCCTGCCAAAGAAGGATTCTGAAAACCTTTCTGAGCCAACATGAATTTCTTTTTAATCTTTTTCTGTTTTATTTCTTGTTTATCACTGCACTATTTGGCATACCTCAGGATCTCGTCAAGTGATTTACTCTTTCAGCAGATTACACTTTGGGTTCTATACAAACTGATCACTGGTCTCAATCCTAAAACAAACTGAGATACAAATATCCCCATGTCTTTCTCATCACTGTATTCTCTTCCACTGTGCTGCTGAAACATCTGCAACAACTGCTCCTAGTACTCGTGAACTGATTCTTTTGCTTCTTGTGTCGTTCGATTAATTTTCAACCAATCAAGATCTTTTGGAGGCACTCTGCCTTTCAGGAAAGTAATCACATATTTCTCCATAACTACAGGAGATGATGCATTAGTGTGTGCCATTATCGCTGGTTCTCCACATGGCCATTGTACAGCAGTCTTACACTCGGCCCCCAAATTTCTTGGTACCTTAATATCAAAGAATGTATTCACATCAATCTATAGCACTTTTGAAATTTTCGCAAATCGATCAACTTGTGTATACTACTGCACAGGTTTGTTTCTCACTTCTTAGGAAATTGTTCATAAAAGCTGCAAGATCTCCTCTACTCCAAGGTACATGGACATACACTCCTCCCGCTATTTCTATGTTTTCTTGCCTATTTGGTTTCAAATTTTTCTGTTTCACTCCATTTACGGATACATTTTATTAATTCTGTAATGTGCAACTGCATTCCTGAAGAACGCATTGTTTCAATTGCTTCATCAAATTGAGCCCTGTGACTTTTCTGCAAAGGAAAACTTTTAGAAAGGTTTACCTCGTATTTCCGAGCCAATTCGGACAATTTTATCATGTGTAATTGCTGCTTGTCTTGTAACTTCTTTAGACAGGTAAATCAATTCTTTCTCTTGATATTGGTTCAAATGTTCTAATTCTAAACGCCCCTAATTATTTCTTCCAGTTCTACTTTTAATTTGGGAATATCTAATGGTCTCTCCTTTTCAGGTTCTGGGTTAGCTTGTTGCACTGTGCTTGCTTTCTGTCTTTGCAATCCCTGCAGCTACTTCAAACCTGGTGGAAAAATTCCATCTTCAAACAAATGTTTCCCCGGAGGTTACTGATGTTGTGAAAACAAGCCTTCCCCCACCTCTTAAGGGCTGAACTGTCTGAGTTGGTCTCCATATAATAATCTGTGAACTTTGAGAGGTCGGAATAAATCCTGTTTTATAGGTAAACCTCCTACAGCTCCATGAGCATCTGAAGTCAAGGTAACATTTACTTGGGTATTTGCAACTAGTCTAGGCACTGTCTGTACAGTTACTGGTTGCGGCACTTGCACCGGACCATGCTTAACAGGTGTATTTACTACACGTTGAGGACCAGTCTGTGGCTGTGCAACGTGTGGTGGGGCAATCTGTAGTAATTGAAGGGGTCTTTCAATTTGTACCACTCTAGTTTCTACAGGAGCAGTGGCTATTGTACTCCCGATTGCGGCACCACTCTCCGTACTATCAGTTAGTGTTGCATAAGGTGGGGGTCGTGCAGCCAAAATGTCTTCTAAAATATCATCCTGTGAATCACTATCTGTCTCCTTTTCTTTTTTTTCCTCCTCTGTATCTTTTCCCTGGGTCTTTTTCTTTCCTTTCTCTGGTATTTCTGTAGAAATAGCTGGATACAATCAAGTGTCTTCAACTATGGCTTTCCTCCATCTCTACTCTTTTTCATCCCATCAAGCATCTACATAATTACGCATTGCCCTTTTTGTTCTTTTCTGATATTCCCTTTCTTTCTCTCTGGAAACCTTTTCCCACATATTGAAGGCTTCATAATGTGTAGGTCTAGGGGCGGTTTCATTGCGCACAATTTCTTTTTCAGTCTCTCAATAATTCTAGTCTCTAATCTACCATATTTGAGAAATCTTCAAGCACCTTCCTTCTCAGTGATCTTGCACCGTTGAAGCCATAAACATGTAGGTAATCCCAATTCAGTTGTCATATAATGTGCAGACATACCCTCGAGGTGCCTCTTCACCCTCCTGTACCGGAATTGTAACATCTCCCTTCACAAAACCTTTGAATTCTTTAAAACTTTTCATGATTCTGGCAAAATCTCAAAGTAAAGAATTTAAATTCAGTATTTTTATTCTATTTTGTAAACGTCAGATTTCCTTTACTCCAGTCCTGTCACAGTCGTTATTTTATCAAAATCATGTTAACAAATCCCAATGCGATATCCACACACACACACTGACCTAGCACAGCACCCTGACGTCACCAACCAAACACAGTCTGAAAGCACACCAACCAACCAATCTCAGCATGAAACACTGACGTATAAACTCACTCCTCGCAGAAGCTCACCCAAATTTCCAATGTCTCTCGTGCTTACACAAACCAACAAAAACTTCTCAAATGACAATAACAAAACCTATATCAATTCTTGTTTGCTCTTCTAAAGAAAACCAATAGTAATTCGTCCACACAAAAGAATTCCACAATCGCAAGTGATATCTCGACCAGCGTGAAATCCTAATCAATGCAGCTTCACCCTTTTGCGCAGTTAGGTACTGCTGACATCAATCCATATAAAACAACCACAACAGATTATTAGTATTTCTATCTCAATTGTGTAGGTTATGGTACCTCACACTGTACACCACAAAACCTGCAAACAAGAAATACCGTTCGACGATGGCTTACTCGAGTGTCTTCTACACTTGTCTTAATATCAATCAAGGGTCTTCTATACTTCAGTATGTATCCCAGGACTATACCGAGTCTAAAACTCTTCAATCTCTTTACATAGAAACAATAAACCTCTTCATTTCATCAATCCATTCACTCTCAACAATACAACTGTAAACACAATTATAAGAGACGTTGCATCACCTTATTAATACTCACACCTCCAAAACAACCGCATTAGAAAATCGCACCAGGTCAGCTGCTCAAACTCTGGGCATTGGATTTTAGGATTCAGGTATTTTATTCTAACTTGGGTAATTATTTATAGCTCTTTAATCAAGGTGCAACTACAAGACTGATACCAAAATTAAATAATATGGTTCAACCTTTCAATTACCATCACTTACAGGTTAAGCCCCGTTCCAGCGCTGGTTTCTTCTCGACTCAGGTGATCTTTGACACTGTATTTTGATTCAAAGTGCTATTTCGGCATCACAAGCTACATTTCAAATACAATTCCAAGTTCAGTCAGTAATGAGAGTTTGAATCAGTTTTAAAAGCTTTATTCTCATTAAGAGATTAATTAGTGTCTTTGTATTCTTTTTATTCAAATTAGTCAATAAATCTTTGGTAAGTTTTCAGATATCTCATAAAAAGGTGTGGTTAGAACAAATAGTCAAATAATGCATCTAGTCGTTCCATAAAGGAGTAAAACCCTATTCTAAAGAACACGACTGGAATTTCAAAGTTAGTAGAACTCATGAAGAGTTCAAGTTCAAAGGAAAAGAGTGAGCTCAAAGGAGCGTAAAGCTCAAAGGAGCGTAAAGCTCAAAGCCAAATTAAAGCAGCAGAACTTCCCATAAAGAGTAGGTCATGAAACTCAGCCGAGTCTCAGTAATACGAGCAAATGATCATACACTTGCAGTAGCAGTTTGTATACACAAATCATCAAAATAAAGTAAGGATGGACAAAAGCAGCAGTAACCACAACCATCAGTCTAGGACAAGGGAAATTGGACAAGAAGGTGAGTAAGGAGTGGAGAACAAAACACTGAAACTAACTAGGAACACGCACTAATATAAAAGACATGAATACATGTTGCAGACATAGTAGCAGGCTTCTTCCTCTCTGGACCAATCAGATAGCAGCACTCTTCTTTGAGCAGGTTCAGCTCTTCCTTTCCTGTGAAATTACATGCGGCTTGTAAAGCTTTATTGTAAAGTGAGCTAAAGACATTCTTACGTAGTTAAGTTCTGGAAACGTAAGCCTTAATTCCCATAGGCATTGAACACAGGTTGGCCACCTAAATATTACATGTTTCTCTGTGTGAACAATGAACTGTACTAGAGATAAACTTCAACTTGGAAAGTCATTGTTAGGTAATGCATTTCATTTAACACGAACCAGAATTATTGTTTAAAATGTACTACTATTCTATTCGAGCATTATTTGAGACATGAGAAAATGCAAAGTTTAGTCATTGCTAACAAAATGTTTCTTAGGATAAGTAATATATTTGATAAACCAGAACATTCTGTAGTTATGACGAACATTTCTAAACATGTCACATTGAGGTCAAGCTCCTAAATTTCGTTTGTGTACAATTCAGCAATATTAGGTTTACTTCTAGTTGAAGGAAACTTGCTTCTTAGCATTTCTGTAGCCTATACAAATAGCTATGACTGTCTACTGCAGTGTACACATTTTAAATGTCATTTAGGCTTTGAATTTTACATTAATCATTGCACTAGCTGCTAATCTAACTAATTTGCATGTTAATTAGAGGACTTTATCACTAGCTCCTTCCCACTTTTTTCATTGTGGAGAACATCTACAGTAAAGTGGGTCACATTGCTTTCTGCTGTGCAATATATAGTGAAACATGTCGAACCAAATACCCATCCTTTCGCTATAAGTTGGTCTGTAAATAACAAAAAATAAGAGGCCAGTTTCAGGAAAAATAGATGGCTACTGGCTATCAAGAGACTCAAATTTGTGTTAGTTGTATTTTCTAAGATTTAGAGAATCTTTTTCAGTCTCGCACTGTGTTATGGAAGAACACAATGTCAGAAATTAATTGGTTCTACAGGTGCAGAGTGGACTCTTGCATTTTTGTAGTTTAAGATTTTTAATCCATGTTTTACTGCATATGGTAATAACCTGAAGAATTCATATTTAAATTATCAGTTACGAGTGGAGGCTCTACTTGCTAACAGACTGGAATGCTTATTTTTACAGGAATCTGAAAGAGAATAATGTATCACAACAGCACGCAGCGAAAGCACTGGACATTTGCCAGGGAGGATGACATTACAAAATTAAGGATAGAAGCCAACAGGAAATTTAAATCTCAAGGCATGCACTCTGGAAAGGTATTTAAGAAAGTTGTTTTGTGCATGAAAAACTGACATCGTATGTAATGAGGGTGTGGAAGGTGTGTTGCTCATGTGAGACCTGTAGAGTATGTAACCTCTGGGAATTTGACACTTCTGTGATGAAGTTCATTCATTCTTGCATCTATCCCATTCTCTGCCCCCACTAACCTAATTGGGTACTGTGCTTTGAGTGACACTGCTCTATGGAATGGTTCTGCAGGTAAGTGTTTAGTGTTATTGTCTTGAGAAAGAGAGAATCATTGTAAGAGTATTGATACATTGTTCATTTAATGTTAATGAAAGGTGAATTGTAAGTGTTATACTTAGTGCCTGTTTGTATTGTTGGATAAATGTTTGTTAAAGTGCGAAAGGTTTGGGGTGAGAAGTATGCAATTAGTATGTGTGAGTTGTGTTGTTTTAACTATAGGGTATAATGCATGATAAAGCCACTACATAAGACTGTTTACAATTTAACACGGATTGGTTTGATGACTTCTGCAATGTTGTCAAATTCAATAAAAACAGTACATGTTCCTTTTTCACAAAAGCGCTACTTCATGGCAGTCGTAAGATACGCACACTGTAGAGGCAGATGTAGTCCAGGTATGGTATTGGATGGTTGGTCGGGTAGTTTTTGTCTGGTAGGAAGGTAGGTATGACAAGTATAGCATGATATAATATGGAAATTAGGTCAGGTGTGTTATGTAAATAGGTTAGGTTTGGTGTGAATGCATGTTGGCTGGATATGGTAAGGTAGGTGTGGCAGGCGAGGCCTCTATCTGAAGGCCAAATGTTCTGTGGTGTGTGCCATTGTTTTAAATGTCACTGCTGTGATACAGTTCTGATAAATTCGCTGATGTGTGTGTGTTGGAAACAAAAATACTGAAATACTGTTGAATTGATTCTGATTTTCTAAAGGGAAATTAAAGTGGGAAAAAACGTAGCATCTGGTGGCCGTCTTGGGCTTGCCATTCTAACAGAGCGATTAACGCTCTAGCGTTTGATACTGGTCACCTTCTCATTGCCTACTTACATAAGCCGAGACGTGGCATGGATGTGCGCATTGGACGTGCAGCTGGCACGCCTAAGGCTAGCCAGTCCACGCCTCAACTTAGCCAGAAATTCTGCTCCACAACCAGCAGGTATGCCTTTTTACTCTGCCTCGCAACTGCTCGATCTCTGCCCCCCAACCTCTGAACCTTGCCACTCATCATTAGACCTAGCCTCAGCAGGGAGAAATTGCCCACACTGCAATTTTTTGGCCACCCAACCCCCACTCAGAGCCTATAGCCCAAACCGAGGGGCAGCGCTGGCATCCCAAGGATAATGCCAAGCATGTACCCAGCTTTAATAACACTAGATCCAGTTAACTTGCTTCAAGTTTTTTAACCTAAATTGCCGTTCGTTGGTTAATCAACTGGACTTCTTTAACTTTCTAGTTGATCACACTCCCAATGCTATATTTTTAACTGAAACCTGGCTTAGTGACGCTTCAGTGCCAGACATTGTTCTGACTCTACCCCCAGATTATCGGATTCTCCAAGTTGATCGTTTAGGCAAAAAGGGAGGTGGCATTGTTATCATTTAAAAAAAGAACAATTTGCATGTAAAATCGAAAACGTATCATCCCTGAGTGTGAAGCACTACTCTTCTCGCTGTCCCTTTCTAAGGTCAACATGTGTGGAGCCTTAATTTATCACCCACCTGATTTTGCTGGTTACTGGAGTTCCAGTGTCACCGAAATCCTTTCCCCGTTCATCAAATACGCCAATTTTACCATTCTGGGGGATCTTAATATCTACTTTGATAATATGACCTGTAGAATTGTCCCCTCTTTGATAGAGGATTTTATGGCCTTGGATATCAAGCTTATCAATAACTCCCCCACCCATGAAGCTGGACACCTGCTGGATCCTATATTTACTAATCCAAGGAACATGCAGATGGATCCACCTACACCTTTGTTGTGGTCTGAACATTTCGCAGACCCTTTCTCCCTTCCATTAGACTCAAGAGAGTCAGTCAACCTCCACTGGCAGCAGTTGGTCAAAACTCAACGCCCCTTCTTGGAACTGGTATCCCTGTCTTCAAAGGATAATCGTACTGCAACAGCCCTTAATGCTTGCCTCTCTCAAGTTTCGTCATGGATGAATACCAAACTCTCAAAAATTAAATGAGGACACGACAGAGGTTCTGTTGGTGGGAAATCTCCCCAACCTTTGGGGAACCCACCTGTGGCCTACCACTATGGGTAATACGCCCACTCCAGTACCGGTGGTGAAAAATCTAGAAGTCTGGCTTGATGACAAACTAACCATGAGCCATCAGATCAACCAGGTGGCAGTCACTTGCTTTCGCATTCTAAAATGGCTCTGGAAAATTCTTACCTGTCTTCCTACCTCAGCGCGGAGAACTGTAGTCCAGGCTCTGGTTATCTCTAGACTGGACTGTGGTAATATCCTCAATATGGTTGTGGCGAAAGCTCTACTCAAATGCCTCCATATTGTACAAAATGCTGCTGCACGACTCCTGCTCCATCCTCTCAACTTCACCTCTACAGCCGGTATGCTTCTGGACCTGCACTGGGTGCCAATTAAACGACGTGTTCAATTTAAGCCTTTATGCTACATGCATAAATGCCTATCCAACACTGGACCGCTATATAGACCCTAAGCTCTGGAACGCTCTATTGACGCCGAGAGGGTGCCACCCCCTCTCAACCTTTCGCAAATTGCTTAAAACCTGGCTGTTCCAACTCCTTTAATTCTCTTTAAACCTCTTATCGACCCACACAGCATTATGGTCTGACCCATGTTTCGTGGTGAGCCCAGCGCTGTAAAACCTCTCTTAGGTAGCCATGTGCTTTATAAATCATGTATAATAATAATAGTGTGCAACATTTAATGTGTATTGGTGATAAGAAGTTTGGCTGGATAGTTATTGCTGTTTGTAGTTAGAACTATACCCTTGAAGAATGTTGAGGAAAAGGAGTCAGAAGATAAAGATTGTGTTGTAAGTTCCGAACTTAAAACGCAGGCAAAGCAAAATATAACGTTTAACAAAGACCAGTATTTTCGTTGCATCCTTAAAGTTTACATGCACGTACATCATTACTGTAACTTAGCAACACAGATGATGTTGTCTCAACAAAATAGATGCATTATAGAAGACACCATGTCTAATAAAAGGACTACTTTTGTTCTTTAAAGGAAACACAAATGGACAATGTATCCATCCATGATATGCTATGACCTTGATGGGCAGCTCTTCTAAACAATGGCACACAATCAAAAACACATTAAAGCCAGTGGCTAAAGAGGGCTAATACAAGGCCAGTTTTATCTGTGCTTATTTTGTACTTATTTCAGGATTAGTTGACATAAAGCCTTCCAGACAGCTAAAAGCCATCTTCAGCCAGACCAAACCAGCAGGAGAGAGAACACTGCTAGAAATGTGACTTTTAACCGGAGGAAAACTGAAGGGATAAGAATATAACATTCCAGTTGAAGATGCTGTCCAAGGGTGACCATACAATAACAAGTAACTGAGCCAGCACCATTCAACCTGGAATGGTAGTGACCGATGTCTCCCTTAGGCCCATTATTGCATTCTATCCAGGAGGAAGCCATGCTCTTGGTGAATGAGCCGAGGATCCCACCCTGGAGAGGTAAATTAGTTAGAACATATGACATGCATATGTCTAGTCGGGCCACGCAAAGTGTGAGATCAAGGGCTCCTTATTTATGTGCCCACCACAAAGCTGCCAAAAAGAGGCCCAAATCCCATCAGTGTACCGGTGTACTTCCCTCAAGGGTGCGAATACTGGGTCCCCTGAGTTGGAGACATCCATACTCAAAACACAATGTTCTGATGAAGCTGGACCTCTGACATTACCTTTGGTTGGAAGAGAGAGAGAAAGGGGCATAAAATCAGCACTTCAGTGAGAAAATACAAAGAAGAGCACCAAGCCACCTAGCTGTCCAGCAGAAGTGATGGCGCCAAGCAACTAGATCTTAACAGAGAAATGCAGAAACGCCACCTTATCCAGAGGCTTGAAGGAGAGTCCATGCAACCCCCAAAAGACCAGGGAAACTTCTCACGAAGGAAACAACTGACATATTCCACGCCAGCTCCGTGCAAAATGTTTGAGAAAATAGGACGCGTCACCTTCCACTGAAAGAATTCTGCCCCACACCTCCACATTTATCCTAAAACTACCCTAAGTGAAGAAGTAGCTAACCCCAAGAAAGCCCCATCCTTATGGAAATAACGAAACTGGTGTGGACTACAGCAAATGGTGCAATCCATATACTCGCGTACCTATGTCAGGCACTGGCAGAGACTTATGGCTAGAATGTGGCTATTGGTGCTTTCCTATTGTGGAGCCTTGTTGACCATCCATGGCTCTTTATAGTTAGTCCCCATTTTTCATGGTTTTCAATCTTTTCTGTTGAGCCTTTTTCTAAGTTTTTGTAACTGATTCTTAGCAACAGGCTGTATATCTGCAATTTATTTGCTTTGATGCCCATCACGCACATTGCTAATGTCCAAAAGCCGACAATCAACTGTGGCTAATGCTGATTGCTATCAAGCAATGTACTACATGAGGAAGTGTTTTGCCAACCTATATGCTGTCACATATGGAACACTTTCGATAGTGCTGTAACTCGGGGTTCAGAAACAAATAGAGAATGAAAATGGGCTGCATCAGCAGTCAATTTGGGCAATAAATGAATGACCAACTTGGATTTAGTGTTCAGAGAATAGCAGCGCTATTAGCCATATGTCTGCATCTGGACACACTGGCATCCAGTCAGAAAGAACATACATTACCAAGATTAAATCAGAAATATGTCCATCGGTCGAAATACCTTAAGTACTCACCGAAACGGGAACTTAAGCCAAAGGCAGAGGCACTGGCAAAGCATGAGAGGCAGGGGGTAAGGCAGAAACGAAAGGGGCTATCAATTGAGAAACTGTAGAACTTTGAAGAAGCCTGGTTTCGTATCAGTACACTGATGGCCGTCCTTCACGTTATTCCAGGACACTGGGGAAAGTAGATGTTCAGAGAAGTGTTCTGAAGGACAGGGTAACTGAATTGGGTATCTGAGAGAGGAAGAGAAATCTGACAAAAGGCAGCCTTGAAAACAGAACACCGATTTATAATGTTAGAAAGGAGGCGAAAGGTTCAAATCAAAAAGTTCACTTCAGAGGGAAGAAAGTGACAGGACTGACCTCTAAAAAGAAACATCATACCTCAGTCCTCCTGTAGAACACGAGTAGGGCAACAACTTTTAGACAGCACTGTCAAGATCATGATAGTTTACCCGATTCTCAAAGAGCATCTCTCCATGACAGCAAGTGATGCATACATTCATATAGAGTCGCTGGATGGGTACTTAAATCTGACAAGTACACGAAGTTGAAATTCTAATAGAGGGCGATGTACTGCACACCACAAAGATGGTTATCTTATTGCATCTGTTAAATGCCTGCGACTTCATGCTAACTGAGGATAGTTGGTCTCCACCCTTTGTTACGAATGCTCCCTATGGGAAGGAATACTTGAAGCATTCTCTCCCTTAGAATCTGAGAATTTTAGGAAAAAATACGCAGGAGTATGGGCTCTAAAACAAGCCTATATGGTTTATCAGAATCAAACTGGATGGGATAAGGACTCCGTCCCACATGTGATTTCTCTTCAGAGGTAGCCATGGGTTCAAGCTCAATATCCACTAAAGGCAGAATCCAAGTGTGATATAAAAGCTATCTAAAGTTAGTACCTTGTCACTGGACCATGAATACTCCTCTTTTTTCATTAATTCAAACAAGACCACTCTTATCATCTAGAGTTGTATGTAGACATTTGAACTCGCATGCATGCAGTGCCGAATGGCCACAGCTCTGGGCTAATGATGTTTTTAGTACACATACAAGTATATAAGTACGCAACGACTTTAGATACATCAGATGTTGTTTTTCAGTCAAAATTATAGTGCCTGAATCAAAATATTTGACAGTCTTCCCATTTGGTGGTATCCAGTATTCAAATACCCAACAATTACCCAAAAGGTATAAGTACAGTCTGGGCTGTTGTCAGCGAGAAAAATGGAACTCCTGCATGACGATGCAGATATACTTTCATATATTGACGATATTTATTTTACCAACAGTGATTTAAATGAGCATCTAGAAATGGCAGATAGAAGAGTGACTATTCTAACGAAGAACTAAGACAATCATTTTCGGAAATCAAAAATTGTCTTCCTTCGTGTGATCTTTTTGGGATACAAATTATCCTGGCACCAGAATTTCCACAAAAATGTGCAAACTATCAGCCTCCAAATACACTGCAAAACATATGAGCTGTTACAGAATTTTTCAGTTTTGGAATTGCATAGCTGCTGCACTATGTCAGCAGAAAAAGCTTTATGAATTGGTAATGACCACCTTTTCCGAGAGGAAATGGACTGAAACCCACGAGATTTGCAAAGAAGTGGGAGCAACTTTGTTTCAAGAGATAACAGTACCAAAATATACCGAAGTCCGCGAACAGCTTGATTTACATGGATAGAAAAGTTGCAAGGCTTCCTCTTGACTGTGATTTATTGTATCACTACTTCATTCCTCAGATTATTTACCATGACGTATAACAGCTAACACATGTTGCAGAACACTTTTAAATCAAGGCCCCCCCCCCCCCAAAAAAAAAGTATACCCACATTGAGCAGGAATCCAATAGATGAATTACATTTTTCATCAGATACTATATTACCTCTTTTACTGCAACAGAGACCATTTTCTGAAAAGTAGCATTCACTTCTGAATACAAAAAAGGTGGTTTCTCAGTATACTCCGAATAGTTTTCAAATAGATAAGTTTATGACTGAGCAATTGAATATGAACATGTACGCATTGTTCCTTAGGGAGTAGAATCTCTGCTGTCCATCTGGTTTTCAAAATACAATGGCACATAACCCCATGATAAGGCTTAGAATATAAGTGAAATGTACCCTGTTTACCTTAGGCATGGAAATGTAGATATGTACTTACTTGTTTTCAATTGTTCATTCATAAACAATCTATTTGAAAATTACTGATTTGTTTTTAGGTCGAGCCTGGGCAGCGCATGCGCTGCTCTGCAAGGCATGCTGCATTCAGGTATGGAATACAAGCTCCACCCATTTCTTCATCTTTTCCATTGACTCCTTTACTGTCCTTTCGAAATCGTTGCTTTTGATTGGTAAATAGACTTAGTAGTCCCTCCTTGGTACCGCCTTGTCTGCATATGTTACCTCCCATGAGGACTGGCCCTTTTACTTGTGTTGTTGCACGGAATGTTTTAATTACAGACTGAGCACTATTTCCTTAACCCCTTCGATGAGCATCGGTGCCCCTGTGCTCATTACGGAACCATTCCGTCATGAGGACAGGGGCACGAAATCCCTCTGCTGCACACAGCAGAGGGATTTCCTTCTCTCCCCCAAAGCCTCGGGAGCTGGGGAAGAGCTTCCCCAGCTCCAGAGGCCCCCTCCCTGGTTTCTGTGCAATGACGATCAGCGCGCACGTCGCGCTGTCGTCATTGCACAGAAGCGAAACTGAAATGAGCCTTTAGGCTCATTTCAGTTTCACTTTCTATGTGCTCAGGGGGCTATCTCAGCCCCCGGGCACGTAGAAAGACTGGAGCGGTATCATTGGAAAGGGAGAATCTCCCTTTCCAATGGTACCCCTCCCCAGTGGATCCCTGCTTTGGGATCGCCCCAGGAGGGCGATCCCCAAGCAGGGATCCACCCACTAGACACCAGGGAGGGGAGCGGCCCCTTGGGCAAGGGCCTTTGCTCCCCCCAAATACATTTGGTGTAACTTAGTCTTTGCCCCCTTGGGAGGCAAAAGCCCACTAGACCCCAGGGACTTTTTTATGGCGCATAATTTTAGGGTGGGGGCTGCCCATAAAGGGCATGTCCATGCCCCCACCCTCGCAAAATTTACAGCCTTTCTGCCCCCCCGGGGGGGCCAAAAGCCCACTATACGCCAGGGATTTTTTATTGCCAAACTGAATTAGGGTGGGGGCTGCCCAAAACGGGCATGCCGATGCCCCCACCCCCCGGCCACAAAAATGAGTCTTTCTGCCCCCCCGGGGGGGGCAAAAAGCCCACTAGCGCCGGGGATTTTTTGGGGCAAATCTGAATTGGGGTGGGGGCTGCCCAAAATGGGCATGCCAATGCCCCCACCCCTCCCCCACAAAAATTACAGCCTTTCTGCCCCCGGGGGGGCAAAAAGCCCAGTAGACGCATGGGATTTTTTGGGCAAATTTTAATTAGGGTGTGGGCATTGGCATGCCCGCTTTGGGCAGCCCCACCTAATTCAAATTTGCCCCAAAAATCCCTGGCGTCTAGTGGGCTTTTTGCCCCCCCCCCGCGGGGGCAGATGGATTAGCCCCCAATCTGCCTCGCCGGGGGGGGGCAAAGAGCCCACTAGACGCCAGGGATTTTTTGGGGGGCAAATTTGAATTAGGGTGGGGGCTGCCCAAAACGGGCATGCCCATGCCCCCACCCCCTCCCCTGGAAAAATTACAGCCTTCCTGCCCCCCCTGGGGGGCAGATGGGGCAGCGGCCCCCAATCTGCCACCCCCCCCCGGGGGGGCAAAAAGCCCACTAGACGCCAGGGATTTTTTGGGGCAAATTTGAATTGGGGTGGGGGCATTGGCATGCCCGTTTTGGGCAGCCCCCACCCTAATTAAAATTTGCCCAAAAAAATCCCTGGCATCTAGTAGGCTTTCTGCCCCCCCTGGGGGGCAGTAGCCCCCAATCTGCACGGGGGGGGGCAAAAAGCCCACTAGTCGCCAGGGATTTTTTTTGGGCAAATTTGAATTAGGGTGGGGGCTGCCCAAAACAGGCATGCCCATGCCCCACCCCCTCTCCCACAAAAATTACAACCTTCCTGCCCCCCCTGGGGGGCAGATGGGGCAGTAGCCCCCCAATCTGCCCCCCGGGGGGGCAGAAAGCCCACTAGACGCCAGGGATTTTTTGGGGCAAATTTGAATTAGGGTGGGGTCATTGGCAAGCCCGTTTTGGGCAGCCCCCACCCTAATTAAAATGTACCCAAAAAAATCCCTGGTGTCTAGTAGGCTTTCTGCCCCCCCCTGAGGTTTGCAGGGGATTCTGGGTAGGAAAACGTTAGGGGACCCACGCAAGCCATACCTCGCTGGACTCCCCCGAGTGTCTAGTTTTCAGAAATGTGTGGGTTTGGTAGGTTTCCCCTAGATGGCCGCCGAGCCCGGGGCCAAAAACCCAGTTGACCCACCTTGCAAATCCAGGTTGTTTTGTGATGGGTAATTTTGATGTCTCCTCAATACGTTTTGGGCCCTTGCCTGTCGCGGGCACTTGACCCACCCACGTGTGTAAGGTACCATTTTTATCGGGAGACCTGGGCGAACACTGGGTGGTAGGAAATTTGTGGATCCACGTAGACTCCAGAACTTTCCCACACAAATTTGAGATTTTTTTTTTTTTTTCTCCAGCTAAATTTGAGGTTTGCAGGGGATTCTGGGTAGGAAAACGTAAGGGGACACACGCAAGCCATACCTCGCTGGATCCCCCCCGGGTGTCTAGTTTTCAGAAATGTGTGTTTGGTTGGTTTCCCTAGATGGTCGCCGACCCCAGGGCCAAAAACTCATGGGACCCCCTTTGCAAAACCAGGTTGGTTTGTGATAGGTAATTTTGATGTCGCCTCAATAGGTTTTGGGCCCTTACCTGTCACGGGTCCTTGACCCACCCACGCAAGTGAGGTACCATTTTTAGGTCTCGCGTGGCGTTGCATGGCAGAGCCCTGCTCCGCCTCCGCGAGAGATTTTGTAGGAGAGGATTTTCAGAAGAGGGCTTTAAGCCCTGCCCCTCATTTCCATTGGCTGGCGTCACCGTTTATGCTAAACGGTGGCCAGCCATTGGAAATGAGCTATGTATGTTGCCTCCCTTTGGCTTTTTGTGCCGGCCCACTTGGACTGGCTCGCCTGCTTTCCTTCTGTCGTAAGCGATTTCTTATCTTTATGGGGCCACACATGGCCCCATAAAGACAAGAGATCGGCTGCAGCGCGGTCCTCTTTCACTTTCGGGACCGCGCTTGTTATTTTAATGCTGTGAGCAAAAGGAAAGCAAACTTAAGCAAGGACAAAAATACACAAGTGTTGCCTGTTTAAGATCACGGATGATATTCCAAGACCGGAAGGCACATTTTAGACACAATACATTCAATAGTAGCTTTTCTCTAACCGCCTTATATTTTGGATGTTTCCTGTTACCTTTTCTGCACTTAAAAGGTCACGGGCATAGAGTATCTAAGGAACCCAAGCCTCTCCACATAGCGCCTCTCACCCAAGTCCCACAAAGAAAGTCCGCCTGCAGGCTTGCAGCACTAGCCCCCACCTTCACATGCACCCCATCTTCAGAGCTGGTGCCTGCATTTCACTTGTCTGACACTTCACCAAAGCCTAAGAGGACATTTAGGGACAGGGAGAGGGAGCCTGCCTGCCCACGAGCTTTCTGGGGGCAGTGTGTCTAAGATGTGCTTCCTCGGATATTGGGGGGCTCCCGACATGCGGGGCCCTTCCCTCCGAGAGGCTAGTGGGTCCCGGTGAAAGTCAGCGCACTAAACTGGGAGTGCCCCGGTCACTTCCAGGCCTGGCGCGTGGCTATGCCATTTAAGGACAACATGGAGAGTGGAAAGAGGCTGCAAAGAGACAGACAGGGCGGCAGCATGCAAGTGTGACAGGGTCCTGCGGGCAGACCTCGGGGTAAAAGCACGGATCGGGAAACCTCGGCTTCGATCCGTACAATTAACCCTTGGTGGGGGGGTCGGTGCCAGGGCAGGGGAGGGAGTCAGGCCTACAAAGTGGAAGTATAAGAGCAATTTTGTTCCCAAAGCTCGTGAAGGAAGCGCTTCGAATGAAATGACGGTAATGTCAGGTGACTCATCTGATTACCACTTTATAGCGTTGTAATGACTTGTATATCGACACATATACGGTTTCATATCTTTTATATAAGGACGATGGCATGCGGAGAGGCAAAGGGCCAATAACGGAGGATATGGCCCCCATGCACCAACATTTCAAAGTTTTTCGTTCTTTGTCCCCCTGTGTCATTTAAAACGTTCTACCCTCAGACGGTGGAATGTTCCAGTAGTGTTTTAGCCCTTATCCGTCAGGGCGCACTGATCGGTAAAGGCGCTTGCCCTGGTTGAAGGCCCTCGCTTGTGGCTTAGGTCTATAACTGGGAGTGAGGGCCCTTACCAGCTGGTATAGCCCCCGGCAGCAGGCTGTAATGCTGTAGTGCAAAATGAGAACGTCGGGGCTCTATTGGAGACCGTGGAGTGGCAGAGGGCCAAAATGGGAGACTATTGCCTTCTGCTCCAATATGCCAGCCTGTGTCTGCCCCCCTCGGTGGGATGGTCCACTATCAGTACAGCCCTCCTGCTTCAGGCTGGACTGGCTCACAGGGCCTCCTCCCATTACAGGCGCTCACTTCCAGCGTCTACTGGACATTGGAGAGAGGGCCTTTAACAGCCAGAAGTGCCCTGAAGCCACATTACACTATCTAGCTTTATTTCAAGCTACAGCGTTCATCAGTGTGGAAGTTTAGCCTCCGACAGGCTCATAACCAATACAATAAAAGCAGCGGGCGTGACAACCAACCTAAACCCCGCCCTCCCATCAGCAAAGCTTCTTGCCACCGAGAGCCATCAGGTGCTATCCTAGAGGCGGTGCCCCCTGTGGCAGCCTCGTCTCCCCTGTAATAAGCACTGCTCCTGCTGAAGCCCACGTGCCATTAATAACTGTGGATATTATATTATGAATGAATGAATGAATGAAAATAATCTTGTATAGCGCTAACTTAGCCCAAGGGCGTCAAGGCGCTGACAACGAGGCGAGACAACGGATGGTAAACCGGGTAGAAATGCTCAGGGGAAGCTCTGTTTAAAAAGCCAGGTCTTCAATGCTTTTCGGAATAGAGAGTGTGACACCTGACTAGAGAGCTCCTGCGGCAGTGAATTCCACAATTTGGCGGCAGCAGTGGAGAACGCTCTACCTCCCCATCTGGCCTTTTTGAAACTCGGAATTCTAAGCAATTTTGTTTCCGAGGATCGAAGCTGTCTGGTGGGGACATAGTGATGAAAGAGAGCTTTGATACCCTCGGGGCCAACATCATAGTAGGCGTTATGGGTAAGGCATAATGTATTAAACAGAATCCTTCGGTCCAAGGGAAGCCAGTGTAGGGATCTAATTGTTGTGGAAACTGAATGGTATTTGGGCAGGTCGGTCACCAGCCTTGCAGCTGCGTTCTGCACCAACTGCAGACGATTAATCAGTCCTTTGTTAATGCCCAAATAAAGGGCATTACAATAGTCCAGTCTGGACGTTACCAAGGCGATGACCGCCTGCTTACGAGATTCAAAGGAGAGGTAGGGAGTGATTTTTCTTAGGATTCTGATAATCCCGAAACAAGTGGAGACTGTTCTATTAACCTGTCGATTAAGTGACAGAGTTATCCACTATGACCCCTAGGTTTTTACCATAGGAGACTGGGCAGGGACAAACGGCAAGTGCAGCTGGCCACCATTCTTTGGACCAGATATCTGAGTGGTTGCCAAAGATAATGACCTCCGTCTTTTCCCCATTTAATTTCAGGAAGTTGGCCGTCATCCAAGTGGAGACTGCCTGCATACAATTTCTGAAATTAAGAGCAGAGTCCCTGACATCATGGGTGATAGACACCATTATTTGGGTGTCGTCCGCATAGGACAACACCTCCAAGCCAAAAGATCTCACCAACTCGGCCAAAGGGGCAACATAAATATTAAAAAGCGTAGGGCTCCGGGACGAGCCCTGGGGTACACCACAAAATACAGGTTGAGCGGCTGAGTAGAAAGGACCCAATTTGCAATCTGTGCACGCTCACTGAGAAAGGAGGCCAGGAGATCCAGAGCCGAACCCCCGATCCCAATTTCCATAAGGCGGGCAACCAACCTTTGAGGAGAAAGGGTGTCGAAAGCCGCGGTTAGATCAAGTAAAACCAGTAGAGTGGTGTGTCCTGCATCAACCTGGGTCCGAATATTATTGAAGACAGCAGTAAGGGCTGTTTCTGTACTATGTTGGCTTCTGAACCCATGTTGAGAGCCATCTAATAAAAGATGGTCCTGAAGGTAAGCACTCAATTGCAGATTTAGATGTTTTTCCAGGATCTTGGCTGGAACAGGCAAAAGGGAGATGGGCCTATAGTTCTTAGGTTCTGTAGGATCCAATGAAGGCTTCTTCATGAGTGGTTTAACAACTGCCGTCTTCCATAGGGTCGGGTACTGCCCCTCTGAGATGGCTATATTCAGGACGGCGGTAAGATGGGGGATAAATGCCACCCTGCCAGCTTTTAAAACCTTAAGGGGACAGGGATCTAATGGTGATCCAGATTTGACTCCATCTAGGAGTCGATCGGTCACATCTGGTGACAACAGAGGGAAGGCGAGCAGTTTAGGGGTCTCCTTTGAGTAAGTTATTTTCCCTGGAGACTGGATCGACCAACTAGAAAGGCTCAGACTCATATTAGAAGCTTCCAGCTGAGAGTAGATATCTGATATTTTGGTCTTGAAAAAATCAGATAGAGTGTTGCAAAATTCTTGTGAAAAATCAGTGGAGTCTGACATGGAGAGATGAGAGGAATTTAATAGCCTTAAAGAGTTCCCTAGAAGAATTCATCCCATCTATTAGGTTCAGGTAGTAAAGCCTCTTTTCCTCAATAATAGCAGCCTTATATTCTTTCAGACAGTTCTTATGTAGAGTTCTGCCCATAGATTATAAGAATGTATTTAGCTACCGAGATGAACAGAACCGAGAGAGTCCAAACGTGATTGGCTACGGCACTATCGTGGATCGATGAAGTACCTTCCGCTGAAAGAAGCGCATGTTTTATACTTTGGAGTCCCGGGTCTTCGAAGAGAGATCAGACTTCATAAAGGTAGCCACGTCGTGCACAGCCTTGGCAGTCAGGGGGTCACTATTACTGTACAGCACTCTGGCACCTGATAAGCGCTCAGCATAAACCAGCATGTGTATTCGTTTGCCTAAGGTATTTTAAGGCACATTCAGCAGTACAGCAGGGTAGGTCATCCAGAAAGATGGAGGGCAGTTAGAATACAGCGGGTGCGAGGCCTCGGGCCTGCCCAGGGTTCTTGGCTGGTGGACGAGATGTGGTGTTGCCACAGTCTCCTGGCTTGTGCGTAGAAGGGTTAGTTTTGCACATACCCGTGACCTTTGCTTGGGAATGAAGCGAGAGCCTTGCATTTCATCGCCGCTCCGGTGGGAGCCAGGCACTGTGATGCTGGGGCCACTTGGTTCCATTTCTGGCAGCCTGATTCGTTAGTCTGTGCAGCCTATCCAAGAGCTCCTTGGGGCTCCCGCGTAGATTGCATTCCAGATCAGGAAAGGGGGCGCTGTTTGCACCACCATTGAGTGCCTTCACTACGTATGAGAATCTAGTGTGGGCGATGTACAGTTTGCACCACCATCGAGTGCCTTCACTATGTGCAGAGCTGCTTTAGAGCCAGAGAACCAGGTCAGCAGAGCTGCTCTAGAGCCAGAGAACCAGGTCAGCAGAGCTGCTCTAGAGCCAGAGAACCAGGTCAGCAGAGCTGCTCTAGAGCCAGAGAACCAGGTCAGCAGAGCTGCTCTAGAGCCAGAGAACCAGGTCAGCAGAGCTGCTCTAGAGCCAGAGAACCAGGTCAGCAGAGCTGCTCTAGAGCCAGAGAACCAGGTCAGCAGAGCTGCTCTAGAGCCAGAGAACCAGGTCAGCAGAGCTGCTCTAGAGCCAGAGAACCAGGTCAGCAGAGCCATTGTAGAGCCAGAGAACCAGGTCAGCAGAGCCATTGTAGAGCCAGAGAACCAGGTCAGCAGAGCCATTGTAGAGCCTAAGAATCAGGTCAGCAGAGCCATTGTAGAGCCTAAGAACCAGGTCAGCAGAGCTGCTGTAGAGCTATAGAACCAGGTCAGCAGAGCTGCTGTAGAGCCATAGAACCAGGTCAGCAGAGCTGCTGTAGAGCCATAGAACCAGGTCAGCAGAGCTGCTGTAGAGCCATAGAACCAGGTCAGCAGAGCTGCTGTAGAGCCATAGAACCAGGTCAGCAGAGCGGCTGTAGAGGCAGAGAAACTAGGTCAGCAGAGCTGCTCTAGAGCCAGAGAAACAGGACATTGGGGCTTATTTACAAGCCCCTTGCGCCGCCGCTGCGTCACTTTTTCCCACTCAAAAAGTGAAGCACCGGCGGTGCAAGGGACTTGTAAATAATCCCCATTGTGCCCATTCGAACGCAATAAAACAGTTACGTAACCTTCACACCACGGAAAAGGTGAAATAAAGCACCAGTTTCTAAAGTTATTGCTCTTTCCACAGTTACTGGTAACTCAAGTCTCCTGTCTGAGGTCTACTACATTTATTGTAATTTAAAACTTCAGGTATCAAAATGCAAAGTTGTGTGAGCTATTAGCCTTGCACTGGCTGAACAACTGCCTCCTACCATAGGACTGTTTCGAGTGTCTACAAATCTAAGATTGTATTTTGGGAAGTAGATGATGCACCTCATGCCTGCAACATAAAACAAGCATTTGCAATGCAATAGGGCTGGCATTACTAAAAGTTTGAGCTATTGGCGTTGCAAATGATAATGTTTGTTTTTTGTATTTTTTTGTTAAAAAATATTCCAGCAGTAGCATAAGTAATTAAATAAAATCCACGTAGACCACCAGTACCACCACCACTAACACCACCACCACCAGTACCAATACCACCACCGCTACAACCACCACAAGTACCATAACCACCACTACAATTATTACTATTACTACTCTGTGGTGATAATAATAATAGTGGTAGTTATGGTACTGGTGGAAAATTACTATTATAAATTACAATACCTGTTAATTTTTCAAAAGGCATTGCCATTTACAATACCAATAGCTCTAAAACTCGCAGTTGCGAGACCTATTGCATTGTAAATGCTTGTTCTCGGAAGACTTTGGGAAACGCGGGGTGAGTGGAAATTTGTGGATCCACGCAGATTCCAGAACTTTTCACCACAGAAATGTGAGGAAAATGTGTTTTTTTTTTGACAATTCTTTAGGTTTGCAAGGGATTCTGGGTAATAGAACCTGGTGAGAGGCAGTCAAGTCACCCCATCCTGTATTCCCCTGGGTGTCTAGTTTTCAAAAATATATAGGTTTGCCAGGTTTCCCTAGGCGCCGGCAGAGCTAAGGTGCAAAAACTACAGCTAGGCACTTTGCCAAAAAAGGGTCATTTTTCACTGTGAAATTGTGGTGTCCACGTTGCGTTTTGCGCCGTTTCCTGTCGCGGGCACTAGGCCTACCCACACAAGTGAGGTACCGTTTTTCTCGAAAGACTTTGGGGAACGCGGGGTGGGTGTAAATTTGTGGATCCACGCAGATTCCAGATCTCTCCACCACAGAAATGTGAGGAAAATGTTTTTTTTTTTTTTTAAAACTATTATTTTAGGTTTGCAAGGGATTCTGGGTAACAGAACCTGGTGTGAGCCAGTCAAGTCACCCCATCCTGGATTCCCCTGGGTGTCTAGTTTTCAAACATTTATAGGTTTGCTAGGTTTCCGTAGGTGCCGGCAGAGCTAGGGTTCAAAATCTACAGCTAGGCACTTTGCAAAAAAAGGGTAATTTTTTATTGTGAAAATGTGGTGTGTTCACGTTGCGTTGTGAGCCGTTTCCTGTCGTGGGCACTATGCCTACCCACACAAGTGAGGTACCATTTTTATCGGGAGACTTAGGGTAATTCAGATTTGTAAAGCAACTGTTATTACCTATTGACTTTCGATGCATTTCTGCCTTCCAAATGAAGGACAATGTGTAAAAAAGAAGTAATTTTGAAAAATGATCGATAATTCTCATGCTAGTATGAGTATTCCCAATTTCGGAAATGTGCAAATATCTACTGTTTCTAAACTCTATATTTTGTTCCCATTTCAGAAATACATAGGTGTCTTTCATACCGATTTTTCCATGTATACATTTTCCCAGAATAATTGCTATATACCCGGTACATAATAAAAAACCATTGCAAGTCGTTGCTCAGTTTTTGGCTCTGGGTTCGTCGGGTTCTTGGTGAACCTACAAGTCCTATATATCCCTACAACCAGTAAGGTCCAGCGGATGTAACGGTATATTGCTTTCAAAGAGCTGTCATAATTAGAAGAAGTTACAGGTGAAAACGTTGACACAAAAGGCTGTTTTTCTCAACTAATTTTCAATTTTTCCTATATTTAACTGTTAGTTTCTATAAAGAAACCTTGAAGGATCTACACAAATGACCCCTTGCTGAATTCAGAATTTTGTATACTTTTCCAAAATGTATAGCTTTTCAGGATCCATTATTGCTTTCATACCCATTTCTACCATTAACTGGAAGGAGGTTGAAAGCACAAAAAATAGGCAATGTCCCAGAAAAATGCCAAAACTGTGTAAAAATTTTTGGTTTTCTGACAAAAGTCTGCTTGTCCCTGAAAGCTGGGAAGATGGTGATTTCAGCACCACAACCCCTTTTTTGATACCATTTGCAGGGAAAAAACCAGACTCTTTCATCTGTAGCCCTTTTTTTGCATTTTTCCCAAAAAACCCAGAATTTAGCTGTATTTTGGCTAATTTCTGGGTCCCCTCCAGGGGAATCCACAAAACCTGGGTACCTTTAGAATCCCCATGATGTTGGAAAAAAGGACGCAAATTTGGCGTGGATACCTTATGTGGTCAAAAAGTTACAGGGGCCGAAGCGCGAGCTACCCCAAATAGCCAAAAAAAGGCTTAGCACAGGGGGGAAAAAGGCCTAGCAGCGAAGGGGTTAAATAACTTTCTCCTACCTGCTGTTGCAACAGCAGGCAGGACAAGCTCACCAGCAGGCAGGACAAGCTTTCCCGCAACCGTTTTTTTTTTTTTTGTTGTTTTTTTTTGTTTGTTTTAACCAGTGCGGCTCGCCTAACTCGATCTGGACTGCACACAGCATAATATATTTATTTAAAAGCAGCGCGGCTCGAAATAATTTCATGTTTTAATTTCACCGATTAAAATATTATGCGTTCATTTCAGCAGCGCTGTCTTCCGCGTTAACAGGGGCTGCGGCTCGAACAACTTGTTGAGGTAAGACGTAGGTAGGCCGACTTTTCTCCTCCACCCCTTAAGTTCGAGGGTGTCTCTTCCTCCTGCTTCAAGTAAGAGATGGGGGGACAGCTACCAGAATTTCATGTCTGAGTGAGTCAGCTGGCACCCTCTGAGGCAGGGCGGCCCCTGAAACCTGCCCAGGATTGACAGGCGGTCCCAGCCCCGGGCTGTTTTTCCAGGTAAGTCGCCATGCACACACAGGGGCGCCGGAGCCTCACAATACCGCCTCCCCAGACACTGTCCCTTCCCAGCGCCGCACCTCTGAGGTGGTGCTAATGCTAACCAAATGTGACCATTTTATATAAACTAAGCCCCAGAGTTGAAGGGGGAAGAGGAGTTCACAAAAGGGCCCCAGGGCAATCCAGACAAGTTTACAACCCCTGGGGATGAGTTTAGAAAGTTCATTACATTAACTGCTAATTGTATTGGTTGACTATCTGAACAATACGTCATTAAATAGCATGGTCCACAGGGCTGGTCTGAAGTGAAAACTTGCTATTTTGTACCGCCATCCCTAAAAGCCTGCAAGGACCTGGCCATAAACAATAAATATATAGAATCGTTATATGCACACACCAAAAAATGATTTGTTTTGTACTCAAATGATTGCTAAGGACAGTACCCAAATGAAAGGCATTCGTTTTATCGACGAGGATGACACATAGAAGAGGCTTTCATTTTCTAGTTAATGCATTTAAGTGCAGACAAATATAAAATAGGCTACATATCAAGCTCCTTAATATTATTTTAACAAGGTGCACTAGGCAAAAAAGATAAAATCGCAAACCGTGAAGTCTATTAAGATAAGGACTGTTACGGTAAAATGCATATGATCATTGCCGGGCTGTACTGTAAATGTCACACAGTTTGTATGCTCATTGAAAAAATAGCATTTGCAATGCAATAGGTTTTGCATTTGCGAGAGTTTTTAAGCTATTGGCATTATAAATGACAATGCCTTTTATTTCTGTTTTAAAAACCAACACATAAATAAAAGGCATTGTCCTTTACAATGCCAATAGCGCAAACTCTAGTAAACGCGATACCTACTGTATTGCAAATGCCTGCCTTGATTTCTGTGGGTATGGCCACAAAAGATGCAGATACTTAATTTAGACAATTATGAGACATTTGTTGCAAAAGCATTTGCTAATGCAGTATCTGCTTTAGGAGTCCACCTGCTATTCTCGTATCCTTATAAGGCACAATTGAATGCAATCCTGAAGCGAGCTAGTGGTACGCCTAAGTAAGCCCTGACACTAAGGTATTGAACATAGGATTGTTATGATACCACAACATATACCAGACCCAGATTTCAATAATTTACCATGCAACATAGTACAAAATTGCACACAGTATAAGATATTGTTTGGTTTACTCAAGTTTGTACCAGATCTCCTGCTCCCTGGAGAGGGGAAGTCACTGTTGATTTTTGTGATCTATTCCAGACTCTCCCAGAAACACTAGTGAGAAACATTCATCAACAAATGGCTTTCCATACAAAACCTTTGAAACTTAAGATGCTTGAAGGTGGACAGTGAAAACCCGGAGAATGGATCCGAGAGAATATTTCCAAAAATATACGATTTGGGCCATCATAACAACCGACCTTTCCTATTCCCGAAAGTAGAAGGCTCTTGCCTCGTCATTCTGCCTCCGTTGCCTGTTGCTAAGATGAATCGAGTGGCATTAGTTGATCCCATCAAGAATCATCATTTGGCTGCTCCTTTTCAGCCGCACCATTGATGGTAAACTGCCTCCAACTTAGTCCAGTACGCCATCTCTCTATTCTGGAGCTGCCTGTCACAATGCCGTGGGGTTCCTTGCATTTTGCACGACGACTCCGGGGGTTCACCTCCAGGCACCACCAAGTCTGCTTTTCATTATGACACAGATAGTTGGAGTGCCCAGGTGAGGGAAAAGGTTTTGGGGAGGGACAGCTGGGAAGGAGACCTTAACGAAAAGAGGAAGACTTTTATCCTCGCCTTATTCTCGAACCCTCCTATTAATCTCCTCCTACTTAGTTATTCAATTAGTACCTGAAAGGGAATGTCAAATCTGATGATCCAGACCTTGCTTTAGAACTCGGAAGTCCAGGGAAAATTAACTGATGGGCACAAGAAAGGAAATCTGGTTAGACTTTGATCCCTCTTACAATCTCAATAAACATATGGACGTGATCAGGCCTGATGCAGTTCTGAAACCTCATACATATCACAATCTTAGTCCCTGTAAGTATGTTGTTCCTTTCTTTGAGGGCTGAATCACATGGAGTTTCCACACTCCATGTAGAATGCTTAAATCATGCAAATATCTTTCATTATATAGTACAATAATTCCTTCTGGACTTGTGCTCGAGATATGCCAAACCTTTCTGTACACTTATTGTGAAATAGTCGAAATTACATATCACAGAGGTAGCATAACTTGTTTGTTCAAATTGCAGCTCTAACAATGTCAATACGCTTGGAAAAACACAGTATTGCCAAGCACAATATTTCCTTGCGTATTAATATCGATGAACTTGGAGTCCGTAATTAAGCGCAACCGCACTCTTACAGCGGCAGATCGTTCCGATCTCTGAGACTCGAAAGGCCGCTCCCGTTGTTGCAGACTAAGATTAGCAGCGGGAGAAAAGATCAGCGGACGAGCAGGAAGATTCCCTCTCCTTGATGGTTCCTCCAGAATAGCAAGCTCGTGGTCTAGGGCAGGGCTCCCTTTATACAGGAGGCCCCACCCAAGATGGCTTTCACCGAGAACATGGAACAATAGAAGTCTTCCCGTGGCTGCAGGAAGACTTAGCTTTTGTATGAAACCTTGAATCACTTGGGGACCAGGTAGAAAGTATAATTGTTGCTGTATTTAATATAGCCTTCGTGTTAAGATTTTGGAAAGTTAACCTCGGTGGGCTTTCCCCTTGTTGAATTTTGGACATATGATTACGGATACTTGTGGATCTGTGTGTGGACTCCATCCTGGCTTGGAGGAGTTCTTTTCCATTGACTCGCTCAGCATTTAGGCTGTCTGCATCCCTCTCATCCTGAGGAAGACCCGCTATGATGTCTAACTACTAACGCTCATACATTGGGTCGAAACGTAAACAGCAATCCCATTGTTTCTTGTTCTCAGGCAACCCTCTTATAGAAGTGCCAATATTGATATAAGATGTTTGTTGAACTATAGATATGAGCAAGAACAGACATTTTTTGTAATTATGTTTGTGTATATCCTGTTAAGATCAGTCTTTGTCTACATTGTGTAATGTCAAACTTATTTTTTCACTGTATGTCACTTTATCACTAACTCATTTCTTTTTTTTTGATAGCCTTATATGAATAAGAAAATTTGTGTATATTTTTTAGATATGACTTCAATATACTAAATAATTATAACTGTTGTGTGTTGTTTATTTAGGTGAGGTACTGTGAGGGTGTTAAATAATGGTCAATATAGGCCCACACTCTCCCAGCTTCTTGGAGATTGTTCTCATGTAGATGAGGCTTTCTAACACCTATTTTTCACACAAAGACATTACGACACATGACACAACTCATTGTTGTTTATAACTCTGTATACCCAGGTTCTGAGGGACACAGGGTAACCCCATTGTGTTTGATGGTACTCTCTTTACTGGCATCCCATTGTCATCTGCCTCAATACTTGGTGTAATGATACTCATGCAAAATACTTTGCAAGGACTGCTGAAAGATTAGTATTACTAAATCAGGATCAAGCTTCTCTGATTAAAATTCTTGACTTAATTAAAACAGCAGTTTATTAGTATACCCACACACACCCAGGTCTGTCTGCCGAGTTCTCCTGTGACTGGTTTTTCTAATGGGCATGAAGTGAGTGAAGAAATTGTAAAACACCAGCCAGAGAGGGTTACCACAAGAGTATTTATGACCCAGTCCTGTGTTAATTGTGAAAAGAGGGTCTAGGTGGGGACAGTGGTAAACTTTCCCCTTCCTGTTTAATTTTAAAGGCTCACAATCTCAAAAAAGGAAATACCAAATTAAACTCCCCTCAAAATGGAAGGACTGCCATCAACAGTGAAAGCAGGATTAGAACTCTCATGGGTGTTATAGGTCTACATTCACAGCACCTTCCTTTCTTTTCTACAAAAGTGTAAGGGGTCGGTTAAACAGTCTATGCAAAGTCTTAGGAAATTCTGAAGGACTACTATCCTATACTTCATCAGTGAAAATGTGAAGGAATCCTCGCACACAAGATTTGAACTCCTTTCTGAGAATGAGAGGGGGTAGCTTGCATTCCATGAAGGTGGCAAAATGCTAGGCAGGCAGGGAAAAAAGCCATATTGTTGCCCTCTGAAAGCATACCCCATTCAAACGTATAAAGAGGTGAATATGATACTCTGTTTTAGAATTAAGTCCTTAGGGGGGAAAAAGAAAAAAGAAAAATCCATCTGCTTAATAATTTGAAACTATTTGAGATCTTAAAGTCCATGCTGTCTGGTATAGAGTCTCCAGTTCGTAGGTTTTGTTAAGTCTGATGATTTAATTGACTTGTGAGGATTTAATTGACTTGTGGTATTGTCAAGTGAGCAGAGGAGGCATTCAGAAAAAGATTTAGAATTGGTCCCCATTTCTGCTGTGGTTACGGCTTTTTTTTACAAGAAGACCAGTAATAGACTTCATGCATGCCTGGTCTCCAGTCAGTTGAAAATGGGAAGGGTAGAAGGTGATGGTAATCACTATTAACAGCCAACCCGTTTGCGGGGAGATAGATGTAGAGAATCATTAATAGTTATTTGTAATTCATTGGATTTCCCTGCCTACCTTGAAGGCATTGAAAAAAATCTATGAAAAAAACCTTTTGCTCCTCACTGTTGAATAAACATGTCCTTGCATCAATAGTGTTTAGACACCATATATAGAGCGGTGGAATGGGGTGAGGTGTTCCCTCCCATACCATTGCATTGTTATCCTGGAACATCCAAGATTATAGATCAGTGACAGCAAAGGAGGATTTTAACAATGTTATAATGATATGGGTTTTATGCTGTTCCAGGAGGCATCGTTGCGAGAGTGCCCAGAGATTGCCCAGTTTATAATGGTAGATAAGTGTGCCACCATTAAAATGCTGGTACACCTTTGTGGGCCAACTAACTATGTTATCAATGAAAATAACAAAGACATGCAAAATAACTGATTTGTGAATAGTTACTTTCTTGGAAGGGGAAACCGGAATGGACTCGAGTACAGTAAATTGGTTACTTTTATAAATGGATACATTCTTCCGTCTTCCAAAATGATGTCGCAGTTAACTCTTTTAGAAAAAGATCATCCACACTTACTTAAGAGAACTCTGATTCAATAATTTTATTAGCTAGGGGGTCTCAATCTGAAATTAAATCCAGCGCAGTCAGACGAGGGATGAAGGAGCACCTGCAGATATGGCATTCCCAGAGCCAATTTTCAATCTTTTCCAATGGAAACTAGCTCTGAAGGTCTCGGTTTCTTGTTAGCTTAATATGGTTTGGTATGTTTGAATGGCAGGAACTTAAATGATATTCATGCCCAACAAACGTTTTGATTTGGTGCAAATGTGGCTCCAGTTGACTATCTAAATTTTGTACCCATCATTCATTATGTTTTTCCAAATTTTGTGATCAAAGTATTGGTGAGTCATATTCGTGGTAAATTGTCTGTAGGAACAACCGACAGTCTTTACAGGTAGATCATCGAATGTCGCCTGTTAAGGAGCCTGGTAGCCTCCTAGAGTTCACATAAGACTTTCCTATGCAGCCCTAAAGAGACTGCCTAAGGTGCAATTGAATTTAATAATGACAGAGAATTTTAGACGGAAAGTGTCACTGGAGTGGTATCTAGTATAAAATCAGTGAAATCAATTGGTGTTGAGCAAAAAACTTATGTAATTGATAGTTTCCAAACCATGGGTTTATCCAGAGTGTAGAGCGCTTAAAGCAGAAGGGCAGGCAATACAGCGCAAAGCAACATCTTGAAATAGCAACTGAGGTTTTCTTTTTGAAAGCAAAATACAGATGTTTATTGAAGGATGAACATTATTTTTTTTTAAGAACAAACAAAATGAGCTGACTGAGGTAATTGGCTTTGGTGATATCCAAGCATTTTGGAGATTAGTGAATTGGGGGTTCAATTGCAATTCTGTGGCTAATATGTTCTACTAGAAACTTCCTTAATATCTCCTTTCTCTTTATAGTAAAGATGATCTTAGAAACCAGGAGGAGCTCCTCCAACAGGATTTTGTAATTGATGCAGCGCTACTGCTTTGATGGAACCCAATGCCATTTTTAGGTTGAGCCTAGAGCAGTGCATGCGCTGCTTGCTCGACTTTTAGTAAGGGGGTTTTCAAAGTGCTACCCAGCCGGCCACCAGCTTGCTGTTACGCGCACAAGCGCGCGCGACGTGCACAGCTGCCATCTGGCTTTCTAAAGCGTGTGAATCCCCTCCCCTACCCCCCTCCCTTCTCCCACTCCCTCCTCGTCCGCTTCATTTTCCTTTCACTTTCGCGCCGCGCGGCGTGTCACTTTCACGGGCGCGCGGCTATCGGCTTCATTTTTTTTTTTTTTTTTAGGTCTCGGCCTGCACCAGCGCTTGCGCTGGTCTGGCCGAGAGTTTTAGTAAGCGGGTTTTGGAAGTGCAAACCCACTGGCTTTCGGCTGGCGACCAGCTTGCGTTCACGATGGCGTGCACGCGCGCAGCTGCCATCTGGGTTTCCTATCTGTTCCTCATTTCCTCGTCATGGCTCATTAACTCTCTGGACTCTGATGTTTCAATCGCAGCAGCAGCTCACATTACCAACTGACGGCCCTGGACTACAGTCACATGAAAAACAACAGCGATTAGCATTGAAATGCAAGCTTTTTTTGTCTAGTTAGAAATATTGCTTCGGTGGGTTGATTTCACCTTATATCGCTATTTGTTTTATATTGGGAGTCACAGCCTAATTACCAGTATTTTTGTCTCCCTCTGTTTTTTTAAAAATATTTATTCGCGCAAAGCACAAAGCTATATTTAAGGTTACTTTTTCCGCGTCACTTCTTCACTCTATTTAAACTCCACACCCCCACTCTTATTGTCTCTCTCCTTCTCTCTCCCTCTCTAATTCTCTCTCTACTTAATTAACTCTCCCCTCTCTATCTTTTTTAGCCTTTCATTCTCTCACCCCTTTATCTGTTTCTCTTTCAAACTCCTTCTTTCACTCTCTCTCTCCTTCTTTCTCTCTCTCTATCCCGCTCCACTCTTTATTCTATGTACACCCTTTCTCTCTCACCACCCTCTCTAATTGGGCATTATATCTTCACTCTATCTCTCACTCGGCATCACCACAGCATCACTCAGCGCAACCACACCATCAATCAGCGCAACCACAGCATCAATCAGCGCCAGCACAGCATCACTCAGCACCAACACAACATCTCTCAACGCCACGACAGCATCACTCAACGCCACCACAGCATCACTCAACGCCACCACAGCATCACTCAACGCCACCACAGCATCACTCAACGCCACCACAGCATCACTCAACGCCACCACAGCATCACTCAACGCCACCACAGCATCACTCAGTGCAACCACAGCATCACTCAGTGCAACCACAGCATCACTCAGTGCAACCACAGCATCACTCAGTGCAACCACAGCATCACTCAGTGCAACCACAGCATCACTCAGTGCAACCACAGCATCACTCAGTGGAACCACAGCATCACTCAGTGGAACCACAGCATCACTCAGTGCAACCACAGCATCACTCAGTGCAACCACAGCATCACTCAGTGCAACCACAGCATCACTCAGTGCAACCACAGCATCACTCAGTGCAACCACAGCATCACTCAGTGCAACCACAGCATCACTCAGTGCAACCACAGCATCACTCAGTGCAACCACAGCATCACTCAGTGCAACCACAGCATCACTCAGTGCAGCCACAGCATCACCACTCGGGGCCGCCACAGCATCACCACTCGGGGCCGCCACAGCATCACCACTCGGGGCCGCCACAGCATCACCACTCGGGGCCGCCACAGCATCACCACTCGGGGCCGCCACAGCATCACCACTCGGGGCCGCCACAGCATCACCACTCGGGGCCGCCACAGCATCACCACTCGGGGCCGCCACAGCATCACCACTCGGGGCCGCCACAGCATCACCACTCGGGGCCGCCACAGCATCACCACTCGGGGCCGCCACAGCATCACCACTCGGGGCCGCCACAGCATCACCACTCGGGGCCGCCACAGCATCACCACTCGGGGCCGCCACAGCATCACCACTCGGGGCCGCCACAGCATCACCACAGCAGTATCGCTCAGCAAGACCGGAGTATCATTCAGCATCACCTCAGCATCGTCTCCGCAACAGTCACCACCACCACCACTACCACCTCAGCATCACTCAGCACCACCTCAGCCTGCTCTCAGAATCTGGCATCTGTTGATTCTCCCCTAGCGTCTGGCCGCTGCTAGTGTTATAATACAGGTACTAGTTCCCAACCTTCACCCTCCGATTGTTTATGCCCCCTCAAAAAAAAAAGCTTTAACAAACAACCATTGCGATAGGCAGAAAGAAGTTGCCAGCATTGCAAGAACAAAAGAAAACTGAGAATTTTTTATTGTAAATACTTTTTTTAATATGGTCGTTCAGTTTTACATAATGCCTTCTTGGTCATATATAAAGTAACAAAAATGCTTCTGACACTTTTTATTATAACTTTTCAGCATGCTGCACAGCAGCCACACTTCTCTACAGCACAGCTTGAAGACATTGGCAAAGTCAATAGCTCTGGCTAAACACTTGTAAGGCCCCAAAGGCGAGACCTATTGGCTATGCCAATGCTTGTTTTTTTAACTTTCAGCGCGAGGCGCGCGCTGGTTTTAGAAGTTTCACAGCACACATGGGTGTTCGTCTGCACTGAAGGTGTGTTTACTTGTTTCACATTGCTGCACACTTGTTGAGAAGTTTACACTACATTCGGGTGTTTGTCTACACCAGGGGTGGGCGGAATTTGCGTAGTCGCGCTACGCAAAGCTCCGCGAAACGGTAAAAAATCTCCGCAAGCACGCAAAAGTTCCGCGAACACGCGGAATTGCTTGTTCTGCCCGTTCGCGATGCTTTTTTCCTGTTCGCGAACGCTGTTTGCGTGCTCGGGGAGAAATATCTCGCGAACACGCATTTTGAAAACGCGAACAAGCAAAAATTCCGCGAAGCTGCGGATCGCGGAATTTTTGGCAATTTCGCGTTCTCCGCGGAACGCGAAATTACCTAAATTCCGCAAATTCCGCGAACGGAATTTACCGCCCAGGCCTAGTCTACACTGTACACTCGTTGATAGGCTTCATGGAGAACAAGGTGGTGTTTTTACACTGCACACTTTTGTAGAGGTTTCACTTTACACACTGGTGTTTAGCCACGCTACACATTAGTTGAAAAGTTTCACAATACACAACGCAGTCTGTCTACGTTTAAAAAAAAAAAAAAAAAAAAAAAAAT